>OX451740.1:1223750540-1224342437 GCA_948472305.1 Vicia faba
TCAGGCTTGCATGGGGTTTCATAGGTAAGTACCCTCTTGAGTGTAGTTGGCTTAAAAACCTGTCCTATAAATAGTAACCGGGTTCTAAGGAGCTCAATATCACTGGATTGTTTTCATTGTTCATTGTTTTGGTTTAGCCACTTAACTAGCGACCAAAATATTCCAAGAAAACAACCCTCAATGAGTGTAGTATCGAGTATCTACCAACTTCGGACTGCACCAAAGCCGGTCATCTCACTACCCCTAATGAAAGCCCAAGATGGTCAAGTAAGGTTCTAGGTCATTAGTGCTTAGTGACATCACTCAGCGGCCCCGTACTCTCCTTGATTGAACTAAAGGTTTACCGGTACTCACAAATATGTCGCACTAATATAGCTATTGCTTCGACCGTGTCGGTATACCCCGCACAGTTCCCACAACGTATTGCTATCTATGAAATGTTTCCCAAAATCCGGGTGGAGGATTACAAACCCAAACAAGAGAGCCAAGATATAAAGCAATCAAGACAAACAATTAATCATGCAAGAGGGTGATCTAAGCCCTAAGGTTACTCCACTTTTAAAATTCTCCCCAGCAGAGTCGCCAGTTCTGTGATACGGTGGGAGAACCGACTATGGTTTTGCGTTTGTTTTCGCAAATGTTTCGGTTGAGCAAGAGTCGCCACCGACTTTTTATTTTATCCTAAGGAAAGGTTTAAAAAGCACAGCAAAAACCTTTGAGATATTTTCTTGGGTTCGGGGAGTAGATTATAGAAAGGGAAGGTATTAGCACCCTTTCTATCCATGGTTATCCATGGGCTCTTAGGTACTTGCTTAGATCAACTTGCCTTGGTTTTCAATTGTTTGAAATGGTGCTTTGTGTGTGGTTTTGAAAATGTTTTGAAAAAGATGCCTTGTCTAGGCTACCCTTGTAACAATTCTTTACTCGAATGTTTTACAAAAGGTGTTTGTCTTTTTGAAAAGATGTTTCAAGGTTTTTTGAAAGTTTGTTTTGAAAGTGTTTATGAAGTGTGGTTTGAAAAATAGGCAAGTGTTTTTGTTTTGTAAGTTGACAAGTACTTAAGAGCTATCTACCCTAAAGTTCTCAAAGATTTTTGCTATGTTTTAACCCTTTTAACAATTTTGTTCCACCATTGCATTTGGTGGACAATCTTGTGTTAGGATGTGAAAGGGACGGGCGCGGGTCATCGTTTAGACCATAATTGCAATGGTGCCAAGTATCTTTGGGCAATTTTCCTTTAAGGGACTTGATCATTTTTTAGGCAACTTTCGGAAGCGTCGTCGAGGGACTATGATCATTTGAATTGTTTGTTTTGCCCAAAGAGACCTAACATGCAACATGGACCATTATTGAAGGCAACAAGTGGAATACCCTAGGGGTGCAAGTGTGATTAGTATTGTCCATTTTCATGCTTGATTATCTTGAAATTAGGTCAAACTATTTTGTTGTTTTTATTTGCATACAAACCCTAATTCTAACATGGTATATTTAGAAAGCATTAAAGTGCGAAATTTAAGGTTCCTAAGCTATTACAACACAATATGGGAAGGGGGGTACAAATGTTCAAATGGGGGGTATTTTGACAAGAAATTTAAATCTAACTATTACATCAATTTGGAATTATACAAAGTAATTAATTGCATAAATTAAATAGAAATAAAATAAATATGCAAGATGCAAAAGGGCTTTTTATATGTATGAAAAAAAAAGTATTTTTATATGTCAAAATAAAATAAAATGAAAAGTATTATTTTTTTGAGTATTTTCCATGTTTTAGGGCAAAACCCTAATTTATTAAGTAAATATATTAATTATTTAATATGTACAAATATTTATCAATTATATACAAAATAAAATAAAAATGAAGTATATTTGTCAAAAAGGTATTTTTACTATCAAATATTAATAAAAATAAAAATGTATATATTTTTGTATTTTTGCCCTAAATATTCTAATAAATATATATGTATTTGTATTATTTACTAAATATATATTATATATCTATAATAATAATATTTAATATTTTATAAAAAAAGTATTTTTGATATAAAATGTTTTCAAGGGAGAAATAAAATAAAAATCAGAAATAAAATAAGTTTGCATTATTTTTTGTATTTTTAAATAAAAGTGTTTATTTATTTATTTATGTACAAAAAACTATTCTAAACAAATAAATGCCTATAAATTCAAAAATGGTGTGAAAAATATTTTTTTATATTTTTAATATTATTAGCAAAAATAAATAAGTCAGAATAAAAAAAGAAAAGTCAAAAAATCATGAAAATAAGCACAATGGGCCACAGAGGTGTAAATGCAAAAATGGGGTGTGAAAAGAAATAGCAAAACAGGCCCAACCCAAAGGCTGTTGTCTTCAACCTTCAGCCATTCAAAACAGAAAAACGCGCATTTTCCATGCTTCCATCAAACTCCTGATTCCTTGATTTTCAGCCAAAACTCATAACATAAACAATGTAGAGCATTAAATCACGAATTCATACATATAAAGAACATGATTTAACTCTCAGAAATGAGAGAGAATTTCTCCATTCCCAAATCCTGACCTAGTTTTTATTCCATGTTCAGACATCAAATTCTCACAGCACACATAACATAAATGAAAACTAATTACATGGGCATGTTCAGGGCTATGAATGTGACATATTTTATTCACAAACCTAAAGCTAACAATGCCTGGATAGAGAGATACGAGTTCATGAACTTACCTGTTCAGTTGAAGTTGTATCTGATGATGGAGGTACTTTCAGAGCAAGGTGATGATTGGTACAACTTCCTTGATGTCCAAGGATGCTATTCCAAGTTTTACTTTGCTTTGAAACTAGCTGAATCGAGTTATAGCACTCCACCTGCAAAACAAGAAAATGAAAATGGCCAAACTGATTAGAGGAGTTACAGTCCACTTCTAATGCTTTGGATAGTTTGCATTGATGGTAGGGAAGGTGTTTGAAGTGGTCTTAGCAAGAATGCACGATGGAAATGAGTTGTGGGATTCAATCTGCAGCAGGTGCTCTGTTTGGACAGTTTGAGAGTGATTCTGTGTTGGAGAGGGCAATGGAGGTGGATAGCTCGTGTTTCAGCTTGGGTTTGATGATTAGAAAGTGTTTGACAAGTTTGCTTAAGCTTGGTTTACAGGAAATGAGAGTTGTTGTACAAAATGCTATGTTTCTTCACACTTAAGCAAGAAAAGGTCAAGTGGAGTTCTAGACTGATAGAGGCCCCCCTAATGTGCTACAAACCTTGGCCTTGATCAGTGTAACTAGTCTAATAACTTGTGCCAAAGAGATTTGCACTGTTCTTGCTTGGATTGTTAATTGACATAAAGTTCACTTTTGCAAAAATGGTTAAAATGCTTTATCTATTTTAGGACTAAACCATTATTCAATGCTTGAACACAAAAAATATGGTCTTGGCACAATGAGTTTGCATTAAATTTATGAGTGTAACAGAGATTTAGGGCCTGTAATCAAGGAATGCATGCTGATTTGAAAATTGCCTAAGTGTATGAACATGGAAATTGGCCATAACAAAAGTGAGTTTTTCCCATATTGCCAAATTCGATTCTCTCTAACCATGAGGTTGTTTGATGAGTTCTTGGACATTTTGGAAAGCTTGGAATGTGTACTACAATCCATCTTTGAAATGCAAATTGAAATTCCAAGTGGAAGCATGTGAAAAATGGTCTTGAAGTTAGGTAAAAACCTTGCCTAAAATAGGTCAAATTTTCTCTAAGTTAAGAATGGTTTAGTACCCTTGTTCCAAAAATTGTAACTTGAGATACAAGCTTCTTTTGGAATAACTTTGTGAATCAAAGCTGTAGATTTTGCAATAGGCTACAACTTTAATGTTTTGACTTTTGCTTGAATCCAAATGAATCTTGGTGAGAAAGTGGGGCAAAGTTAGGAAAAAATTAGGGTTTTTCATAACTTAGAAAAATTCTAAGTTATGAAAAATCTTCATTTCAAACCCTAATTTGCAATTCTTGATTTCTTGATGAACAAGTTTCATGATTTGGCATGTTTTGATGAAAAATGAATCTTGACACTTGATTTTGACCAAAAAGTCAAAGTTTGACTTTTTAGTATACAGTCAAAATTGATCAATTGACTGGGAAATTCAACTGTCAATCTTGTGCGTTTGGGATCTTTTGAACTTGTTGAGTATGTCAAGACAATTCCATGGGGTCCTTGAGTCCATATGTGAGCTTGGTTTGCCATTGGCTAGGTCAAACAGTCAAAAATTGCCTTTGTGCAGTCAAAACCCTAAAAATGACCATTTTACCCTTTTGGTGATCTGATCAAATTTCTTATGGAATTGTGATCCCAACTTGATCAAATGGTCCATGTGAGTTCATAATGTTGATGTGGGTCAATTTCCATGAGTTTTGACTGTCAATTGGCCACATTTGACTTTTTCCCCAATATAGTTGATTTCTAGGTCAACTGTCCAATTGACTGGGCAAAATTTGGAATCAAGACTTGAAACATGATGTGGATAAACTTGGGAGTCCAATATGAAGCATGAAAGTCATCTTAGGCAATTTAGGTCAAAATATCTTTGTTCAAACACAAACCCTAATTTGGGTCAACAGTGCAAGGAGAAGTCTTGAGCAGAGGAAACCCTAATTGGATCTTGAGCTCTAAGGGTTTTGTGATGAGAAATCAATGAGAAATGGGAGGGCAAATTTTGGGGTACAACACGTCTGAACAAGATGAGCAAGATGGAACCCTCGCGATGAATTTATATTAACCATGTGCCTAATCGCTATTATTCCTCAAGCTACTTTGTGGGGGTTAAAAACCCCCGCTATTTGATTTGTTTTCTGCAGGTTTAATGAAGAAGATGACTGCGTGTTTACACGTGATTGGTCCATTTAAATGAAACGCGCGCTTTTTCATAATTGTTAGCACATGTTGTTGTTTTATATAATATATTTATTGTTCACTATATTAACAAAGCATGCAGCGTGGTGGAGTGGTTGGCCAGGTGTTCAGCAAGCGTTGGGACCTGGGTTCGATTCCCAGGTCCACCCAAAATCCTCATATTATTTTTCATAATGTATTCTCATGCAGCGCTTTATGAGGTGTCCATCATACACCTTGCTCATCCAGACGCCAAGTGTCTTCAAGCACAAATCCAATGGTCAGAATTGAATGATCACGGTGTTCTCAGGTCAATGCACGTACAGATAATCCCCAGAAGTCAAACAGGCTTGAGTGTTATTGGGCTGGAATTTACAAACAAAACCTCCATCTGGGCCAGCATACCCCCCCCCCTGGTTTATTGTTTTTCTTTCATATTTTCTATTTTAATTATTCTTAATTACTATTATTATTATTTAATCAACAAATTAATATTTTTCATAATAAATTCAGAGAATTAAAAAATGCAAATATTTTTATTATTTATTAATTTCACTATTAATTATTTTTTGTAAATAAATGCAAATTAATTAATTTAGTCTTTTTGTTAATTAGGTTTAATTTTAATCTTCTTTTACAATAAATAAAATAAATTAGACTTAGGTTTTTTCTAACTTTTGACTTTTAATTTCTTTTTATTTTATTTCATTAAAAACATAAAACCACAAAAATACTTTTTCTTATAAATAATTAATTAATTAGTAAATTAGGTTTAATATTTAATTTAATTGCAAAAAAGGACCAAATTACTTTCTTTTCTCAAAAAGGGTCAAAACCCTAAGACGTTCCCGATTTAATTTCTTTCGCGCTTTAATTCCTTTTGATTATATTGATGTAACTGTTTCCGAGGATGTAATAGTTAATTAGGTCTTTTACCGCTTTCTTTACTTTCTCGTATTTATTTTCCAAACGGGTTATGTTTTTGGCGATGTATATACTCGCGCCTTGTAATAGCGTAGATTTACCTTTTCCGCACTTTATTTCCGCACAAACATTAACTGTTAATTATGCCTGCAAGACTTGTATGATAAATAAAATCAACCCGTAGCTCACAATGATGCATGTTCAAAGATAAACATTAACATGAAACCTGACACACATGCACATGCCACTCCTAGGGTACGCCTCACTGGTTGCCTCGACGTGGCCGTCAAGTATAGGGTGTTTTAGAGGTCGCCCTCCTGTCTAAAGATCCAGTTGCCTCGAAACGGTTGCCTCGGATAAAAAGGGTCTAGGACATTAGGGTCACCGCTAAGGCGTCCTACTATTGCTTCGATGACCACACATGTCCCTCATAATCGAATTGACCCGAATAACTCCAACGACGGTGCTACCTACTTCTCAATAGTGGGATAGTACTGTCTAAAGGACTCTTACACAGCTTAATTCCTTAGAGTAGGTAGATTTCTCCTGGGTACTTGCTCTTTCAAAAACAAAAACAACTTTTCGCACCTACACTTTCAAAAAGTTTTCAAACAAATACTTCATACACTCTTGAGGACTGATACAAGAGTCACCTAGAATTTTTTCAAACTAAACTTTTTCAAAACCCACAAACACTTGAAAAGCAAACAATTTTTGAAAACATAGTGAGCAAGTACCTAAGAGCCCGTGGATAACCACGGATAGAAAGGGTTCTAACACCTTTCCTTTCTATAAATCTACCTCCCGAACCGAGAAACATTCTCGAAAAGGAATTTTGCTGTGCTTTTGTCCTTTCCTTGTTGGAGAACATAAAAGACGGTGGCGACTCTTGCTTACCGCGACATTTCGCGAACCAGCTTTAAAACAGTCAGTTCTATTTCCACCTATCACATAACTGGAGACTCTGCTGGGGACAATTAATAAGTGAGGTGTACCTTAGGATTAGACCACTCTTATTTTTTCAATTGCTTGATTTGTTTGCTTTTATATTTGTGGGTTGCATCGGAGTTTCATAGATCCTAACCCGGATCTGGGGAATACCCTTTTAGGTAGCATAAGCTGTGAGGGAGTTGTCCGGCGTAGACCGACACGGGTGAAGCAGTGGCTACATTGGTGCGACACCTTGGTCTGTACCGATATCCCTTGTGTTGCAACGAGGAGAATATGGGTCTTCTGAGGAGTCATTAAGCACCAACCGACCTTAGAACCCTAAATTGACCCAACTTGGCCATAGAACAGTAGCAGTATGCTACACTCATTGAGGCTAAACTCTCGCGATGGTTCTGGCCGCAAGAAAAGATTGCGACGCTGGAGTTATGACCGATTGAGGGTAGTTGATGATATTGAGATCCTCTAGAACCCGGATACTTTTGATAGGACAGGTCTTAACCAACGAAACTGAAAGAGGGTAGTACCTAAACTTCATGCTGGCCTGAACTCTAAGGGTTATCTGGTGTGACTTGTGTGCCTTCAAACTTGACTACTTGCATATTCTTGTTATCTGACAACATGAGTTCCATGCAGGTTTTGTTTACAGTCCTTAATCGGGGCTTATAACAGGGTTTACTTACGTCACTCCACGCATAGCATAACATCATACCATCATACCATTGCATACATCCTGCATAAGGACTAATCCATTTCAAGGATCTCAAGGGTCTGTGATGCAGGTCATGATGAACCGACTGTCTAGCAAGGGGCAAAGGGGATTTATTTTCCTCTAGCCAAGGCTGATAACTTGAGTCAGGGGCTATGACCCACTGGATATGGTGAGCTTTGACTCTTGAAGAAGGACTCTCAACAACATGAAGTTCCTTCAATCAAGCTACCAGATTCTAACAATTTTATTGTTTACCCCGCGAGATCCTTGAAAACATTGTATGCATACATACATATCATTGCATTACAGGTACCCTTGGTACAGGTCACTTACCCCCTTCGCTGTTTGTTTCAGCAATGGCTTCCCAACAAGACAACCAGGATCTTCATGCTCAAGAGACTCGGTTCGGGGAGATCCTCCTAAATCTATCCAAGGGGCAGGAAGAGCTGAGAACACTCCTCATGGGGACTTTGGTCAGGAACAGTCCAGAAGACAGTAAGGATGAACGGCTGAAACATCTGCAAGCTGAGGTGGATACAATGAGAACCCAGATGTTGGGGCAGATGGCTCTCATTCAAGACTTATCTCAAAGACAAGAAGAGCTCAGGGTTCTCGTCAACCAACTGCTTCAGGAGAACCAACTGGGGCAAACATCTAAGGTTGAAGAGCCAATCATCATTAAATTCCCTTTGAGACAAGAAGACAAGGGAAAAGCTCCTCAACTTGCTTCAGGGTCACAAATTTAGCATCAACCTCACCAGCTTCAGCAAGACAGTATGAAGCAAGTAGTCAGGGTTAGGGACCAAACCGGTAATCAGCCCCCAAGAAGTCAAAGGTTTGGTTTGATGAATAGACCTCTCCAAGCTGCTACTACTTCACAGGTCCAACAACGACCTCGCCAAGAACAACGGGTTGATCAGAGCAAGCCAGACAAGCCTAGGAGGCAATTCACCCATCTCAACATGTCGTTGTTTCAAGCTTTACAACGCCTGTTGAGATTGAATCTAATCACATTAAGGGCTCCTCCCCGGAATCCCAACACCTCAGCTCCTACCTATCATCCCAATAAAAGGTGTGCCTACCACTCTGCCAGTCCAGGACATGACACTGACGACTGTTGGTCTCTGAAGAACAAAATCCAAGACCTGATTGATGAAGGAGCATTGGAATTCACACAAGATGGTCAGGCGGAGTTCTTCTACCATCCCTCCAAGGTTCACCATTTGAAGTGACAAGTCCCGAGACGAGAAGACTTTTTGCTCATTAGAATTTTTTTCAATTTGTAATTTTCTTTTGATTGTTCAAACATTTCGTCATGGCAAATGTTTTTACTTTATCAATGCATCGCATATGTCTGTTTTGAATCAATATATTCGCATTCGCTATACTCAAACTGCTTTCATTTTTTGTGATGATCAAACTCTCAATTAAAAATTCTAAGCCTCTTGAGGGAGGATGATGAAAACGATACCATGATCTTTACAGTATGCTTTTGGACAAACCCCGCTGATGAGGTACAAGCATTGTTTCAAATCCTAAACACTGGAGTTATAAGGAAGATAATCCCTCGTCAACCCCTTCGAGCCAAAGAAGTGGGAGTTTTTCTTTTCACAATAATTAAAACCCTTAATCATAACCTGGGGCAGGGTAGTTTTCTCAGTTGATCCAGGTGCACAACGAATAACATCAAAGGAGTCCTTCTGAAACAAAAGACCGTGATGGTTCCTATAATCATAAAGACAGGAAATCGTCATCTCTCAGAAATAAAAGCCCAATAAAGTCAAAACCTATGAAGGAGACTTACAAAACTGGGGCATCCCGCTGACTGTAATCACAAAAGAAACAGTTCAAGAAAAAAAACAGGGATAACAAAATAAAAAAAAAAGAAAGAGGTCCTAGAAGCCCTCAACAAAAAGGAAATGACTGCCTATTCAAAATAAACTGTCAATATTCGAACCATCACCGGAACATCAGAGCAAAGACTCAAACAAGGTCTAACGCACGATCAGCTGAGTTTAGGATCAAAGAACATCACGAAGAGCGGGTGGGTACAAATAAATTTTGAGCCTTTATCCTTTGTTTCTTAAACCGTGAACCAGGCGACGTTATAACCCTTAAAAGTCCTAGCTGAAGCATGGGTTAGTTCAAAAGCATACTATTGCAAAGGTATCCTGACTCCTTAAGGCTTGCGGTAAAATAACGAGTTGACATCACATTTTGCAAAATTTGCTTGTTTTACTGAAAAATGCATTTTTCAAAAACTTCAAAGATAGACATAAGCTTTGCATTCTTAAAATAACATTGTTTGCATATGACTATTTTGTTCGAACAGCGGAGAAATTCGCACGACGGATATCTAATGAACAAAGATCTTCTCAAAGGTCATCTCAAATGGAAAAACACTTCCAATCAAGGGGCACGGCATGATCATTGTCCATCATCTGGGGAAGTTAAGTCAAGATTCAGAGAATCTCTTAAAATGCCAAATAGCCAGGGGCAAATGTCCACCTAAGTCACTTGGGGCATTTGACATGAATTCCAGTGACAAATCTGGTACGATCAAACATCTTCTGGTGGTATAGCAACGCAATACTACCGACAGCGACAACTCTCTACACTCCGAGAGCATGGACATAGTCGAAAAAATACTACGCGTAATCAAAGACCCGCTAGGTTGACACACCTAGGCAAAAATAAGGGCTTCCCGGCGAACCAAAAGGGTTCGGGAAAAATAAGGGATGAAAATGAAAAAATCTATACACCCGGCAAGTCGAAAACCTGAAAAGGCGGCTTGGGCAAAAATGGGTATCCCGGTGGACTGAAAACCCGAAAGGGCGGTCCAGGAAAAAGTTAGGGATTAAAGCGTACGACTATGTCTCGTCACTTGCCTACCAGAAGAGGATTTGGCAATCGGCAGTTATCAAGATCTCCACAGGTGTCTTCTCCCACAGAAACTGGGGCAATAAGAATTGTCTAAGCGATCTGGTTGCTCTGTCCTCCAGGTACAAGGTAGGTTCGGCTGAAGAATTTGACCCGGATACTTTCACTCCCCAAGAGTAAGACGAGATTCAGCAGTACTCTTCCCCAAGCAGAGTTGGTCTCCCATAAGCCCTATAAAGGCACAGTATCTCCAGCAAGTCAGCAACACTCTCCCCAAGCAGAGTTAGTCTACTGTCAGCCTTAAGGAAGTTGGATATCCCCAGAAGATCTCAATATTCCCCAGCGGAGTATACAAATATTCCTAAGCAAGCATCCCCGGCAGTCTTAATATAAGATTGTTCCCCGGTGGAATACCAGACACCCCAGCGGAGCCATTCCCCAGTGCAGTCCAAAAGTTTCCCCAGGAGAGTTGAATCATCCTCCCTAGTAGATTCTGGAAGCTTATCCCCAGTAGATTCTGGAAGCTTATCCCCAGTAGAGACTGGAAGCCAATCACCTGCAGAGTACAAATATCTCTCCCCGACCATTTTCAAAGGTTATTCCCCACCAGAGCTTATAACTGGGTTATCCTCAGCTAATTACCACGGAAAGATCGTCCTCGGCGAAGTTCTTCCTATCCCCCAGCGGAGTTATCATCAAATCTCAGCGAAGTATCTCTTCCCACAGAGTAGTTCCCCGCAGAGTAATCTCTCCAACAAGTTTATTCCCCAACGGAGTCATCTTCTCCTACCGGTTTATTCTTGCAATCATCATCCCCAGCAGAAACGAAGAACTTTACTCTTCAAACATCAGCCCAGGATTCAACAAGCTCCCGACATTCGTCAAGGATTTATTTTCCTAGACGAAAATACATTCATAAACATATCACATTTTACATCATACATGATAAAGTGCATACGACACAAATCTCATTTAGTCTTGAGAACATCTTAATATCATGCAGTTCATGCATCATGACATTGCATACGACTAATGTTTTGCCTTTTCAGGAAAAGGTCAATCAAAAGATGATTACCATCTACCTTTGCAGTTCCAGATCAACACCGGTAACAAGCCAGGAAAATTCGGTGGACGACTGATCATGGGTTAATACCTGAAACCAGACAGGACAATTATCTACTTGATCATCATGAAGCAACCCTACACCGGTTCCTTCTCAATCTCAGATGTAGTTTTTCACGAATTCATCATCAGGAAACCCTACACCGGTTCCTTCTCTTTCAGATGAAGTTTTACACGGACTCATCATTAGGTAACCCTACACAGGTTCCTCCTCCCCTCCAAGACGAAGTTTTACACGGACTCGTCCTCAGGTAACCCTACACCGGTTCCTCCTCAGTTCCAAGATGAAGTTTTACACAAACTCATCGTCAAAGTAACCTTACCCCGGTTCATCCAGAAGTCTTACACGGGCTTATCTCACAGTAACCTCATCCCGGTTCCTCCAGAAGTCTTACACGGGCTTATCTCACAGTAACCTTACCCCGGTTCCTCCAGAAGTCTTACACGGACTTATCAAAGATAACCTCACCCCGGTTCATCCTGAAGTTTCACACAAACTTTTCTCGCAATAACCTTACCCCGGTTCATCCAGAAGTTTTACACGAACTTATCCTGCAGTAACCTTACCCCGGTTCCTCCAGAAGTCTTACACGGACTTATCAAAGATAACCTCACCCCGGTTCATCCTGAAGTTTTACACGAACTTTTCTCGCAGTAACCTTACCCCGGTTCATCCAGAAGTTTTACACGAACTTATCCTGCAGTAACCTTACCCCGGTTCCTCCAGAAGTCTTACACGGACTTATCACAGATAACCTCACCCTGGTTCATCCTGAAGTCTTACACGGGCTTATCCCAAAGTAACCTTACCCCGGTTTCTCCTGAAGTTTTACACGAACTCATCGTCAAGATAACCTCACCCTGGTTCATCCTGAAGTCTTACACGGACTTATCCCGAAGTAACCCTACACCGGTTCCCTCTCTTCAAGATGCAGTTTTACACGGACTCGTCACCAAGAAACCCTACACAGGTTCTCTCTTTCCAAAGATGCAGTTTTACACGGACTCTTCATCAAAGAAACCCTACACAGGTTCTTTCTTTCCAGATGCAGTTTTACACGGACTCGTCATCAAAGCAACCCTACACAGGTTCTTTCTTTCAAGATGAAGTTTTACACGGACTCGTCATCAAAGCAACCCTACACAGGTTCTTTCTTTCAAGATGAAGTTTCACACGGGCTCATCCTCAGTCAACCCTACACAGGTCTCCTTCTTTCCAAGATGCAGTTGTACACGAGCTCATCATCAGGCAACCCTACACAGGTTCCCTCTTTCAACTTACAAAAATTACAATTCAACAGACAATCTCCAGATGGCATCTATAAGCCCATCCACCTACCAACAGTCTCCAAATGGCATCTATAAGCCCATTCCCGACAAGATTCTGTCACGTTTCCAGATGGCATCTATAAGCCCATCCTCCTATCCACTATCTCTCTAAATGTCATCTGTAATCCCATTCCTGCCATCACATTGCTGATATTCTACTATACGAGTGCAAATTTCTGGGCACTCTAGTGTTCAATCATCTTCCACCTTCGGATCACGAAAGGCACGCAAGCCAATCTACATCCTCAGGTCTAAGAAGATTGAACAGGGGCAACTGTTGTACCCCAAAATTTTCCCTCCCATATTCTTCAAGATTTGTCAAGATCAATCTCTAAATGGTTCAAGATTTGCTCAAAGATTGCACAGTCAAACATCATCCTAAGCCAGTCAAAATTAGGGTTTTGGTTCCTTCAAGGAATTTTAGGTTTTCAATGGCTCAATCAAGTCCCATAGGCCTATATACATTGCCAAGCATCTACATGTCAAGTTTCAAGGCTCACAGAGGCAAATTGCACAGTCAAAAGCCTTATTTGGTTCACAATCAACTATAGGGGTAAAATGGTCATTTGGCAGTCAAAAGTCATAATTTTTGGTCAACATCTTATTTTGAGCTCACAATTATCATTTGATCAAGTCTTGATCATGATTCCACAAGCATGGCTCAAAAATTATCAAGGATGCAAAAGTTTCTATTTTTGGACAGTAGAAAAGTCAACTGTATCTTGACCAAGGCATAACTTTTTCATGGTTCATCAGAAAAATCCCATCCAATGCTCATTTTGAAGGGGATGACATTTCCTACAACTCATATTCATATTCCAAGTCCAAGAAATGCTCTCACAAAAAGTTATCAATTTCTACATTATAGGTCAATTTCAAAAGTCAACAAAAATGCACTTTAATTCAAAGACCATAACTTGAGATTGGTAAATCCAAATGACATGGGACCAAAGGCATTGGTTAGAGGACTTCAAGACCTTTCCAAAATGTCAAAGAACATGGTCATATGATCAAAATTGAGCAAGATATGCATTGGAGAAGTTGGGAAATTTTCATGAATTTGCAAAAGTCAACTTTGCTCAAAACACATCATTTTTGCTAATGGGCCTCAAATTCCTTCTTGAAACTTTATCCAAGGCTTATGCACGACCCATTGAGATTAAATTGAATTATTTTCTTATTTTTATTAATTAATTGGATTTTTAATTGATTTTTAATTCATTTAATTAATTTAATTGTAGGAAAATACCAAGATATGATTTCTAAATCTTTTGTGAAGCAAAAGTGGTCAACATGTGCTGGAGATTTCGTGTACACATCAAGGGGACAAAATCTCCCAATTTGGCAAGGTTTTTCAATCAAAAATATGCAAAAAGGATTTGATTGAAAATCAAATATTGAAAACATGAATGCAATGGATCTTTGGGCCAAGACTTAACCTAATTATATTCCCATATATGCAAGCAAGCCAACCCTAATGCTATTCACGTGAAAAACTGCTGCAAAGAGCCATTACCATATTGAAAAAATTCAAAGAAAACTTGAAACTGATCTTCATACTCCAGGGCAATTCAAAGCATTATAGTGATTCAAACACATTGCTGGAGGTGGGAGAAACGTTTTGCAATCAAAATTAAGCCTTAAAGCTCCAAGAACACGCAAGAACAGTTTCACAGTTTGACCATTTTTTCCAGAAATGCATATCATTATTCTTGCATATTTAACATCTTTTGTGGATTGTTTTGTGTTAATAGGACTCATACGAAGCTATTGGTGTGGTTTAATTGCATTGAAACGCCCTGAAACAGAAACCACCATTGACGAATTCTAGGGTTTCCAAGCTCTTAATTTGGAACTTTGCTATATAGGAAAAATCAGGACCCCTAATGCCCATGGTTGAAACCGTCTGAACAAGACGAGCAAGATGGAACCCTCGCGATGAATTTATATTAACCATGTGCCTAATCGCTATTATTCCTCAAGCTACTTTGTGGGGGTTAAAAACCCCCGCTATTTGATTTGTTTTCTGCAGGTTTAATGAAGAAGATGACTGCGTGTTTACACGTGATTGGTCCATTTAAATGAAACGCGCGCTTTTTCATAATTGTTAGCACATGTTGTTGTTTTATATAATATATTTATTGTTCACTATATTAACAAAGCATGCAGCGTGGTGGAGTGGTTGGCCAGGTGTTCAGCAAGCGTTGGGACCTGGGTTCGATTCCCAGGTCCACCAAAAATCCTCATATTATTTTTCATAATGTATTCTCATGCAGCGCTTTAGGAGGTGTCCATCATACACCTTGCTCATCCAGACGCCAAGTGTCTTCAAGCACAAATCCAGTGGTCAGAATTGAATGATCATGGTGTTCTCAGGTCAATGCACGTACAGATAATCCCCAGAAGTCAAACAGGCTTGAGTGTTATTGGGCTGGAATTTACAAACAAAACCTCCATCTGGGCCAGCATACCCCCCTGGTTTATTGTTTTTCTTTCATATTTTCTATTTTAATTATTCTTAATTACTATTATTATTATTTAATCAACAAATTAATATTTTTCATAATAAATTCAGAGAATTAAAAAATGAAAATATTTTTATTATTCATTAATTTCACTATTAATTATTTTTTGTAAATAAATGCAAATTAATTAATTTAGTCTTTTTGTTAATTAGGTTTAATTTTAATCTTCTTTTACAATAAATAAAATAAATTAGACTTAAGTTTCTTCTAACTTTTGACTTTTAATTTCTTTTTATTTTATTTCATTAAAAACATAAAACCACAAAAATACTTTTTCTTGTAAATAATTAATTAATTAGAAAATTAGGTTTAATATTTAATTTAATTGCAAAAAAGGACCAAATTACTTTCTTTTCTCAAAAAGGGTCAAAACCCTAAGACATTCCCGATTTAATTTCTTTCGCGCTTTAATTCCTTTTGATTATATTGATGTAACTGTTTCCGAGGATGTAATAGTTAATTAGGTCTTTTACCGCTTTCTTTACTTTCTCGTATTTATTTTCCAAACGGGTTATGTTTTTGGCGATGTATATACCCGCACCTTGTAATAGCGTAGATTTACCTTTTCCGCACTTTATTTCTGCACAAACATTAACTGTTAATTATGCCTGCAAGACTTGTATGATAAATAAAATCAACCCGTAGCTCACAATGATGCATGTTCAAAGATAAACATTAACATGAAACCTGAAACACATGCACATGCCACTCCTAGGGTACGCCTCACTGGTTGCCTCGACGTGGTCGTCAAGTATAGGGTGTTTTAGAGGTCGCCCTCCTGTCTAAAGATCCAGTTGCCTCGAAACGGTTGCCTCAGATAAAAAGGATCTAGGACATTAGGGTTACCGCTAAGGCGTCCTACTATTGCTTCGGTGACCACACATGTCCCTCATAATCGAATTGACCCGAATAACTCCAACGATGGTGCTACCTACTTCTCAATAGTGGGATAGTACTCTCTAAAGGACTCTTACACAGCTTAATTCCTTATAGTAGGTAGATTTCTCCTGGGTACTTGCTCTTTCAAAAACAAAAACAACTTTTCGCATCTACACTTTCAAAAAGTTTTCAAACAAATACTTCATACACTCTTAAGGACTGATACAAGAGTCACCTAGAAGTTTTTCAAACTAAACTTTTTCAAAACCCACAAACACTTGAAAAGCAAACAATTGTTGAAAACATAGTGAGCAAGTACCTAAGAGCCCGTGGATAACCACGGATAGAAAGGGTGCTAACACCTTCCCTTTCTATAAATCTACCTCCCGAACCGAGAAATATTCTCGAAAAGGAATTTTGCTGTGCTTTTGTCCTTTCCTTGTTGGAGAACATAAAAGACGGTGGAGACTCTTGCTTACCGCGACATTTCGCGAACCAGCTTTAAAACAGTCAGTTCTATTTCCATCGACCATAGGAGCTAATCGTAATGTTATCATGCACAATGGTCCTAAAGTTTGGATGAGGGAAATTCTACTTAATTGTTGTCATGCTTGGTTCAAAGCCTAATGTATAATTTTAATTCAATTTAATCAAGGAATAAAATTGAATTAAAACAAACCTATGGTAACATGTGAAGCACATACAAGAAAACATCAAGCAACAAGTATTAAAATATTGCATATGATCCATACCAAAATAGTACCCAAAAATCACAAAAGAATACATGACAAAACTATTGATTAAAATTGATCAAAAGAGTTAAAAAAGGGAAAAGAAATTCCTAATTAATTCCTAAAAAGTCTCCTAAAGTCTAATATTTTTTATTGTTTTTATCAAGTATTATTACTACCAAAAAATTATGAAAAGAAAATATAAAAAGGAAAAAATAAATTTAAGATAATTCTACATGAGGTGTATGGATAGACTGGGAGTGTGGACTAACAGCAGGTCTGGACACACTCCAGAAATTGTTTGGGCTTGGCTCTGGTCCTCAAACAACCGGCAGAACTATCATCAGATATAAAATCAATGAAGTCGCCATAGAACATTTTTATCCCACGGGAAGGGGAAAAGTAAACATCGAGTAAACCTGAGAAGGGTGAAATCACAATCAAATGACCGAGAGATCGGGTAAGGAAGTTGGTTACGCGAGGGGAAGGTATTAGCATCCTTCACGCCCGTAGTAATCTATGGTATCCACTCTTGTTGTTCTAATCTAAGGGTGTGTAAAATCTATGTCTAAATCTTAAAAGCTAAAAAGAAAGATGCAAAGGGGAATGCGTGCAAAAAGAAAACACGGGGAAAAGAAGGAAATAATTACAAAGGTCGCTCGGCTAAGCCCCGTGACCAGATGCTTACGTATCCCTTTTAAGGAATCAGAGGGTCGTAGTTCGGCTCACATGTTTCTATTTGTTTATGTTTTTTAGTTAAAAAGACAAAAGCAATAAGCAAGATGGAAAAACATCAAACAAGACGAAAAAACATCAGATAACAATGACGAAACATCAGACAAGATGGCAAAACATCAACAACGATGACAAAACATCAGCAACAAAGATAAAACATCAAAAAAGGATGACAAGACATCACATGGCAACACAAACTCAGATAAGATGATAAAACATCACATGATAGCAAAATATCAGATAAGATGATAAAACATCACATCTAACAATGATATCAAAAATCAAAGTAGGATAACAAACATAAGTGATGGTGAAACATCGATAAGAATATAATAAAATATCATGGAAAAGATGACAAGACATCAAAACTTAGATGATAAAACATCACACCTAACAATGATATTGAAAATCAAAGTAGGATAACAAACATATGCGATGGTGAAACATCAGCAAAAAGATAGAAAAATATCATGGTAAGGATGACAAAACATTACAATTTAGATGACAGAATATCACACCTAACAATGATATTGAAAATCAAAGTAGGATAACAAACACATGCGATGGCAAAACATCGACACAAAGATAGAAAAATAACATGGCAAAGAGGTCAATCTTAACAAGGTTTAAAACAGAGCCAAAAGGCGCACAAACAATTAAGATTGGTTTGTATTTTTTACCTTGAATAAGGATTTAAGTTCATTATATATGTTTTATGATTTTCCAAAAGAAAGAAAGTTTTTTGTTTTAAGATGCAATATGAAAAAGAAAAGAAATACAACTAGGGGAGACTATCCTAATCTCTAGTCCGAGTATGATCATAAAAAGATGGCCCTATGTCAAGGATGAAAGGGAATATCTACCTAAGTGGACATACATGGATCTCTATCCTAATGTCTAGCTCGAGAACTAACCTAAACGAGCAATCCTAAGGGAGCATGGCAAATATCAAACAAGTAAGCAAACAAGTGTTTTGGCAAAACCACACAATTGGGGTATACTGACTCAGGGGATGGGGATATGAAGAGAAAATGCTTTAGCTAAGGGGAGTGGATCACCGGAAGCAAACAAGCGGGAGATGGATGAAATAAAAAAATGCTTTAGCTAAGGGGAGCGGATCACCCGAAGCAAACAAGCGGGTAGCGAAGTACCAACAATGGCCATTGCAAACTCCTGACAAAGTGTGGGGGTTGGTTGCGAATCCTTCTCCACATGACCGACTCGATAACAAGATTTGCACGACTCTGAAGCATCAACGTATAATGTGAGCTAAGGATGACATGGACTAGAATGTGCGAGGGTCGATTGCGGACCCTCTCTGCTTGCCTCATTTTGAGAACTTATTACCTGTGATATATGTGGGCACAAATGTAAACACATTTGCAAAATAACTACTTCAAAGGTAGGATTTTAAACAAACACAAATATCATACATAAAGTGGTTCCTTCTACATGACTTTAAACAGATACTTCGAGTGCACGCTCTTCATTTCCTACTTCTCATTATCTTTAGAAAAGCATTAAAGTTCTTACTTCTCATGATATCTAGAAAGCAATAGAGTGCTAAAATGAGATAAACAAGAGAAAATACCAAACGAATATCAATCTGTAGAAAAGTGTATCAAAACAAAGAAACCCGACCATCTTCGCGAAAGCTTCACCAATCAAAGAAAAGAGTCAGAAATTAAATGCTCGGAATAAGTGTCGAAGCATCATCGATGTGAAAATAAATCATAACTGGAATCTCGAGCATATCTGCATATCACACAATAAACCTACATAAGACTCAAACCTCAATAAGAAAATGTGTATCGCAAATCTCGAGTAATCAGATAACCACGATTTAATTCCTAAAATAAAATAAAAATCTAACCAATTTTTATTGATTTTATTATTTTTCATGCGAAGAAAAAAAGTTCAAGTAGATTGAAATGACTAACAAAAATCAATAAAAAAAGAATTGCAAATATATATAAAAAAGTCCCAAGGGGGCGCAAGTTTATGAATGGGGATGTATCAAATCGACAACACGATTTAAAAGTCTAAACAAACAAATAATTCAGCTCAATCGAAATTAATTAAATAATTAATTAAATTGAAATATTTTATTTGATACCATTAATTAACAAAATAATTGAAGATATTAAATAATATTTTTCAATCTAATTAATTATTTAAAACAAAAGTATATTTCTTTTTGTACTTTTTCCATTTTTTTATTAAAGAAAATTATTAAACAAACTGAAATTATGGTATCAGATATGTGATGTCAAAGGACATGTCACGACACAAATATCCGAGGATAATATAAAATGCAACAATTTAAAAGCAGTAAAAACACGAGATTGTTAACTCAGTTCAGTGTACAACAAAACCTACTTTGGGGCTACCAAGCCAGGGATAAGTCCAGTAAATAGTATCAATTCATAGACCCTCAGTAAACAACCAGTTTACGATCTAATCACTCAATCACTACGCATGCTATACTTCTACCTAAGACACACCTATGTATGAGATCCTCCTCAAATCCCTTCAATCACTAACAGTGAAAAACAACAGAATTATTAAGTTTGAAAAACTTCAATCATTCAATATTTAAAAGCTTATGAATGATCCACAATTTACAACTCAACTAACAAATTACAACTCAAGTATTTAAACAATACTAGAGTGTATTACAATTAAAAGATTCAGACTTTTAAAAACAAAGAATATATTTTTCTTCAATTGTTGCAGTTGTACGAATAAGGTTGCAAGTCCTTATAAAGGCGCATCAACTTCTTTATGGGCTTGGGCTGAAAAACAGATGTTGAAATATATTGAATCCCTTGAATATCTCTATGAAAGTAGACCAAGATATAATCCATAAAGATAAGACAGATAGAAAAATATTCCTCCATATTTTTCGCAAGTTATAAACCACAAAACCTGAATAAGGCGCGCTTAAAAACAGGAAACAGAAAATCTAAAAAACATGTTCAAATCAGAAGACAGATGTTTAGACATCTACTTTGACGTCATTCAAAATCAGTTGAGATGATTTACTTCAAATGTCAGGATATTAAGCAAAACATTACCAACGCAGTGTTTTACCAAAATTGTTGCCAACAAAAACTTACAAACTCCCCCTTTGTCAAATTTTGGCTAAAACATCATTTGAGCATATTATCAGAGCAGCAACACAAGCAAAAGAAACTCAGTTAGCAGTTAGCAGTGGAAGATGTCAGAACATCTTTTGAGACATGAAGCTCCCCCTCAAACTTACCAGTCAGTAGACAGTCAGTCAGTTTCTCTCCCACTTTTTAGACGTAATATGCCAAATAAACATGCATTCAAGAGAGTAGTAGAAAATAGGAGTACATACCAGAATATCCAAGTATTAAGCACATACAAGTGCTAAAGAAAAAGAACATAGAAATCAAAACCCAAAAAAATAACAAAAAGAAGGCACCAGCATAGAGTCTAACTGTCTTCAGGACCAGTAGAATTGGAAACTTCATAACTCCCTTCATTATCAGAATCTCCTCCTTCAGCACCCACTCTATTATCAAGACTGTTATCCTTCTGCAGCTCCTTGATTAGCTTTTCAAATTTTAGCTTTCTTGCTGAGCTAACTCTGATTACATCATCAAGTTCTTTGTAGGCTTCCATTAACTCAGTAATCATATCATCCTTGTCTGGGACATGTTTACCTGAAAACAACTTGAAGTAAAGGAACAGGGAAGACTCCCTTTTGCAAACTACATTAGTGCCACACAGAATTTCAAGATGTTGATTTAGAATAATTCCACAAATAAGAGATGAAAAGGCAATAGGCATCTTGATAGCACAGGTTCCTGTATGCTTTATAGTTTGTTCAAAAATGTAAGCACCATAATCAAACAACTTCTTATTTCCAACAACATAGATAAATTTTCCTAAACCAACTGTAATGGTTGAGGTATGATTAGTAGGGACCCAGTTAGCAGCTTCAATTCTATGCAGGATAGCATATTTTACACTAAACTTACTAACAAGGAGCTTATTCTTCATGGGCCAATCACTCACTTGGTTTGCAGTGATAGATTTGCACACCTGATTATCAGTCACTTCCAACTCACAGTAATCATCTTCAGACCTGCCCAGATATCTATGGACGACAGCAGGGGAAAATTCAACACATCTACCTCTAACAAACACCTTCCAATATTCCTTACTTATGTGATCATCACAATCTATAGGAATATTAATAGTAAATTCCTTAACAAGAGTCTCATAACATTTTGCAAACCTGGTGACAGTCTTCATCAAGCCAGCAAAGGAAATCAGCTCCATAATCTCTTTGCACTCCAGTGCACCTACTCCCAACTCTCTTTCAAGAGAAATCCTTCTTTGGAAGACATATTTCCATTTTTCAGCATTTCCAACATAATGGAAGGAAATGTTGTCAAGAGGAGCATCAGGCACACTAATAGAAATCTTCTTGCTTGCAAACTTCTTCACAGGAGAGATGTCTTGGACATCATCCTCGACATCATAACCAGATTCAACATCTTCTACCATTACAGCTTTCTTATTACCTTTAGATCTCTTCACAGGTGAGATGTTATGGACATCATCTTCATCATCATCTGAGGAGCTATCAGGTCTAACTTTTCTTTTGTTAGAGGGAGGAACCACTTTAATCCAGAGCTTTAGGGGACCATACATAGTCTTCTTCTTGATACTCTTGGAAGGGGATGTGACATCCACAGCCTTCCTTTTTCTAGACTTGATCCTTTTAGCAATTCCAGGCACCACATTGGAAATAAGGTCATTGTCAGACAGCTCATCAACATTCACCATATTCTCAACATTTGGATTCTTTGCAGTTTTGGAGCCATCAACATCTTCCTTAGCAGAAGATCCCTTCTCAGCAGATGATGTCTCAATATCTTGTTCAACATCAGCTTCCACTTCTTCTAGAACAGATGTAGCAAACTTTCCAAGTTCACTTTCAGCAACATCTTTCTTTAAGATAGATGATTCAGCAACATTTTGAGGATCAGTACCTTTGTCAGCCTGAGCAGGCATTCGGGTAAGAGGAATAGAAACCCCAGGCACAACAAAACCCTCATTTAACACCTTATCTACCAGCCTTCTAATACTCCTGTCAACATTAACAGTGTCTTCTTCTGACCTATCATCAATAGTATTAGGAGCATTACCTTTAGAAGTTTCAAACTCGTCTTTGGATTTCTTTGCATGGGATGATTTGGGTTTCTTGAAATTCTTCTCAAAAGGTGGAACAATTGCCAGAGGAGCAACGACAAGGACTTTATCAAGGGAGAGATCCTCAGGATGGTTGACAAACTTTGACCTAGAAGCCTTGGCTTCATCAGAAGCGCACTTTGAGGGAGATGAAGCATGATGTTGAGACATCTTTGAATATTTTTGAACGGTGAAATGAAAAATAACAAGGGTTCTTTTTCTGTAAAGGAGAACGAAGAGGTTGTGAAAATAGAAAGAAGTAATGTCGTAGCGTGTGGTAGAGTATTTAAGATAATCTTGAAATGATTGCTTAAGATACTTAATTTGTTGGAAACATAATAAATGATATAATATGACTTTAATGCTATTCCCATACGCCTTTAATTGCTACAAACCCCCATATATGCAGATCCCTGGTTTTCCTCTTAAGTTCTCAAACTGCTTTTCACCCAAAGCCTTAGTGAAAATGTCAGCCAATTGTAATTTAGTAGTTACATGTTATAAGGCAACAATCTTTTCTTTAACAAGCTCTCTTATGAAGTTATGACGGATATCAATGTGTTTGGTCATGATGTGTTAAATAGGATTTTTTGATATATTTATGGCACTCAGATTGTCACAAAATAATGTCATGACATCTTGTTTGACATTATATTCTGTCAACATTTGTTTCATCCAAACCAACTGAGAACAACTGCTTCCTATAGCAATATACTCAGCCCCAGCAGTGGACAAAGACACACAATTTTGCTTCTTACTGAACCAAGATATGAGATTATTTCCCAGAAAGAAACATCCTTCTAATGTACTTTTTCTATGATCAGCACTTCATGCCCAATCAGCATCACAAAAACCACTTAAAGCAGAGCTAGATCCATGAGAATATAGCATAAGATAATCACTTGTCCCATTCACATATTTAAGAATTCTCTTCACATGGTTGGCATGGCTAACTTTAGGATCAGCTTGATATCTAGCAAACACCCCTACAGCAAAGGCAATGTCAGGTATGCTAGCTGTGAGATATAGAAGACTGCCTATCATACTTCTCTAAAGACTTTGATCCACACTTACTCCTTTTTCATCTTTAGACAAATTTACATGTGCGAGAGCAGGTGTTCTCTTGTGACTAGCATTTTCCATCCCAAATTTCTTTACTATATTCTTCACATATTTTCTCTGAGATAAGAATATGGAATCTTCCATTTGTTTAACTTGTAGACCAAGAAAGTAGGTTAACTCGCCAACAAGGCTCATCTCAAATTCTGACAGCATTTCCTTGACAAAATGTTAAACCATCTCATTTGATATCCCACCAAACACAATATCATCAACATAAATCTGTGCAATCATGAACTTCCCTTCTTCTTCCTTGACAAAAAGAGTTTTGTCTATGTCGCCTTTCCTATATCCATTCTCACCGAGAAATTCTGTCAATCTCTCATACCAAGCTCTTAGAGCCTGCTTTAATGAATACAGAGCTTTCTTCAGTTTGTACACATGGTTAGGAAAGCTTGGATCAACAAATCCCTTAGGTTGTTCCATATAAACTTCCTCATTCAGATGGCCATTTAAGAAGTCACTCTTTACATCCATTTGAAACAACTTAAATCTCAGAATGCAAGCAACTCCTAAGAGTTGTCTGATTGATTCAAGTATGGTCACAGGGGAAAAGGTTTCATAAAAATCAACTCCTTCAATTTGAGTGTATCCTTGTGCAACTAATCTTTCCTTATTTCTAGTAACCATCCCTTTTTCATCGGATTTATTCGTGTACACCCATTTAGTGCCAATCACATTTTGCCCTTCAGGTCTTGGAACCAGATCTAAAACTTCATTTCTTCTAAATTGTTCTAGCTCTTATTGCATAGCATTAATCTAGAACTCATCAGTTAAGGCTTCTTTGACATTCTTAGGTTCGATTTTTGAAACAAAGAAAGAGTTTGACATCCATTCTCTTGATCTAGTAGTAACTCCTTTATTTAGATCTCCTATAATAAGTTCCTTAGGATGATCTCTCTGAGTTCTGGTTGAAGGCCCTTTATTGAGTTGACTGGGCTCAGGATCTTCTTGAGTTGGATTAGGATCAGTGCTTCTGTCATTAGATTCTATTGGAATGTTTGACAAAGATGTTCCAACATCTTCTAAGACATCTTCTTCATTATTCCATCCTCGATCATTAATAATAACATTTATGGATTCCATTATAACCTTAGTTATGAAGTTAAAGATTCTGTAAGCTCTGCTATTTATAGAGTAACCCAGGAATATTCCCTCATCACTCTTGGGATCTATCTTCCTTCTCTGTTCATGATCATCTAAGATGTAATATTTACTTCCAAAAACATGACAGTATTTGACAGTTGGTTTTCTTCCCTTCAATATTTCATACAAGGTGGCTGAGGTGCCTTTTCTTAGAGTGTAAATGGAATGGAATGGAATGGACCTGAATTGATAAGACAGGGGTGTAGGTAGCAGAAATGAGTCCAGGCCCAATATGATGTCTGTTGGATCTGTTAGAACATAGTTTGATTCTACAACCCTTAGTTAGAATTTTGATGATAAAAAATACAAATAACAAATATGCCTAAAAATTATGTTATTATGTATGCAGAAGTTCTAACCAAAGCAGCATCAGAAGTTGAGCTATAGAAGCTACACGCTGAAGCAATCAGAACTTGCGCTAAAGATTGATGACCAGAATCTGCGCTTAAGTAAAGTAAACTCTGATTCTGAACAAGAGCATAATAATCTAAGTCATCAATGCTCTGAAGCATCAGCAGCAGGAAAGGATGAAATATTCTGAAGCGTTACTAATCATTCAAGACATCATCAATTACAACGGCTTCATTCAGACAGGATCTTCTCCAAATGGAAACTGAGTTAATGACATTTATCATGCTTAATGATCAACGGGAATCCATTTCCTATATAAACAAGCTCAGTGTTCAAATCGTTAACGATTTGCCAATACAACTTACGAGAATTCAAAAAGCTGCAACCATACTTATCATCTTACCACGCTCTAAATTTGTGTAAATTATCACAGTTGTGATAAAAGTTTTTGTAACGAAAAACAACAACACAGTACTCTTGTTTATTTGATTAAAATAGTGTTCCTTGAGATTAACCGGGTTGTGGTTGTACTCAAGAAGACTTTAACAGTTGTTAAAGTAGTGATTGTAATCCTTTTGTGATTAGTGAATTAAGTCCTCATTGGAGAGAGGCGAAATCACCTTGACGGGTAGACTGGAGTAGTTTGAGATCAAACGAACCAGGATAAAAATACTGTGTCATTGCGCTTTTGATTTCAAGTTTTCGATTCACCCCCCCCCCCTCTTGTGTTTTTCACTTCTTCAATTGGTATCAGAGCGTCTGGTTCTGAGCTTATATACTTAATTGTGTCAGTACAAGATCCAAGCTTCAGAAAAACACTATGGTGGAACCAAGCTAAAACATCAGCAATGACTACCATGAAGACAAGGACAGATTCAGTGGAAAACCTCCAGTCTTTGATGGAGAAAACTTTGAATATTGGAAAGATAGAATTGAGAGTTTCTTTCTGGCCCATGATGCTGATCTATGGGACATGGTGACTGATGGATACACACACCCAGTAGATGGAAGTGGTCAGAAGATAGACAGAAAAATGATGTCTGACCAGCAAAAGCGTGATTTCAGAAACCACCACAAGGCCAGAACAATACTCCTCAGCGTTATCTCATACTCTGAATATGAGAAAATCTCAAACAGAGAGACAGCCAAGAACATGTTTGACTCTCTGAGAATGACGCATGAAAGCAACATTCAAGTCAAAGAAACTAAGGCCCTAGCGCTCATTCAGAAGTATGAGGAATTCAAGATGGAAGATAGTGAATCCATAGAAGCTATGTTTTCAAGATTCCAAATCCTTGTTGTTGGGCTGAAGGTTCTTGACAAAGGATATTCTATTGTTGATCACGTTAAGAATATCATCAGAAGTCTACCCAAGCAATGGAGGCCAGTGGTCACAGCACTTAAGCTAGCCAAAGATCTCAACAAAATATCTTTGGAGGAACTTGTCAGCTCCCTCAGAAGTCACGAGATAGAGCTAGAAGAAGATGATCCTCAAAAGCAAGGTAAGCCACTAGCTTTAAAATCTAACAGAAAATCTGACTCTAAGGTTTTGCAGGCTGTGGAAGAAACTTCTGATGAATCCTCATCAGAAGAAGATGAACTGTCTCTCCTCTCCAAAAGGGTGAGCCAACTGTGGAAGTAGAGACAAAGGAAATTAAGAAATCCTAGAAGATCAGAGAATCAGAATGAATCCTCCTCCAGATACAGAAAGTCTGAGTCTTCCTCTGGACACAGAAGATTTGAAGGTTCTTCAGTATACAGAAAGCCAAATAACAAGGATATCATCTGCTATGAGTGTAATAAGCAAGGGCACTACAAAAGTGATTGCCCAAGGCTTCAGAAGGAGAAGCCCAAAAATAAGTTCTTCAAGGAAAAGAAGAAAAGCCTCATGGCAACATGGGATGATTCGGACACCTCTGAAGCTGACTCAGAGTCAGATGATGAAAGAGCAAACATAGCTCTCATGGCAAACATGTCAGGAGACAGTGAAGCTTCTGGTTCAAAATCAGAATCAGACACTGAAGAGGTATTTCCTGACTTTACCATTAATTTTACTAAGGCTGAACTTGCAGAAAGTCTAAATGAAATTCTGGAAAGGTATCAGCAAATCAGAGTCAAATTCAAGAACCTGAAAAGGGATCTTACCTCTGACTCTAAAAAGTCTGAGAGTCTCAGATTAGAGAATTCTGAGTTAAAAGAAAAAATTTCAAAATTAGAAAATGATTTGCAAAATTCTCAGAAGGAAACAATCTTAGAGACTCCCAGTAATGCTGATGAGATCATCCAAGAGTATGATCACAGCTTTCATAAGTTTCTAGCTAAAAACATAGATAGAAGCAAGATGGCTTCAATGATCTATGGAGTTAGCAGAAATGGCAGAAAAGGGATAGGATATCAAGGTAAGGTATCCACACCTAAACAGGCCATGAACTTAGTCATAAAACACACACCACTCAAATCACATTTTATATATGGGCACACACATGACATAAAATACACAAGTAGTGATTATTCTGTCAAACCAAAATTCAATCAAAATTTTGGTAAAACTAATAAACCAGGACCCAAGAAGATATGGGTACCTAAGGATAAAATTATATATGTAGCAGATATCTTTAGCAACAAGGCTAAAACACCAGTCATGGTACCTGGACTCTAGTTGCTCGCGACACATGACGGGAAGAAGGCATATGTTCTAAAGCCTGGAACTTAAGCCTGGAGGCCACGTGGGATTTGGAGGTAACCAAAGAGGAAAGATCATTGGCTCTGGAACAGTAGGTAATAGAAATCTTCCCTCTATAAATAATGTATTGTTAGTTGATGGATTAATGCATAACCTGTTATCCATAAGTCAATTAAGTGATAACGGTTATGATATAATCTTTAATCAAAATTCATGCAAAGCTGTTAGTCAGAAAGATGGGACTATCCTATTTAATGGAAAGAGGAAAAGCAACATTTATAAAATAAAACTTTCTGAACTAAAAAGTCAGAATGTAAAATGCCTTCTTTCTGTTAACAACGAGCAATGGGTCTGGCACAGAAGATTGGGGCATGTTAGTATGAGAAGAATATATCAGATTAACAAAATCAATCTGGTCAGAGGACTTCCTAATTTGAAGTTCAGCTTAGATGCTCTGTGTGAAGCATGTCAGAAAGGAAAATTTGCAAAACCTGCTTTCAAATCCAAAAATGTTGTTTCCACCTCTAAGCCATTAGAACTTCTGCACATTGACTTATTTGGACCAGTAAAAACTGCGTCTGTCAGTGGCAAGAAGTATGGGTTAGTAATCGTAGATGACTATAGCAGATGGACATGGGTAAAGTTCTTAAGACATAAGGACGAGTCACACTCTATGTTTGTTACCTTCTGCAACCAAGTTCAAAATGAAAAGGATCTTAGAATTGTCAAAGTCAGAAGTGATCATGGTGGGGAATTTGAAAATAAAAATTTTGAATTATTTTTTAATGAAAAAGGCATCTTGCATGATTTCTCTTGTCCTAGAACTCCCCAACAAAATGGAGTTGTAGAACGAAAGAACAGAACATTGCAAGAAATGGCCAGAACCATGATCAATGAGACTAACATTGTTAAGATCTTCTGGGTAGAGGCAATCAACACAGCGTGTTACATTCAGAATAGAATCTCTATAAGACCTATTCTGGAAAAGACTCCATATGAATTGTAGAAGAACAGAAAGCCCAACATTTCTTATTTCCATCCATTTGGATGCACTTGCTTTATTCTGAATACAAAAAACTATCTGAACAAGTTTGACTCTAAAGCACAAAAGTGTATTATGTTAGGATACTCTGAACGCTCAAGAGGGTACAGAGTATACAATACAGAAACACAAATTGTTAAAGAGTCAATCAGTGTTAGGTTTGATGATAAGCTTGACTCTCAAAAGTCAAAGCAGAATGAATTCCTTACAGGTATGGAAGTTGAACTCATAGGCACTGAAGACAACTCGTCATAAGTTCTCAACAGAGACGCTCCCACAACATCAGAAAGATTTATTGCTAGCAATCCAGCACCTTCAGTTGATCAACTTCATAAAAGGCTATCCAGAAGCAGCATTTCTCACCCAGAAGATAAAATACTGGGAAAGAAGGATGATCCAATCAAAACAAGATCATCATTCAGAAACTCTGAAGAATCCCTCATGGGACTGGTCTCTCTGATTGAACCAACAACAATTGATGAAGCGCTTCTAGACAATGACTGGATTCTGGAAATGCAGGAGGAATTGAATCAATTCACCAGAAATGACGTATGGGATTTGGTTCCCAAACCAAAAGGATTCAACGTCATTGGAACAAAGTGGGTGTTTAGAAACAAACTGAACAAGCAAGGAGAAGTCATCAGAAATAAAGCACGACTGGTAGCACAAGGTTATAGTCAGCAAGAGGGGATAGACTATATAGAAACCTTTGCTCCAGTCGCCAGGTTAGAATCTATCAGATTTTTAATATCATTTGTTGTAAATAATGGCATCACTCTGTATCAGATGGATGTCAAAAGTGCATTCTTAAATGGCTATATAGAAGAAGAGGTATATGTGCACTAACCCCCTGGGTTTGAGAATTCCAAACACCCAAAATATGTTTTCAAACTAAAGAAGTCACTCTATGGTCTGAAACAAGCTCCCAGAGCTTGGTATGAAAAACTAAGTAACTTCCTGTTAGAAAAGGAATTCACCAGAGGGAAAGTGGACACAACCTTGTTCTGTAAGACAGTTAAGAATGAGATTTTAGTATGTCAGATTTATGTTGATGACATCATCTTTGGATCCACTAAACCCTTTCTGGGAAGAGAGCTTGCTAAATGTATGCAGGCAGAGTTTGAGATGAGCTTAATGGGGGAACTCAAATTCTTTCTGGGCATTCAGATAAACCAAACTCCAGAAGGAACTTACATTCATCAGAGCAAATATGTCAGAGAACTTATGAAGAAATTTGATCTCTCAAAATGTAAGCCCTCAAAAATTCCAATGCACCCCACGTGCATTATGGAAAAGGAAGAGGTAAGTAAAAAGGTAGAACAGAAGGTCTACAGAGGTATGATTGGTTCTCTTCTCTATCTGACGGCTTCAAGGCCTGACATTTTATTTAGTATTTACTTATGTGCTAGATTCTAATCAGATCCTAGAGAATCTCACTTAACAGCAGTTAAGTGAATTTTCAAGTATCTGAAAGGTACTACTAATCTGGGTTTGTTTTATAGAAAATCAAATGATTACAGCTTAGTAGGATATTGTGACGCTGACTTCGCTGGAGACAGAGTAGAACGTAAAAGCACTTCTGGAAGCTGCCAGTTTCTGGGAGAAAATCTGATCTCAAGGACCAGCAAGAGACAGTCCACAATAGCACTATCAACAGCAGAAGCTGAATACATAGCAGCTGCTAGATGTAGCACGCAAATGCTCTGGATGAAAAGTCAACTTGAAGACTTCAACATATTTGAGAGAAACATTCCTATCCTCTGTGATAACACTTCTGCTATATGTCTCAGTAAGAATCCTATTTTGTATTCTAGGGCTAAGCATATAGAAATAAAACATCATTTTATTAGGGACTATATTCAGAAAGGAATTCTTAGCTTAAAATTTATTTACACAAACCATCAATAGGCTAATGTATTTACAAAACATCTTTATGAAGATAGGTTTAACTTCATTCTGAAACATATAAGCATGAAGCTATGCCCATAATTAAATGTTTAATTTATATCTTAACCCTCAGCACCTTATTATTTTCTGTGAATAATTGATCAACTTGTCTTCAGAGTTTAGAAGTACAGATTGCATCAGAATCTATCCATGAAGATATGAACATTTTGTTTCAAGGATAGAGGCGTGCAGATCACATCATCAAACAGTTGTCATCCAATCATCGGCTACTTTCTAAGGCTGAACACGCGTTCAATTTCTGAAGGGTGAAAGGCGCTGATTGGATGCATTTAGACACTTGTCAAGGGTAATCGTTCAGTACCTTTCTAAATCCCCTAATTTCAAGTGTCATTAATGCATATAATCATGACTAATTTTCTCTTTTTCTTACTGCTTATGTTTTCAAGAAACCTATTTAAACTCAAAATTACTTTTAACATTCATTCACTTTTACTCTCATAAATATTTTCTCTTGTTTCAAGTTCTTGCTTTCAAAAACCCTTTTCATCTTCCTCAAAAACCCGTGTGAACAATGGCTTCATCAAGTCTCAAAAATATTAGTGCTCATGAATCTGCTTCAACGGAATAGTATGAAGAACCCCATAGAACGCTTCTCACACCTATTGACAATCTGGGAGTTCTCTCTGAACTGATTATTGATTTTGAGAGCTTGCAAGAAAATGGCTTCAACCTGTATGAAGACGTTACTGCACAAGGATGGAACAAGTACTTTGACCGTCTATTGGGGCCAACCTTTCCCATTCTTGTCAAAGAATTTTGGATACATGCTTCTTCTTCAAATCACCAGGTTACTTCTTATGTCATGGGGAAGAAAATTGTTATTATAGAAGATCTTATTGAGAAGCTTCTTGGATACAATGGTGGTGGTGTCAGATGCATTGACATGGCTGAAAGATGCTCTGACCTAAGATCAATTGCAAGAGAAATTTTTACTTCTGGAAAGCCCTCCAATAAAATCAGATATTTGAAGGATCATCACTGAATTTGGGCCAGAATCATTCTGGGATGTATCAACCACAGGAAGCCCACAAGCCCTCCTGATTATATCAATATTGATCAGTAATTTCTTATCTATTTCATTGCTAAGAGGATAAAGGTAAATCTTACACACTTGCTTTTCCATCATCTCAGAACAAGTGTGAAGGAAACAAGAGAAGACGAAAGGACCAAGAGGGATTGGATTCCCTTAGGAAGGCTGATATCAGATATTCTAACAGAGAATAGGCTGATAGAACATCTGACTGAGGCTCAGGAAATCAGCACATTGGAAGCAACTGCTAGGAAGCCCTTGAACGCTAAAAATCTGAAGAAAATAAAGATCATTGAGAATATCAAGAAGGAACCATCTGTTACTTCTGATGAGACCATCACTTTAAGGAGGATACCTCTGAATGATTTTCCTCTATTTTCTGAGATAGACTCCAAACCAGAAATAATAGTCAGATACCTTGAAGCGTGCAAGGCTGATGGGACAGCCTCAGAAATCAACTCTGATGCAGCTAAAACTCTGATGAGAAGGAACTTAAGGGAAGTAATCAACTCAGGGGGGTTTCTCTTAAACCTTTTGTTCTCTACTTTTAATTGAAAATTCTAGTTTTTGTCATCATCAAAAAGGGGGAGATTGTTAGAACATAGTTTGATTCTACAACCCTTAGTTAGAGTTTTTATGATAACAAATACAAAGAACAAATATGCAGCCTAAAAATTATGTTATTATGTATGCAGAAGTTCTGACCAAAGAAGCATCAGAAGTTGAGCTATAGAAGCTACACGCTGAAGCAATCAGAACTTGCGCTGAAGATTGATGACCAGAACCTGCGCTTAAGTAAAGTAAATTTTGATTCTGAACAAGAGCATAATAATCTAAGTCATCAATGCTCTGAAGCATCAGCAGCAGGTAAGGATGAAAGATTCTGAAGCGTTACTAATCACCTTTGTTACAAGCGTTACTAAGGATGAAGGATGAAAGATTCTGAAGATTCAAGACAGCATCAATTACAACGGCTTCATTCAGAAAGGATCTTCTCCAAATGGAAACTGAGTTAATGACATTTATCATGCTTAATGATCAACGGGAATCCATTTCCTATATAAACAAGCTCAGTGTTCAAATTGTTAACGATTTGCCAATACAACTTACGAGAATTCAAAAAGGTGCAAGCATACTTATCATCTTACCACGCTCTAAATTTGTGTAAATTATCACAATTGTGATAACAGTTTTTGTAACGAAAAACAACAACACAGTACTCTTGTTTATTTGATTAAAACAGTGTTCCTTGAGATTAACCGGGTTATGGTTGTACTCAAGAAGACTTTAATAGTTGTTAAAGTAGTGATTGTAATCCTTTTGTGATTAGTGAATTAAGTCCTCGTTGGAGAGAGGCGAAATCACCTTGACGGGTGGACTGGAGTAGTTTGAGATCAAACGAACCAGGATAAAAATACTGTGTCAATGCGCTTTTGATTTCAAGTTTTCAATTCAACCCCCCCTTCTTGTGTTTTTCACTTCTTCAGGATCTAGTGTTTTGCAGCTCCAGGAGACGCAACGTGAGGAAGCGCTTCTAGAACATTTCATCATGGTGATGATGATCTAAAGATGATCCAATGGATGGGGGTGCAGAGGTGCATGAGAAGCTTGACAAAGAATCTCACGTTAGATCTGTGAGGATCTGGTGTGGCCTCTTCATGGAGATGTACCATGGCTACTCGTTGTTGATTCCTTGGGTGTGGATCCAGAATAATATGGTGGTAATGGAGATGAGGATGCACGATAAGCATGGAGGGACACCTGCATAGAATTGGACAAAAACCACCACGGCGGTGACAAGTGTCACCGCCTGATTAACATTCTAATTAAAATTTATTAATCAAAACTTAATATGAAAACTAATCGGTGACATTTTGTATCTCTCACTTATATTTACATTCTCTCGCATCTCTCTACATTGTTCAATAACAAACAAATTAAAGTACGGAAAAATAAGAGAGGAGAGATCTGGAGCGGCGGTCTAGATGAATGTCTGTGGCGGTGATGATGAACACCTGCGGTGGTGAACGGAGGCAAAGCTGTGACTCACTATGATCTTTAACTTTTGGCAAAATACTCATTTTGGTCCCTTAACTATACCCTTGGGTTCACATTGGTCCCTTAACTTTTTTTCGTGTCATTTTGGTCCCTTAACTTTTAAAATGTTTCATTTTAGTCCTTTTTGTCTAATTAGCTACGAATTTAGCGGCTGATTTCAAAGTTTTTCCGTCTAATTAGCTACGAATTTAGACAAAAAGGACTAAAATGAAACTTTTTGAAAGTTAAGGGACCAAAATGACACAAAAAAAAGTTAAGGGACCAATATGAACCCAAGGGTATAGTTAAGGGACCAAAATGAGTATTTTGCCTTAATTTTTTTACATATTCTTGTTCGCCTCTCTCTTTTGATCATGAATATGGAACTTGATTTTGTAGATGATTAACTATTTCACGTAGATCTTGAAAGGGAGAAACGAAACCCTAAGTGCTTGCGAACGAAGATCCAACAGTGATGAGCTGTGAAGACGATGATAAGAGATTATTGATAACGAAGAAAAGAGAACATTGTTTCTGAATCTACTTTGGTGAGATCTTTCTGGTTTTTCACTCTCTCTTCTCCTTTGTGGCCTTCAGTTTCTTGTGATTTCTTTTCCTCTTCTTCTTTCTCTATATTCTGAAGGGCTTGTGTAGTGAAAATGATGAACGATTTAGGGTTTGTTCTTGTGAAACTATGATACGAAATCTTTATTTTCTTTCCTCTTCTCTCACGATTTTTGAAAGGTTTTTATGTAAGGAAAAATATTTTAGGATTTGATGCATGAAAGCTTGTTTTCTATGATATTTTGAATCGTGGAAGAGATTTTGAGTTTGTGTATGATGAAAAATGAATCTCGAATTTGAGAGAGAGGAGAGAATTTTTGTGGAAATTTTTCTGTGATTTCTCTAGAAATTGGAGAACGAATCGAATCAGTGTGGAATTTATGTCATATAGTTCTGTCATTTTTGAAAAACGGTTAAAGCTTGAGTCAATCTTGGCCTTAGATCCTGAAAGTTTGTTACAAGGGTTGGAGGGTGAGGATCCATTAGAAATGAAGCTTGCTTGAGAAGTTTTTTTTAGCTGTAATATGAACCTTTTACTGTGTTTTAGTAACAGGCCTTGAATGAATTTTGTTTGGACTTTTTCCCATCTAATATCTATTATTAATTTGATTCCTTACTGCCGTGTGAATTCTTGGCTGAGCTGTGATATTGTCCTGTTACTGTGATGACTGTGATGTTGTGACTTGCAATAACTTGTTTGAGGTGTGAAATGGAATTCGTACCATCGTTTTTACTACAAATTATGATGAAATTCTGAGTTAGTGAATTGCTTCTTTTTGTACCTCCTTTTGTGAACCAAAAACCAATGTTTTTTGTGATTTGCAATAGGAAAATTGGCCCGTGATTACTTGCTTGAAAAATCTAGTTTTTACTTGAAACAATGTTAATACAAGGCCTTGATATTGGGATTTGATTCAATGATTGAAAACAAATCATAATTCTGATTCCTTTCACAATCCTAATGATGAACTTGAAAAGAAACTTATTTGAAAATTCATGTTTATGTTCAATTTCCTTTTTATGATTACTAACCATGTCTCTTTCTTGTTTTATGAACACAATGGTTTGATGGAAATGGCAAGGCAATGAATGCAAGGATTCTGTGGCTTCCATAAAAGAGTTCTTGGAGGGAAATTTGAAGAAGTGAAGCATTTGAAATCAATAGAATATCAATAGGAACTTAGAGTAGGTTTAGAACTATCTTTGATTTGTTTTGTAAAACTTGACATTGGTTTTGTAATTGTGGTGGACTTTAGGAACAAAACATTCCACTTTTATTTTGTATCAATGTATCCTTTTGCAACAACTTGTAAACTTTGTAGAATTTTGAATGAATCAATGAATGTGCATCTTTTTAATCCTTTGCTCTTGTAGTAAAGTCAACTTGTGACTTAAAGTATTTAAAATTGAATTTGTGCTTCAATGTAATGCCTTGTAAAGAACTTTTAGAGTGATAACTCATCCTTGAACTTGCAATTTCCTTTTGCCAACTTCTTGTAAAAGTTGCATCTTGAATGAATGGAATAATTAAACTTTTTCAACATTTGATATTGTAAAAAAAGTGACTTGCATTTGAAACATCCAAATAGCTTCCTTTGTAGGTCTCATGAACTTTGTGGAATTTAATTGAAATTGATGGAGGGAATGAAACCCTTCTTGTATTGATTGATAAAACAACCAATCCTCTAGCTTGAAGAATACCATAAAGATAATAATACCTTGATCCCATCTTGAATGCATGAATGTATATGATGAAACATTAGCCATTAAAATTTTTGAAATCAAGAGGGTAAATTTTGGGGTCCAACAGCTGCCCCTATTCAATAATCTTAAGCTTGATAAGTGAGAAAAGATGTAACACCCCATTTCTACCCGGCGGATAATAATAAAATCAGAGTTAAACATAAATAGGATGCTACATTTTTCAACTTAAAATCAAACTTCATTTAATCGCATATAAAACAGATACATAACACTTAATTCGGATGAACCGATAACAACCTGATTTATTCTTTAAAATCAAACAACTTTTAATTGATAAGCAGCGGTGTTGTACCCCAAAATTTGCCCTCCCATATTCTTCAAAATTTGCCAAGTCAGAGCTTCAAAATCTCCCCAAGGGTTGCACAGTTCAAGGGCCTCCTAACAGTCAAAAATTAGGGTTTTGGTTCTGACAAAGAAAATGAAGTTTCCAAGGGTCCACTCAAGTCCCACATGCCTATAAACATGGTCAAGCATCATCATACCATGTTTCAAGACTTACAGCATAAAATTGCACAGTCAAAAACCCTAATTGCCCTACAGTCAACTGCAGGGGCAAAATGGTCATTTGACAGTCAAAGGTTCAAATTTTTGGTCAACATCTCATTTTGAAGCCACAAACATCATTTTATCAATGCTTGATCATGATTCTCAAAGCTTGGCTCAAAAAGTCTCAAGATGCAAAAGTTTCCATATTTGGACAGTTGAAAAAGTCAATTGTGACTTGACCAAGGCATAACTTCCACATGGATTATCAGAAAAATTCCATCCAAAGCTCATTTTGAAGGGGAAGACATTTCCTACAACTCCTCTTCACACTTCAAGTCCAAGAAATGCTCTCACAAAAAGTTATCAATTTCAACATTATAGGTCATTTTCAAAAGTCAACAAAAAGGGACTTTAAGTCAAAGGCCATAACTTGAGATTGGTAAATCAAAATGACATGGGACCAAAGGCATTGGTTAGAGGACTTCAAAACCTTTCCAAAATGTCCAAGAACATGATCAAAGCTTAAAAATTGAGCAAGATATGCCTTGTGGAAGTTGGGAAATTTTGGATATTTTGAAAAGTCAACTTTGCTTCAAATGTCTTAAAATTGCTAATGGGCCACATTTTCTTCCAAAATCCATCATCCAAAGCATGTGCACGACCATTTGGCCCAAAGGGAATTTATGCATCATTTTTATTTATTTATTTGAATTTTTAATTGCTAATAATTCATTTAATTAATTAAAATATGAAAAAAATACCAAAGCAAGCTTTTCAAATCTTTTTATGCATGAAATATCCTCAAGATCTCGTGCATTATCTGATAGTGAAAGAATCAATATGATTTGCCATGATTGGAATCAAATATGCATGGAAAAGATTGAAAAATATATGCATGAAAATCCAATATCCATTCCATCAATGCAAGGATTCTTTGGATCAAAACCTTTACCCTAATCATTCCATACATAAGCCAGAAGCAAACCCTAGTGGAGAAGACCTCTAAGCTGCGCCAGAAAACAAGAACAAAGTTTGAGTTTTTGTCAAAAAATTCCAAAACTGAAAACTACATTCCAGTGCGATTCAAAGGAAAATAATCATTCCATTACATTCCTGAGACTTCAAGGAAGGTTTTCAGATCAAAACCATCATCCCTAATGCCCAGAATTGGTAACTAGAAGTCAGACCGTGTCACTTTTTTTGCATAATCGTATTGTATCATTCATGCCATGATTTTCAATTCTAATGCTTGTTTTGTATTGTTCTTATCATTCTGAAGCTAACCCTATTATTTAATCAAGTTTTGCTTGCCCATACGCGATTTCACCATGGAAGATTGTTAGGGTTACAAAGCTGCAAATTTGGGGTTTCTTGGTTATGGCAAAATTGAGACATGAGACCCATGCCATTAGAACCAGAAGATCATGGCCAATCGATTCCACACCTCGCGCCTAATTTATGAAGCACGATGGCCTATTCGCTATTTTTTTGTTCATCATTTAGTGGGGGTTTAAAACCCCCGCTATTCAATTTGTTTTTGTTTCAGATACAGCAAGCCCTTGAAGAAGATGATTATGTGGCAGGACATGATAGGGCAATTTGAAACTGGCACGCGTTTTTGTTGTTTTTAGGCCACTAACCAATTTTCTCTTTTGTTATTTATTCATTATTATATGTATAACGTGCATTGATGGTTCAGATGGTGGAAAGAGGCGCTGGCAAGCTTTGGGACCTGGGTTCGATTCATAGGTCCCCTTACTTTCTTCACATATTTTGTTTCAGCCTAATCTCATGCAGCTTGCCTCCAAACATCCACCATACGCCCACAATCTCAGCTTGCCACGCCTCCCATGATCCCAATCCAAAGGTCCAGATTTGAAGAACATCATAGGCACTGGTCAATGCACCTGCACGCTTCCAGGAAAAGTCAAAAAAAGGGCCTCCAAAGATGGGCCTGATTACTACAATTTAACCTCCAGTTTGGGGACAGAACTCCCCATGGTTTGTTTTTTTTACTCTTTTTTCATATTTTTCTATTTTATTTGTTTTGTTTAATTTTTATTTAGAGCTTTAAATTAATTTATTTTCATAAAATATAAAAATAATATAAAAACCAGAAAAGACAAAAAAAAACAAAATATATTTTATTTTAATATCTTTGTAAATAAATTATATCAATTAATTTAGTTTTAAATTCTAGGATTAATGTTAATGTTTTCTAATAAACTTAAAATTTGTAGAATTAGGGTTTTAAAAGATTTTTATTCTTTTCTTTTCTCATTATTAATAACTAATTATTTATTTTTGTAAATAAAATTGTATTAATTAATTAGGTTAATTTTAGATTAAATTTTAATGCTTTTCTTAATAAATTAAAAAATAATTAGAATTAGGGTTAATTAATTAATTTCATTTAGTTCTCATTAAAAAATTTCATAAATACAAAAAACTCAAAAAAATAATTTCTTTTCATTTTAATTTAATTAATTTGTTAATATAATTTAATTTCATTAAAAAGGGTCCAACGCCCTCGCATTCCCGATTTTTATTCTCTTCGCGCATTTTATTCTTATTCCTTCTTTTAAATATTAATGTAATTCTCCCAAAGCCGTGTAAATTCGATATTTATATTTCTCGCACTTTATTTCTTTATTCAAATCGGGTCCTGGATTTTAATTTGGCGATGTGGACCCGCGCCTTTGTAATAGTTTAGGAACTTTATATTTCTCGCAACTCTTTTAAACTGTTAATAATTGCATGCAAGAATGAATGTTGAAATAAAAACAAAAGCGTAGATCACCTATGACATGAACAAGACAAAATATCTGAAAACGACACACAAATCACACACCACCCCTAGGGTACGCCTCATTGTTGCCTTGCCTCTCGAAAGGTGATCGTCGAGTAGAGGATGTCTTAGTAAGTCCTCATGATCCGGGAACCTGGCATGAGGGTAGCTTCTAAGGTATCTTCCTATTGCTCTGGTGATCACCATGTCCCGAACCTCGAATTGACCCGAACACCTTCAACGGTGGTGCTACCTACCTCTCAATGGTGGGATGGCACTACTTTAAAGGACATTTACACAGACGAATTCCTTAGGGTAGGTAGACGACTCTAGATACTTGCTCTAATTTCAAAACAAATTCAAAAAATACTTTTCACACCGACACCTTTTCAAAAAGCTTTCAAAAGCAACTTTTCAAACACTCTTGAGGAACGATACAAGAGTAGAACTGGAATTTTCAAAGAAACTTTTTAAAACCCACAATTGAAAAGCAAACAAACCATTTTGAAAACACAAATGAGCAAGTATCTAAGAGCCCATGGATAACCATGGATAGAAAGGGTGCTAACACCTTCCCTTTCTATAACCTACCTCCCGAACCGAGAACTAATCTCATAAGGAATTTTTCTGTGCTTTTGTCCTTTCCATATTGGAGAAAATAAAAGACGGTGGCGACTCTTGCTTCCGCGACATTTCGCGAACCAGCGTTAAACAGTCAGTTCCAGATCCACCGATCACAAGCGGAATATACATATTCAACTTCAATTCACTTAACATCTTTATTCAAATAAAACAACTTCAATACAACAGTTACTTCATGTAAACAACTTAAAGATTCAGTAACAAAAATAATAATCAACAACTAAACATCCAGCGTTCATCCCCCCCCCCCCCCCCCCCCCCGAGTGCTATGTATCAGAGCAGCGACACTGACTCGATACTGACGAGGGTAACAACTATTCTTCTTGATTACCTGCATGTTACCAACAGAGGGAAACATTCAAATGGAAGGGGTGAGATATTGAACTATATAATTGAATGTATGATAATTAATATATTAGAATCAGTTCATATAAAATCACCACTTCACAACTTTCAAACATCTTTAATATCAACAAAACATCAACACAACATAACAACTAATTCACAACCTTTAGATGATACCTGTCACAACAAGTCAACAACATAAAGCAACAACAAATCTATCTTCACCACGACTCAAGATGCAACATCAAATGCGACTCAATTATAATGCACATGCATGTGGTACCATTGGAGCAGAACTCCCAACTTAAAAACATTTGCCAGAAATCTCAAGGGACAAGGCATAAGCCTTCTTCAAAAATCATTTTGCCAATACAAACCTTCACAAAATCCGCCAATACAAGCCTTCACAGAATCCGCCAATACAGGCCTTCACAAAATTCACCAATACAGGCCTTCACAAATGCAAATGTATGAATGTACAACACATGCAACAACATCATTAAACACTTCATGAGGCATACGCCTATATTACTACTTCACTGGTCATAAGCCTACAATGTCATCAATGTAATTAACAACAATTCATCATTCATCGCAAGGCATAAGCCTACATTACTGTTGTAACCAGTAAATAGAGGTAATTCATCATCATCTAAAATTATATGCAACTTCACATTATCAACAAGAATTCACAGCGAAAATCACAACAACACAACAACTCAACATAATTCAACTTTGGCCATAAGCCTGCAACTTGATATTTCAACAACGAGAATTAACACAATGTTGGCATAAGCCTACAACTTAGTACGTCACAACAACAATATCATAACAACATGTCAACAACCATTTGACATTGGCCATGGGCCTACAACATAATATTGCCCATTATTATTCGGACAATTCTCGACTATACCAGTTAATTACTTATCTAAATGCTTATTTCTAATTAAAAAACTTCTACAAATTGTTATACTATAATACTAAATCATCATTATCATTGATATTATTATTATGAACCAAACATTATCATAAGATTATCATGTTATCAACATACTTCATCACCACAAAACATCATGGCGATTCAACATGGGAAAGCTAACTCTACCCTAACTTGGGTACTAGAATCGATTTCTCTTCTGCTGCAATCGATTGCACCCTGTGAAAAACAGTTTTATGAATTATGTAAAGTGCAGTACGAAAACCCATTTGTTTCAATTCCAAAGACACAAACTTCATGAAATAATGCACAATCAAACATCCAGTTATTGTAGCTATCAACATACATCAATTACCATAAATACACCAACATCAACATAAAATGATTCTCCAACCACAGAGTCATCAATTGAATTTCTGCAACTTTATCAGGAAACACAACATTGTCGTAGCAACAAAACAACAACCTTTCACACAAAATCACACACGATAATTTCATATAATCAACCCCATATATCATTTATCATATACCCAATTATAGAGCAAGAATCCCATCCTTACCTTAGATTGAACGCAGCTCTAAGAAACTTCAATGGAATTTCTGGGAATTTGACACTAGTAGCAACTTCCTCTTGTTCTTCTTCTCCTCTCAAAACCCTATTCCTCTTTATCTTATTTTTCTTTTCCTGATAACACTATACTCTCTTTCTCCTATAATTTTCTAATAATAATATAATATTATTCTATTAGTCTAACTAAATCCAATTGGGCCTAAATGTTACACCCCACTCTTACTTCATACAACCATATAATTAAGCCCAACTAATTCTATTCTTATTTCTAATAAATTAATACTATAATATTTCATTAATCCTAACATAAGAATAATTATTAATCAACTAATTAATTAATTGATAATAATCCAACAACTTTTACCAATAATTCTTAACACCTCACAATATCACAAATAATCCAAAATATAATTTAATTAAATAATTAATCAAATTAACGGGCCCTACAACTCTCCCCCACTTAGAATATTTTCGTCCTCGAAAATCTATTTGATACTACCACTCCTAGTACGAGTTTCACATCCAACTCGTTGATTTCCAAGTCGCGTCTGGCAACACTTCGACCACTACTTTCCTGATAACTCAATAACTCAACGCGATTCAAATCGATTACTCACATGCTAATAATTCAACACTTTGCGATATAATTGATACTAGTGTGATATAGTGGGAGAACTAACTTGGTTGTTTTGCGTTTTATCGCAAATGTTGCAGTTTAGCAAGAGTCGCCACCGACTTTTCTTTTATCCAAAAGGAAAGGTGAAAAAGCACAGGAAAGACCTTTGAGATTGTTTATTGAGTTTGGGGGGTAGATTATGAAAAGGGAAGGTATTAACACCTTTTTCATCCATGGTTTTCCATGGGCTCTTAATTGCTTGTTAGATCACTTGTTTTTGTTTAAAAATGTGATTTGTGTGGTTTTTATAAGTATTTTGAAAAGGCGCCATCGTTTAGGCAAACTTTGTAATGATTCTTGTTCGTAAGAATGTATACAAAATGTTGATCTTTTGAAAATGTTTCAAGTTTGAAAGATGTTTTTGAAAGTGTTGGTTTTTTTTTTAAAATAGAAAGGATGTTTTTGTTTTGAAATTGAGCAAGCAACTAGGAGTAATCTACCTACTCAAAAGTCTTTCATATTCATTTCCTCTTTCCTTTGACATTGTTATCTTACCATTGATTTGGTAAGTAACCCTATCTTTGAATATAAATGGGACGAGTGTGGGTCATCGTTTAACCATGATTAGCAATGTTGCAAGGTATCTTAGCATCTTTATTTAGGGACTAAGATCATTTTGAAAAGGCAACATAGATAGCGTCATCGAGGGACTATGATCTTGTATTTTTGCTTGTTTTTGGCTAAGATGTCTGACATGCATAACATGGCCATTTTTATAAGGTAACCAAGTGGATTTTACCCTAGGGGTGCTTGTGTGCAAGTGGATTGATTTTCATGCTTGATTTATCTTTGATTAGGGTTTGCTAATTGATTGGTTTTGATCTTTCCATACAAACCCTAATTACAAGCATTTATATAAAGCGATAAATTGCGAAAAGTAAAATTACTATACTATTACATCATTAGGGGAGGGGGTGTACAAATTTACAAATGGGGATTGCAAGAAAATTAAACCTAATTATCTATTACAACCATATTGAATATTGTACAACAATTGAAAATAAAATACAAGAATATAAATGGAAAAAGAAAATGATTTTTGTTGTTTTTATGAAAGGGTTTTGTCTTGACCTAAAAAAATGGAATAATTAATTAAAATTAAATAAAATTAAATTAAACTAATTAAGAAAAGAAATTAACTTGAAAAGGATTTTTTAGGGTTTTTTATGAAAAGGTTTTAAATTAATGAAAATAAAATGAAGACTAGTTATAAAAATAACCTAAATTCTAAATTAATTTTAACTAAGAAAATAAAATAATATATTAATTTAACCTAAGTCTAAAAATAATTATTTAAGAAAAAGAAAGGAAATTGGTTTATTTTAAGAAAATATTTTTAGTCTTTTGTTTTATGGAAAATAAAATACATGAGTAAAAAATAAATAAAAATAAATTTGGATTTTTTATGATTTTTATGAAAATAATAATAATAATAATAATAATAATAATAATAAAATATTAATATTATTATTAATAATAATAATAATAATAATAATAATAATAATAATAATGAAGAAAAAATAAATGTAAATAAAAATATAAAGAAAAAGTCAGGGGGTGAATTAATAAGCAAGAGGTATTGTGAGAAAAAAATGCTCAAGCCCACATAAAAAGCCCAAGTGCTGCCAAAAAACACACAAAAAAGTCAGAAATTTGTGAAAAATTGCAAAAAGTCACGTTGGGGCTTGAACCCAGGACCTAAGGGTGAACAGGCGCGCGCTTTACCACTGGGGTGGCTATACATCCGTTAATATAAGCAAAACAACAAATACATAACATCAATCCAGTCCTGAAAATGACTTCATCTTCAACCTCCAGTCAAAGGACCTGTATCTTCTTCATTTCACAACAAAAATGAAAAGTTCAAACATGAAAGTTGTGGAATTTCTTCCCACGAATCCAACCATGTAAATAACTTAAGCTAACAATCAAAGATGAATGGGAATATTTGTGGCCCTAATTTAAAACCTACAAAATTCAGAAAACTTTAACTCTAAAATTCTCTAAGCTCAGGCCATATAAATGCAAACTGTGGATATGTACAGCTTCGTGGCAATGGTATCTACATATTATCTTCACAAATCAAGACCTAACAATGCCTAAATATGAAGATAGAAGTTCAGAAAACTCACCTTGCAGCTGGAGATCGTGTTTTGAGTTAGAGCTATTTTCAAAGTGTTTTGATGATTGGGTTAGCTTCCTTGAACCTCCAGGAAGCTATTGCAAAGCTTACTTTATACTGAGAGTTCTTGAATCAAGCTGAAGAAGTCAATGTGCAATGCCCTATTTTTAAAAATGGAGGATGGTGCAAATGGTATTACAGTTTGAAAACAGGGGTTGGGATAACTTCTATATGTGTATTAGAAGCTTTGTGGATGGTTTGGCCAAGAAACACACGAGGGGATTTGGAGATTGGGTTCAAAAATAAAAAATGACAAGTTTTTGTGCTTGTATGGAAATTTCTGGTTTTGGAGAGTTTGAGGGCTTGTTTACTCGTGTCTGAGCTTGCAATACACTTGTATGGTTATATGAAAAAGATTAGAGGACTTGAGGAGGTCAGAAAAGCAAGACATAGACTTATGGCTATGTTACTTGATTTTGAAGAAAAGTGAATATATGGTTCCAAGATGAATTACAAGCATGGCCTGAGTTTATGGGAGGCTCTAGACATGTTGAATTTGCCTTTGACATTGCTTGTGATTGAAAGGAACAAGTTAGGAGCTCTATGCATTGACTTTGTGATTAAAGCCTCTTTACAAGAATGGAATGGCTACTTTGTGCCATAAATGGAAAGTTTGCTTGGATAAAGCTTGAACCAAGTGGATAATAGCTCAAAAGCAAGTGTAATCTTCTGACTATGGAGAGATCTTGAGGTTTAGAGTCCTGAAAAGCAATATTGTGCAGCATAGGTTTGAAATTGAATTCTTGTTCATCACAAAATGACTTGTAATTCAAGTGTGAAAACCCTAACTTCATCTCTTCGATTCTACCTGCTCAAGAATGATCTCAAGGAGTTAATTGACATTTTAGAAAGCTTGCAATGTGCTCTACAAGCAATATTTGAATCACTTTTGAAAATTCCCCTTGAAGCTATATGAAAAAGTGCGATGAAGTTAGGTCAAAATCCTGACCAAAACTAGGGCAAAATTTCACTAAGTGTCCAATTTCAAGACCATGACTTTATGAATCAATAACTTGAGATCCAGGAATTTTTAGAAGAATTTGTGTAAAGAAATGTTGTAGATATCATGGAGATCTACAAATTTCATGTTGAAAGTTTCTTCTGAATCCTCTTGCATCATGGTGAAAAATTGGCTTAAAGTTGTGAAAAAACATGAAGTTTTAAACACTTAGAAAAATTTCTAAGTTAGAAAACTTTGACTTTTCAAAATGAAATCTTGACTTTTTGATTTCTTGATGAATAAGTTTCATATTTTGACATGTTTTTATGAATTGTAATCTTTGACATTGAATTTTGACCAAAAAGTCAAAGTTTGACTTTTTAGTATATAGTTGACTTTTGATCAATTGACTGAAAATTCACTATCAATCCAATTGATCTTGAGCAATGTTTTAGGTCATGTCATTAGTTAAAAATGATGCAATTTAACTCTTGAAATCATGCTTCAAACCAATTGACCATTTTCTAGCAGCAATCATTGGTGGTACGACCTCAAAGGCTTGACATGGGGTTTCAATGAATTCCCCATCCATCTCTACGTACTTGAAAGAGTTAAGGTGGCTCACCATAAACTCTTCTTCTCCACGGACTGTGACTATTCTGCCCTTGACTGGATATTTGAGTTTCTGGTGGAGGGTTGAGGTTACTGCCCCAGCTTTATCGATCCACGGGCGACCTAACAGACAAGAATAGGCCGGACGAATATCCATAATATATAAGGTGGAGTTGAAGATTTGGGAGCCCACTTTGATTGGAAGATCTACCTCCCCATGAACAATCCTTTTTTATCCGTGAAATGCCCTTACAATGATATCGCTTGGCTTCAAGACTAAATCCTCACTGTCAAGACGGTCTAATGCCCCTTGGGTAATACATTCAGAGAAGAACCAATGTCGACTAGCACATGTGCTAAGGTAGTCCCTTTGCACTCGACAGAAACATGTAAAGCTTTATTGTGATTCTTCCTGAGAGGTGTTAAGTCAGCATCTGAAAATCCCAGGCCATTATCAGCTGTCAAGCTAGCCACACAATTCTCAAATTGGTCTGTTGTTGTCTCAAGGGGGACATGAGCCTTTTTCAGGAACTTGATTAATGTTCGTGCATGGGCATCGGAGCAAAGTAGAAATGACAACATTGAAATCTTAGAAGGGGTTTGCCCCAACTGTTCTACAATCTTGAAGTCACTTCTTTTTATGATCTTCAAAATCTCTTCCATCTTGCGAGCGGAGGGTTCTTCATTAGCTACGTCCTTGGAGGTACTTCAATCACATCAGGCTCAACAACCTTCTCTTTCCCTCTTGTTTCGGTACTTGGCTTGGCAGCAGTAATGTAGATGGGCGTCCTTGTAACAACTGGTGGTGAGATATTGGGTGAAAATATTCTCCCAGTTCTAGTTACTTTGCTTGAACCAGCTATGTTGCCAACATTGTCATCTTTTTCTTCTCCGATCCAGGCATCTTGTTTAATCCCATGATAGAACACCTCAGCACCGTAATTCCATGGTACCGCTTTATTTGAAGAGTAAGGAATTGGTCCGGGATTGGTAATTATTAAGGGAGCAACAGTGGGTTCATTTGAAATCCTAATAGGACCTTTGGAGGTGATCCTAAGAGGTTTGTTTGAGATGGTAATAATGGAGAGGTCTTCACATTTGTCAATCAATCTTTTGGCAAGTGGGGTTTTCTCAAATAGAATTTTGTGGTTATCCATCAGGCGTTGAATTCCTTTCTTCAGCCTTTCATATCCATTGAGTTATCTTGTACAGCACACACAATCTTTTTCACAGCCAGGGAAGATCCCAGCTTTCAACAGATTGTTTTTGATTACATTCAGCGGAGTAGTCAATTCTTCAACAGAGGCAACAAACATTATATCTTCGACTGCATTAATACCTTTGTCATGCTTCAGCATTAGAGCGGTAATTACATTCGGTGTTGGAGGAGGATCAAACTCAATAGTCTTGTTGTCAATCAAGTCCTGGATTTTGTTCTTCAAGGCCCAGAACTGGTCAGTCTCGTGCCCGGGGCTGCTTGAATGGTAAACACACTTAGCGTTCGGGTTATACTTTAGTGACGAGGTGTCAGGGTTGGCGGGAGGATCGTGCAGTGTCACTAAATTAGCTTTGAGAAAATGTTGAAGGGCTTGAGACAGTGACATGCCTAACCTTGTAAATTGTCTTCTTGGAGTTTCAAAATGTTGATGATTTACGGATGGTCTTGGAGTAGGAGTTGGATTGGAGATTCGGACAGCATTGACAAACGGATGATCATTCTTCTTGGTATGGGCCCTTTCCCCATACACAGCATTAACTTCCTTCTTTGCAGCAAAAGGTTTCTTGATAGGATTGGGAGTGGAGGTAGATGCCACATAGATCTTCCCACTTTTGATGCCACTTTCAACTCTTTCACCAGTTAAGATTAATTCGATGAAACCAGAAGAAGAGCAGCCAACCAACATATTAAAGAAAGGACCAGATAAAGTGCCCATGAACATGTCGATGTGCTCCCTATCAGTCAAGGGAGGTTGGACCCTACTAACTAGGTCTCTCCACTTTTACGCATATTCCTTAAATCCTTCATTCTTCCCCATGGTCATATCTTGCAATTGAACCCTCGTTGCCTCCAAGTCGGTGTTGTACTGATACTGATGGTAGAAGGCAGTAGCTAGATCCTCCCAAGTATTGATACGAGAACCATCTGACTGATAAAACCATTCAAGTTGCGTTCCAGCCAAGCTCTCTTGGAAAAAGTGAACCCATAGCTTCTTATCGGTGGTGTGTGGTTGTATCTTGCGCACATAAGATTTCAAATAGAGTTTTGGACAAAAAAACCATCGTACTTTGCAAAGATTGGTATTTTTAATTTGTGGGGAATGACTACCCCATAGATCAAACCCAAATCATCAAAATCTAAACCAGGGACGGCTTAGATTTCAACAGCTTTCAATCTGTCTTCTAATTACTTGTATTTGATATCAGCGGGTGGATACTTCTCGTTGAAATAATCATCATCAGATTCTTGATCATTAGCACATTCAGCCTGAGTACTTTTGACCTTACAGACCTGGTTCTCGTCCTCTTCAGATAAGTCTCCTCCTACTGGGATTTGACAGATTGTCTCCTTGAACCTTCTACCCATGTTGAGTAGAGCTTTCTTTTTTGGCTTCTTCTTAACAGCCAACAAAGCCATCATATCTTGCTGCCCCTTGGCTAGGGCTAGTAGAGCTTCCTGAAACTGGGAATTCTGGGCTTGGAGATGTCACGGTTTTCTCTAGATCCATCTTGCTGAAATAAACAGTAGAAAGATAAGGAAACCTGTTATGCAAAAAACCTGTCTTGTTATGATGCATGGGATATGTACATGCAAATGATTTCAAGGATTAATGAGGTTTAAATTTGTATAGACAAAAGAACAAACAAATGTTAATTTTCATTAGAGAAAACAAGAAAAATTACATCATGCCTCTTGGGCTTACAAAATAACTTTCTAAGATAAAAAGACTGAACGCATCCTCTTTGGCGCGAGATAAGCGTTCACACTTTGCTCTTCTTGTAGCTGCTTTGTAAGCTCCAAGACCCTATTTTCACTAGCATAGAATTGAGCCTCGAAAGTATCTCGTTCTTCCTTTAGTTGGATCCAACCCTTTTGTAAGTCTTCGAGAGACGTAGGCATGGCGGGATGGAGGATAATGTAGGGAACATCTCCTTCAGCCACAGGCTCCATGATGACTGGTAGGATAGAGGGATAAGGCATCACAAGTTTCTGGGCACGAGCTCGCACCCATTTGAGGTAAGGCTCGAGGGGAATGGAATTCTTGTGTCCTAGTGTCTTGCTATCCACCTTGTTCAACATCCTCCAAGCTCGGATAAATCTCTGGCGGTGACCTTGATCACCGCTCTCGTAATCAACTACCAAACCTTGAATAAGCATCTCGTGTTGACCATCCCTTCGGGCATAACCAAATTGTCTTAAGGCTAAGAAAGGGTTGTAGTTGATACCTCCCCTAATTCCAAGTAAAGGGACATTATGGAATTCTCCACAACCGTCGATAATAGTAACATTCTCTAAAGAGAGGGAACACCAATGAATATCTAAATGTCTGAGTGTCATCAACCTATGTGACCACCTTGAACCTTGCTCATTCTTCAACATATATTGGGGAAGATGTGAAATCAACCATCTTGCCAAGAGAGGAGTAAAACATATAAGGATACCTATTTTCGTCATAGTACGAGTGTGAAAGGAATGTAGGATATCCCCTAGCAAAGTAGGCACCGGGTTACGAGACATGAAGATTTTGACGGTGTTCACATCTATGAGTTGGTCAGGATTTGGAAACAAAACCATCCCATAGATGAGGAAATCCATAATTTCCTCAAAGGCTCCAAAGAGTTCCAACAGTTTTGGGCTTTCTCAAACAAGAACTTTGCTAGGAAACCTTTGACATCACTCCTTGTTTCCCAATTAGTTGTGATATCAGATGGTTGCAAGTGTAGAGCTTGAGCAATCTCTTCTGGCTTTGGATCTCTTTCTGTATCGTTGAAAGGTAGTTGATTGAGAATGGGAATCCTCAAGAGTTGGGAGAATTCTTCCAAAGTTGACACAAGTTGATAATCGGGAAATGTGAAGCAATGGTGTAGAGGATCAAAGAACTGAAAGAGCACCTTCATCATCTCTTCATCAGTGTTGGAGATGACCAAGTTTAGTAGGCGACCATGTCTTTCGGTAAATGGAGAATTTTCAGGAATCCTTGATGTTAACTCTTTGATTTAAGGAGGGATCCTTACGAGATTGACTTGAATGGTTTTCTTGCGAATAGAATCCATGTCCTACAAAACAGAACAAAGATAAATCCCAAAAATCCTTGAAATGGTTAGTGAGTATGAGTATGATGTTATGATGTTTATGATGTTATGTACAAGTAAGTATACACAAACAAAGCAAACAAGTCCTTAGGTTTAGGCTTGCATGGAGTCTCATAGGTAAGTACCCTCTTGAAGTTTAGTTGGCTCAAACATGTCCTAGTAATAGAAATCGGGTTCTAAGGAGCTCAATATCACTGGTTTGTTTTCTCGGGCATTGTTTCAGTGCAAGCCTCTTTAATGGCGACCGAAATATCCCAAAAAACCAAACCTCAATGAGTGTAGTATCGAGTATCTACCAACTTTGGACTGCACCAAAGTCGGTCATCTCACTATGTCTTAATGGCCAAGTTGGTCAAGTAAAGGTTCTAAAAGTTCATTAGTGCTTCACGATATCACTCAGCGGCCCCGTATTCTCCTTAACTACTCAATGGCTACTGGTACCCACAAATATGTCACACTAACATAGCTATTGCTTAGACCGTGTCGGTATACCCCACACAGTTTCCACAATGTATTGCTACTTACCTATAAGGTATCCCCAAATCCGGGTAGAGGATTCAAACCCAAACAAAGAACCATAATGTAAAGCATACAAGTCAAACAAAGAAGCAAGTAAATGTGATCTAGCCCTAAGGTAACCCCACTTTTAGAATTCTCCCCAGCAGAGTCGCCAGTTTTGTGATACGGTGGGAGAACTGACTTGGTTGTTTTTCGTTTTATCGCAAATGTTGCGGTTTAGCAAAAGTCGCCACCGACTTTTCTTTTATCCAAAAGGAAAGGTGAAAAAGCACAGGAAAGACCTTTGAGATTGTTTCTTGAGTTCGGGGGGTAGATTATGAAAAGGGAAGGTATTAGCACCCTTTTCATCCATGGTTTTCCATGGTCTCTTAGTTGCTTTTCAGATCACTTACTTTTGTTTGAAAATATGCTTTGTGTGGTTTTTGAAAGTATTTTAAAAAGGCGCCATCGTTTAGGCAAACTTTGTAATGATTCTCGTTCGTAAGAATGTATACAAAGTGTTGATCTTTTGAAAATGTTTCAAGTTTGAAAGATGTTTTTGAAAGTGTTGGTGTTTGTTTTGAAAATATCAAGGATGTTTTTGTTTTGAAATTGAGCAAGCAACTAGGATTAATCTACCTACTCAAAAGTCTTTCATATTCATTTCCTCTTTCCTTTGACATTGTTATCTTACCATTGATTTGGTAAGTAACCCTATCTTTGGATGTAAACGAGACGAGCGTGGGTCACCGTATAAACATGATTAGCAATGTTGCAAGGTATATTATCATCTTTATTTAGGGACTAATATCATTTTAAAAAGGCAACATAGATAGCGTCATCGAGAGACTATGATCTTGTATTTTTGCTTGTTTTTGGCTAAGATACCTCACATGCATAACATGGCCATTTTTATAAGGCAACCGAGTGGATTTTACCCTAGGGTTTCTTGTGTGCAAGAGGATTGATTTTCATGCTTGATTTATCTTTGATTAGGGTTTGCTAATTGATTGGTTTTGATCTTTCCATACAAACCCTAATTACAAGCATTTATATAAAGCGATAAATTGCGAAAAGTAAAATTACTATACTATTACATCATTAGGGGAGGGGGTGTACAAATTTACAAATGGGGATTGCAAGAAAATTAAACCTAATTATCTATTACAACCATATTGAATATTGTATAACAATTGAAAATAAAATGCAAGAATATAATTGGAAAAAGAAAATGTTTTTTGTTGTTTTTATGAAAGAGTTTTGTCTTGACCTAAATAAAGGGAATGATTAATTAAAATTAAATAAAATAAAATTAAACTAATTAAGTAAAGAAATTAACTTGAAAATGATTTTTTAGGGTTTTTTATGAAAAGGTTTTAAATTAATGAAAATAAAATGAAGATTAGTTATAAAAATAACCTAAATTCTAAATTAATTTTAACTAAGAAAATAAAATAATATATTAATTTAACCTAAGTCTAAAAATAATTATTTAAGAAAAAGAAAGGAAATTGATTTATTTTAAGAAAATATCTTTAGTCTTTTGTTTTATGGAAAATAAAATACATGAGTAAAAAATAAATAAAAATAAATTTGGATTTTTTATGATTTTTTATGAAAATAATAATAATAATAATAATAATAATAATAATAATAATAATAATAATAAATATTAATAATAATAATAATAATAATAATAATAATAATAATAATAATAATGAAGAAAAAATAAATAAAAATATAAATATAAAGAAAAAGTCAGGGGGTGAATTAGTAAGGCAAGAGGTATTGTGAGAAAAAAATGCTCAGGCCCACATAAAAAGCCCAAGTGCTGCCAAAAAAACACAACAAAAAAAATCAGAAATTTGTGAAAAATTGCAAAAGGTCACGTTGGGGCTTGAACCCAGGACCTAATGGTGAACAGGCGCGCGCTTTACCACTGAGGTGGCTATACATATGTTAATATAAGCAAAACAACAAATACATAACATCAATCCAGTCCTGAAAATGACTTCATCTTCAACCTCCAGCCAAAGGACCTGTATCTTCTTCATTTCTCAACAAAAATGAAAAGTTCAAACATGAAAGTTGTGGAATTTCTTCCCACGAATCCAACCATGTAAATAACTTAAACTAACAATCAAAGATGAATGAGAATTTTTCTGGCCCTAATTTAAAACCTAAAAAATTCAGAAAACTTCAACTCTAAAATTCTCTAAGCTCAGGCCATATAAATGCAAACTATGGATATGTACAGCTTTGTGGAAATGGTATCTATATTTTATCTTCACAAATCAAGACCTAACAATTCCTAAATATGAAGATAGAAGTTCAGAAAAATCACCTTGCAACTAGAGATCGTGTTTTGAGTTAGATCTGTTTTCAAAGTGTTTTGATGATTGGGTTAGCTTCCTTAAACCTCCGGGAAGCTATTGCAAAGCTTACTTTATACTGAGAGTTCTTGAATCAAGCTGAAGAAGTCAATGTGCAATGCCCTGTTTTTGAAAATAGAGGATAGTGCAAATGGTATTACAGTTTGAAAACAGGGGTTGGGATAACTTCTATATGTGTATTAGAAGCTTTGTGGATGGGTTGGCCAAGAAACGCACGAGGGGATTTGGAGATTGGGTTCAAAAATAAGAAATGACAAGTTTTTGTGCTTGTATGGCAATTTCTGGTTTTGGAGAGTTTGAGGGCTTTTTTACTCGTGTATTAGCTTGCAATACACTTGTATGGTTATATGAAAAAGATTAGAGGACTTGAGGAGGTCAGAAAAGCAAGATATATACTAATGGCTTTGTTACTTGATTTTGAAGAAAAGTGACAATATGGTTCCAAGATGAAGTACAAGCATGGCCTGAGTTTATGGGAGGCTCTAGATATGTTGCTTTTGCCTTTGACATTGCTTGTGATCAGAAGGAACAAGTTAGGAGCTCTATGCATTGACTTTGTGATTAAAGCCTCTTTACAAGAATGGAATGGTTACTTTGTGCCATAAATGGAAAGTCTGCTTGGATAAAGCTTGAACCAAGTGGATAATAGCTCAAAAGCAAGTGTAATCTTCTTATTATGGAGAGATCTTGAGGTTTAGAGTCCTGCAAAGCAAGATTGTGTAGCATAGGTTTGAAATTAAATTCTTGTTCATCGTAAAATGACTTGTAATTCAAGTGTGAAAACCCTAACTTCATCTCTTTGATTCTCCCTGCTCAAGAATGATCTCAAGGAGTTATTGGACATTTTGGAAAGCTTGAAATGTGATCTAAAACCCCTCTTTGAATCACTTTTGAAAATTCCCCTTGGAGCTATATGAAAAGTGCCATGAAGTTAGGTCAAAATCCTGACCAAAACTAGGGCAAAATTTCACTAAGTGTCCAATTTCAAGACCATGACTTTATGAATCAATAACTTGAGATCCAAGAATTTTTATAAGAAGTTGCCTAAAGCAATTTTGTAGATATCATGGAGATCTACAACTTTCATGTTGAAAGTTTCTTCTGAATCCTCTTGCATCATGGTGAAAATTTGGCTTAAAGTTGTGAAAAAACATGAAGTTTTTAACACTTAGAAAAATTTCTAAGTTAGAAAACTTTGACTTTTAAAATAAAATCTTGACTTTTTGATTTCTTGATGAATAAGTTTCATATTTTGACATGTTTTGATGAATTGTGATCTTTGACATTGAATTTTAACCAAAAAGTCAAAGTTTGACTTTTCAGTATACAGTTGACTTTTGATCTATTGACTGGAAATTCACTATCAATCCAATTGATCTTGAGCAATGTTTTAGGTCATGCCATTAGGTCAAAATGATGCAATTGAACTATTGAAATCATTATTCAAACCAATTGACTATTTGCTAGGTCAAAAATCAGAAATTGCCCTTTCTCAGTCAAAACCCTAATTTTGACCATTTTGCCCTTTTGATGATTTAATCAAATTTCTTGAGGAATTATGGTCCAAACTTGATCAAATGATACATATGAGTTTATAATGTTGATGTGGATCAAAAATTATGAAGTTTAACTGTAAATTTGCCATAGTTGACTTTTTTCCCAATACAACTGATTTTTAGGTCAACTGCTCAATTGACTGAGCAAAAGTGTGATCCAAGGCTTGAAACTTGACATGAGTAATCTTGAGGGTCCATAATGATCCATGAAAGTCATTTGAAGCATTGAAATTCCATTTGTCCTTGTTCAATCTCAAACCCTAATTTTTAGTCATCAGTGCTTAAGGAGGGTCTTGAGTTGATCATCCCTAGTGCAGTCTTGAACCAAGAGAAATCTTTGTGAGGAAATATTTTATAAATGAGAGGGAAAATTTTAGGGTAAAACAACTAGCATCTCAACTACTCTATCATAATATTACATATCAACGTTTAAAGTAGAAACAACTATAACACACTTATACTTGGATATATATCATTGCAATATCCTCTTAAAACTCTTTTCAACCCTAAAACACATACACAATTTCATCTCCGTATGTCAATTATCAACAAAATATCAACAACTCTACTCATATCGTCATATCACTCTTATAGTGACATTCACACAACCAACATAATCAACTACATCACGTTATGGAGTATCATTCCTTACTTACGGAAATCCACAATAACATCTCAATAGAGACAACAAAATCATTGCAACATCAACTTAACTGTATAACTCAGCAAGCATACCCATAGCTCACCATCAACCAACAATCCACAATAATCTTCTTATAAGATCTGAAATTATTTAATAACAAACATAGTACCCTGGAACATCATCCCTATATCAACAATCCACCAAATCAAGCATGTAGAGTCGTATACTCATAGCAACTGCGCCACATACGCTTCAGCTGCGCAACTCTGATAATCCATCTTAAATCACCGTCCTTATTAAAGTTTCTGCCAACTATACAGTTTACAAGTCTCATTCCAGTTTCATACTTCCCTCAACATCCACCATAAAACCATTGTTCACTTGATACTCTCAATCTTTCACTTTGCAACGTTAGCTCGCATATAACTTGCCACTCCGACTTGTTCAACACCTCTCAACTCTTTCTTAGCCACTCCTCTATTAATTCACACAACCTGGTGAGCAACTATCCTCGCGATATAACATCAATCACTTTACACACCATTAAGGTAGCAAGACAAGTCTACACCATCCAACACGATCTCGTCTACTATCAACAAGAGATTAAGGGTGATCAGTTCCTCAATTTGTCAATAGATATCTTACAACCATAATGAAGTATAAACCATCGTTACTGAACTATAATAGTGTTCCTTTAGAACTTGTACTCAAGTCACATAACGCACCATAATCCAATAATTTCCAATAAGGTTTACAAATACTTCCACAATTTCCCTCTCATTCGATTTTGTCGATGAGGCACCAACGCTTAACAACACTTGCACTGTCGCCATCAGCAGCATACAAAACTAACATTTTACAACCGAAACATACCCGAGAAGCAAAGCTTCTCCACCACTTATCTTCAACCCAACTCCTGCATACAACTTGATTAGAAAAACAACAAGCACCGACAGTGTTTCACACACTTTTCGCGCACTAAGGAACAAATAATATTAGACAACTTGGTCGGACGAACCGACCTGCTCTGATACCACTATTGTAACACCCCATTTCTACCCGGCGGATAATAACAAATTCATAGTTCAACATAAATAGGATGCTACATTTTTTAAACTTGAAATCAAACTTCATTTAATCTCATATAAAATAGATACATAACACTTAATTCGGATGAACCGATAACACCCTGATTTATTCTTTAAAATCAAACAACTTTTTATTGATAAGCAGCAGAACATACATATTCAACTTCAATTCACTTAACATCTTTATTCAACTAAAACAACTTCAAGACAACAATTACTTCATGTAAGTAACTTAAAGATTCGGCAACAGAAATAATAATCAACAAGTAAACATCCAGCATTCATCCCCCCTGAGTGCTACGTATCAGAGCGGTGACACCGACTCGATACTGACGAGGGTAACAACTACTCTTCTTGATTACCCGCACGTTACCAATAGAGCGCAACATTCAAACTTTGGTGAGATATCGAACTATATAATTGAATGTATGATAATTAATATATCAGAATCATTTCATATAAAATCACCATTTCACAAATTTCAAACATCTTTAATCTCAACAAAACATCAACACGACATAACAACTAATTCACAAACTTTAGATGATACCTATCACAACAAGTCAACAACATAAAGCAACAACAAATCTATCTTCACCACGACTCAAGATGCAACATCAAATGCGACTCAATTACAATGCACATGCATGTGGTACCATTGGAGCAAAACTCCCAACTTAAAAACATTTTCCAGTAATCTCGAGGCACAAGGCATAAGCCTTCTTCACAAATCATTTTGCCAATACAAACCTTCACAAAATCCACCAATACAGGCCTTCACAAAATACGCCAATACATGCCTTCACAAAATTCGCCAATACAGGCCTTCACAAATACAAATGTATGAATGTACAACACATGCAACAATATTATTAAACACTTCACGAGGCATACGCCTATATCACTACTTCACTGGCCATAGGCCTACAACGTCATCAACGTAATTAACAACAATTCATCATTCATCGCAAGGCATAATCCTACATTACCGTTGTTACCAGTAAATAGAGGTAATTCATCATCATCTAAAATTCTATGCAACTTCACATTATCAACAAGAATTCACAGCAAAACTCACAACAACACAACAACTCAATATAACTCAACTTTGGCCATAAGCCTACAACTTGATATTTTAACAACGAGAATTAACACAACATTGGCATAAGCCTACAACTTAGTACGTCACAACAACAATATCACAACAACATGTCAACAATCATTCGACATTGGCCATAGGTTTACAACATAATTTACCCATAATTATTCGGACAATTCTCGACTATACCGGTTAATCCCTTATCTAAATGATTATTTCTAATTACAAAACTTATACAAATTGTTATACTATAATACTACATCATCATTATCATTTATATTATTATTATGAACCAAGCATTATCATAAGATCGTCATGTCATCAACATACTTCATCATCATAAAACATCATGGCGATTCAATGCAGGAAAGCTAACTCTACCATAACTTGGGTACTAGAGTGATCCTTCTTATCCTTCATTTTACTCCTTATAAATGTAGTTCATCACATTAGCTTTCCAACTCTTTGAACGGCACATCAAACGGAGTTACGGTTCAAAAGTTATGGAGTTTTCATGTTTTCAAAAATAATTTCAAACAGTGAGCAATCAATTGCACTAACATGAAAATCGATTGCACCTTGTTCCAGAGGTCAAAAATCATTTTTTTAAGCAGTGCAATTGATTGCTCTTCTACTGCAATTGATTGCTTACTGAAACAGAAGCAAAAATCCCAATTTTTAAGCAGTGCAATCGATTGCTCTTCTGCTGCAATCGATTGCATTCTGTGAAAAACAGTTTTACGAATTATGTAAAGTGCAGTACGAAAACCCATTTGTTTCAATTCCAAAGACACAAACTTTATGAAATAATATACAATCAAACATCCAGTTATCATTGCTATCAACATACGTCAATTACCACAAATACACCAACATCAACATAAAATAATTCTCCAACCACAGAGTCATCAATTGAATTTCTGCAACTTTATCAGGAAACACAACATTGTCGTAGCAACAAAACAACAACCTTTCATACAAAATCACACACGATAATTTCATATAACCAACCCCACATATCATTTATCATATACCTAATTATAGAGCAAGAATCCCACCCTTACCTTGGATTGAATGCAGCTCTAAGAAACTTCAATGGAATTTCTGAGAATTTGGCACTAGTAGCAACTTCCTCTTGTTCTTCTTCTCCTCTCAAAATCCTATTTCTCTTTCTCTTCTTTTTATTTTCCTGATAACGCTATACTCTTTTTCTCCTCTAATTTTCTAATAATAATATAATATTATTCTATTAGTCCAACTAAATCCAATTGGGCCTAAATGTTACACCACACTCTTACTTCATACAACCATATAATTAAGCCCAACTAATTATATTCTTATTTCTAATAAATTAATACTATAATATTTCATTAATCCCAACATAAGAATTATCATTAATCAACTAATTAATTAATTTATAATAATCCAACAACTTTTACCAATAATTCTTAACACCTCGCAACATCACAAATAATCCAAAATATAATTTAATTAAATAATTAATCAAATTAACGGGCGTTACAAAAGCGACTGCTTTCGAACATTCATAGTTGAAGATGATTGAATACGAAAGAACCTGGAAATTTACACTCTTGAAAAAAAGAGAAGCAAAACCTCCATAAGACAAATAATTCCAGCAGACACAGGACTTAGAAGGTACCAAACGAAATTGGATTTAGCAAGCAAATGGTGTAATGAAAATTGGCCCTCCAAAGACATGCGTCAGAATGAAGTTGTAACACAGACTTTAACAAAGTTGAGACAAAACTCAAACTTAAAAGAGTAGATGAAACTAAACTTCAGAATAATATGTCAGGATAAAATCAGACCACAAAAGAGGTGAGATAAGAATCAAACCACGGAGAATAGGTAAAGCTAAACTCTGGAAAAGTACGCAGGGAAAAGTGGCTAGAGTATGTGATTCTAGGAGCACCTGCTAGTATCAAAAGAGACCGGTCAACCAAGGATATAGTAAACGAAAGCTGAAGTACAGTAATCAAACACTGTTAAAGGCTCAGTAAACAAAAACTGATAAATATCCAAGGAATGACATCAAACTAGACAAAACACGACTCGACATTACTAAAAGATCAAAACTTTCTAGAAACAATTACCAGGACAAAACAAACTAGAGTTCACACACGGGTAACGCTGCAAAACTTGACCCATAGCAAAGTGATAAGAGTGCATGTTTCTCAGAGCACCTGCTGGTCTCCAACCACGGATAAACAGTAAACGAAAACTGACTAAAACCTGAATAGGTATAAATGAGACATCTCAAGTCGATGGACACAACAAACGGAAGTTATAATACAGTAAATAAACACTACCAAAGGTTCAGTAATCAAAAATGGATAGACGTCCAAAGAGTGAGATAGGGGTTTCGACCAAGGACACGGTAAACAAACACCGATAGAAGAGTCCAGGGAAAGAGACAAAACGAGATGACACTTGACTCATAATAACTAGTTAGGCAAGACAAACTAGATGAATACCAAGGCAAAACAAACTGGATTTCATGCACAGGCGACGAGAACAAGACTCGACCCAAAGCAAAGTGATGAGAGCACACGTTTCTCAGAGGACTTTCTAGTCCTGAACCATGGATAAATAGTAAACGAAAACTTATAGAAAAATCCAAGGAACAAAGGAGACTGATTTCAGCCAAGGACGCAATTAAACAAACATTGCAAAAGGACTCGGTAACCGAAAACCGACAAAGGATTCAGTAATCAAACATTGATGGAAGTCCAAGGTATGAAAACAAAACAAGATAAGACTCGAGTCATTATAACTAGTTAGACAAAACTAAACTAGATGAGTAGCAGAACAAAAACTAGATTTCATGTGCGGGTGAGGAGACAAAACTCAAAACTTGACCCAAAGTAAAGTGATTAGGATGTACTACTAAAAACCAGTTGAAAATGAATATCAAGATGAAACTGGTATTCAAAAGGTACATCAATAGACATTGGAATGAACCAAAAAGGGTAGTAAAGGCTAAACCCGAGAAAATTACGTCAGGGTAAAACTGAACTACAATCAAGAGTAGACACTTAACTATTCAAATGATTAACATCAACATGATATTTATATGGGGTGAAAATAAGATACTGAGGATGAAGACCTTGTTGGGGATATAATCCAAAGTTTTAGCAAATTCACTGGGAAAACAGAAACAGTAATAGCTTATATTCTGATGCATGTTTGAATTTTTATAGAGTAATGCTCCATATAATGGAAATGCTATGCATTTTGGTAGATGCAATGTAATGATGCATGTTTAGTAATACACTGGAGAAAGCACGTCAATAATCAGCTGCTGAGAAGACAATAAACCTCTGAAAAAATATCTTTATACATCGGAACTTCTGTAGAGAAAAATCCAGCTGAACTTCAATGGGGAAACGAGATTCGAAACCACCGACCTTTGAAGATTGATATCACTGGAGAAGTAACTTCCTGGGGAGAATACTACAAAAATAAATTGCAGTTCAAAAGAAATCTTGACCTCTGATCCACCTCTTAACCTTCTAGGGAAAAGATCCAATATCTCTTTCCACGGATAAAGAGAACCTTGCTGGAAACTGGGACCTTATGATGTAAGTCCTCAATGAAAGTGACTTCGACTGGGTAATCATAGAAATTCTTAAATAAAAGAATTTTAACCAGACCACACTGGGGATACTACCATTGAGGAGTAACAATCTTCACTTGGGGAAGAGGAGGATATCTTTGAACCATAAGCTTGAGGTTCATAACTCCACTGAGGAAATATTTCAACAATACTCAATCACTAGGGATAAGAGAGCCCTAGACGACATTCGTCTATGCACACCGCTCCATAAAAAATAGGAGACTTGCTCCATTGGGGCATAATAAGCATACTGATCAAACATATCTTCAAGGAAACTCGATAGGGGCAAACTTCCCTAGGGAGAAAATATACGAACTTCATGGGGATTGTAATGCCCGTAATTTAATTAATTATTTATTTAATTAAATTATTTTTGGATTATTTTTGAAGTTGCATGATGTTAAGAATTATTGTTGTGAGTTGTTGAATTATTATTAATTAATTATTTAGTTGATTAATAATACTTATATTATGGAATTAAAGGGAATATATGAAATAATGTTGTACTTATGCTATTGGTTGGAAGTAGTAAAGTGGGGTGTAGGTTAGGCCCAAGTAGATTGTTATATAAGGCTAAGCTAACACAAGGGTTTGTTTTAGTTGGAGAATAAGGATCTCTGCACGCTGACGGTAGAACTACGCGGATGAGAAGCAAGTTGCCCGGTGTCAAGCAGAGTGAAGCAAGTCGTTGGCTAGAGTTTTGGTTAAGCGACCTTCAATCCAGGTAAGGGTGGGGTTCTGAATTGCTATCGAAGTTTCCCGTTTAGTCATGTTGTGGTCGTTGGGAAGTACCATATGACCGTTTAATGAACATGTTATAGGGAGTTGTCTAGTGATGTGTTGTGGGTGTTTTGAGTTATTCGTGTGACTGCCCATTTTAATCTAAGTGTAAGTTAGGTCGTGATGGTTATAGCGGTAGAAATGTTCAAGACTAAGCCATTGGATTAACTAGACTTTATACAAATCAAAATAAAAATCACCACCGCGCTTTATTGTTTCCAAAGGAATGGGAAAAGAGAGAATAACCCAAAAGAGGGAGAAAGATTCAAGGTAAGGGGGTTGGTTATGTAAAGGTAAGGTATTAGCACCCTAAACATCTACGGTACTCCGTAGGAACCTCTTTGTAGAATCTGTATATTTTGGCTATAAAATGTGTTGTATATAAAATGGATGGTGGAGGTGAGAGAAGAAATATATCTTTTATGATTTTTGCACCCGCCGCAGTTGTGAACCTTTAGTGCCTATGTACCACCTTTCGTGAAATAGGGGATCAGGGTACACGTAGTTCATCTTTTAAAAATTTGGAACACAAGTGTGTTGGTTGATTTTAAGAGATAAGACATCATCGTCATTGTCCGTGTGGAAAACATACTTACTACCCACAATCATGAGAAAGGAGAATTTGCATCATCTCAAAGTGGAGGATATGGATTGGATTTTAAAATCAACAATGCCTCACTCAACACCCAAGTGGAAAATATCTCACTTCACTACATATTGTAGAAGTATAGTTGTTGCATCACTACAAGGATTGACAAGAGTCTAACCTTTTGAGAAAAGTTTAAAGATAGAAGCCAAAAATGGAAAAATGGTTTGGCATGAGATTAATTGACTTTTAGTATTCTCACAAAAAGTGTCAAGGTATTGTTAAGTTGATTGAAGTTTATTTATGAAAATATTTTGAAAATGCATGGACACAAGTCCAAGTTTATTATGAAAATGTTTCAAGTTTAGAAACAAGAAGAGTTTTTAAAAGGAGGAAGAAGATTTTTGAAATTAAAGAAGATGGGAGGAGAAGAAGAGGATATCCTAAAGCATAAGGTAAAAGCTAAGGATAGGGACCATCTAACCAATAAGAAGCCAAAACTTGACATTATGAGCCAAGATAGAATTCCCATTCTTTGGATTGAAACCAAGCAAGCAAAGATACTAGACTTCTTCAAGTGTATTAAGTCTTCACAAAAATTGGGCAGAGTAACAGCTGTATACGGGTGAATTCCAGGTTACAAACAGAGAATGTAATCACAAAAACCTGCACACAAAAAACAAACAAGCAACCCAATGTCTTGAGGTAAACCTCAAGAACTCCAGACAAAATAAATCAGATAAGATCACAAGGTCTCCAAGATAGGCCAAGGTTTCTAATCCTAAGTCCATGTAAAAGTCCCATGCTCCATAATGCCAAGGATAGTAACCAAATAGTCCAAGTACCATTAAATATTTTTTAGGGTTTATGTTGATTATTAAGTATCTTAAGAAAGGAAAAGAAAAGCTCAAGTGAGCAAAGTAAAAATGGCAAGAAAATAAATGCTCAAATGAGAAAAGATGAAAATGGCATAAAATGTAAAATGCTAAAAAAATAAATAGTACATAAAGCATAAAAAGAATAAAAGCATAAGATAAACAAGTCAATAATTAGTGGTTAGTTGGATGACCATCTTGAAACTTGCATTTGGAACTCATTAGAAGATTGGTAGAACCAAAGCCTCCACACAACAAGTTGCATTTGCTTTTTGTCAAGTATATCATCCATTTGGAATTCTCATAAGTACCATTTAATGATCAACGATGTTTAAGTGATCCGCGTTGACCAAAGGTGTTGTAGATCCATTAGAGGATTTGTAGAACCAAAGCCTCCACACAATAAATCTCAAGGTTATTGGATCAAAGAGATCAAATTAACATACTTGGGCTTGCAATCATAAGTTTGGGCCACGAATGATCATTTATTCGAATCGGAACAAAATTTAGCGCTATGTTAAGCAATCGTAAGTGGACTTATATAGAAGTCACACCTATTTTGAGGCCGGTCAATAGCAATCTATGTACCATTTATTTTGAGACATGATATAGAGATCATGCTCCAACAACATTTAGTGCAATGAGAAGGGGGTGAGATGAAGAGGATTAGGGTAAAAAGATGGATAAACCACTTTTGAATTAAAAATTTAATCAAACTATTATTAAAATCATTCATCCATTTTTGTGGAGTTAAACTCAACACCATGGATCCAATGATGTTAATAAAGTCATGATCAAAAAATCAACTCAAGACAGCCAGAAAATAATCACAAAATAATAATATATTTAATATATACATTAAAAGGATTAAAAAAGTTTAAAAAATAGAAAATAATGAGGAAAATATCAATTATGTTGAAATTAATCAAGAAATAAAAAATAAGGCCATAGAAAAATCAGAAATGGATCCAAATATTTTTATAAAAATTTTGGTGATTTTTAAAAGTCAGAAACCATTTTTAAACTATTTAAAATTGCTAAAACAAACAAAATAGATCAAAAATAGTAAACTTAAACATAAAATTTCATAAAATTTCCAAAAAGTCAGAAATATGCAAAATAATATTTATGAATTTTTTTAGAATTGAAAAATGTCAAAAAGTATTTTTTAAGTAATTAAAAGAAAGCAAATAATACAAAAAATATAAAAAATACCAAATGTTAAAATAAGAATGTGAAAAAATATTCATGAGATCAGAAATAATTCAAAGTATTTTTGTGAATTTTTTCATAATTTTCGGATAAAAAATAAAAGAGTTATGAATTTTTGAAAATTTAATCAAATAAAATATAAAATCAGAAAATAAAATAAAACCAAAAAGATGTGGACCATCAGATCAAAGTCAAAACGCGTTAGTAAGCTAATTCAATGGACCAGACGCGCTGTGCTTGATATGGACCTTAGTGAAACACGCATGTGATCAGAAAAAGGGCAACCAATGAAATTAAAACGCTTGGCACGCTATCATTGGCTGAGACGAGACATGTCATCGTCTTCAACCTCCAGACACCCTGCAATGGGGATTTTGTGAGATCCTTCAAATGGAAAAATTAGGATCCCTGGCTAGCATCATTGAACTCGTCTCTTCAAGACGATTCTAACACAACCATCGCGCCAAATTTATATAAAGTATGGAGAGAGCTATGAATCAAAAACTAAGAAAATAGCGAGCACCTTCAATTTGGGATTTCTCTCTCAATTCTCAATGGATTTAAAAATTGTAAGCAACATTAGAATCAGACAAAGGAGTAGAATAGATTAGTGCTTGATTTGGATTCAATTGGTGGCGAATTCTACCTTTTCGAAGTTCAAGTAAGAAGCTCTGAAACTGGACTTCTGTAGCTTGAATTATGGGTCGTTTTGATTGGTTTAAGTACTGGAGAGTTTGTATGAAGTTCAAGGATGATGAATGCGCAAAGAATTTTGGAAAAGGAAGCTTAAATTTCAAAAAATGAATTCAGAAAAAGTGGGTTCGTGTGAGGTTTTGGCAGGGTGTTCTTGGCTCTCTAAGCTTGGGAAAATGGATGGGGGATGACTCTCTATTTATAGGGAAGCAATGGGATCAAGAGAAAGAGCAAATGATGCATTTTGAAGGGAATTCGTGTGGGACTGCATCATGAAGAAAGTGTGACTCAAACTTGATCAAAACTCAGCTAAATCATGTGTTTCATGATGCTAATCACTTCTGGAAATTCGCTAATCATGATTAGAAACAAAAACGCGTGGAAAACCTGTGATTAGAAGCCAAAATAAAGATTTCAAAATTCTAACTTTGTTAAAAATTCAGTTTCAAGTTACCAAATTCAAATCCATGGCATTTCCAACCCAAGGGGTCTTAGGGCATGATTCTTGATGCTTTGGAAATATGAGGTTACAAGGTTTGCAATGGAAAAAGAATGGAATCAAATGGATGCTTGAGCTGAAAGTTACATGGAGTCAAAGTTGAAGAAAAAGAGTTGACTTTCCATACTTAGAAATATTTCAAATTCTACTTCAAAAATGACCTATAATATTTTGTATCCAAACATGGCCTTCCACTTAGAATTTTCTCTTGACCAAAAAAGATGGAATGAAGTAGATCTCTTGAATGACAATTTGAAATTTGAACCACTTAAAATCTCCAAAAATTGAGCAAGTTATGACTTGTTGAAGTTGGCCAAAAATCATGAAATGGCCTATAATCTTTTGCATTCTTAAGGCAACTTCCATCCATTTTATCACTTTGCACATAAAATAAGTCATAAGTTACACATCTTTAAGATCATCATGGAAATATAATGGACTCAAGGTGATAAAAATTGACCAAGTTATGACCATTTGAAGTCACACTTGGAAAATTGGGGATTCATCTAGATGACTTGTAATCTTTCTTCTTCACCAAGTTCCTTCCACATGAAAACTCCTTGGAACTTTTGAAGTGATTTGTTGGTAATTCTTTGAAGAGAAGTATGTCCTTGGAATCACTCAAAAATACCAAAAGATGAGCAAGATATGCTCCTTTGAAGTTCAAAACCCTAGCCTCTAGATCAAGAGAATGCTTTGAGGAACTTTGACAAGTTTGAACAAACTTCTTGTGCCAATATTCTTTCTTTGTGAATAGAAGTTGTTGAGGATGATAATGAGGACTCATAGCCACCAAAACCACTTACATATCTTGAAATTTGAGAGAAATGTGCTCTTGTGACCAACAGGAACAAGACTTTGTCCAATCATGACAACTTCTTCCCTCAATCCTTTGTACTTTTGAATCAATTTTGATAATTTTGAAATATGTTGAACCAAAATAAGCCTTGTCATGCAATTTCTTCCAAAACAACTTCAATGGTAAGGTTTGAATTTCTCAAGATTTATTGACTAGGGCATGGAAATAAACTCATGAACCCATGAAGCAACCTGCTAAACCTCATTGCCTTTACCTACATTATTAACAAATAAGGCAAACCAACATTAAATCTTATTAATTAGAAAGAAAATCAAAGCAAAATATTCATGATCACAAAAGAAAAACAAGTCAAGGTGCTTGGTAACTCCTCAAAAGAGCAAAGCTAAAGATAGGGAGAAAAACCAAAAGCCCTATTGTGATCATGTTGTGATTGAAACAATATGGTATGATGAAGGGATGTTAGGGGCAAAAATTGGGGTACAACAACTGCCCTTATTTAAGTTTCTTCTATTTGGAGATACGAAGGTTAAAAATCTTCATGTCGACGTGATCGAAGATACTTAAATATAAAACAAACCCTACTTTTGGCCCTAAGATGCCATGCAAATGCTTATGCATATGAATGCATATGAATAGTACCAAAGAGACGCAAAGTATCACTGGGGATGCCACAAAAATGAAGAAATAAAGGAGCGACCCTACCGGGAAAATAAATCACTGGTGGACCAAAAAAATTGAATTAGAGAGGAAGATAACAAGCATCGATGTTCACTGTTGATGTCCTACCAACTTTCACTGAAGGTAGAAAGAGAAAATATCATATCACCGCCGTTCACTGACGATGAACTATCAACGTTCACTGAAGATAGCAAAAAGATAACAAACACCGACGTTCACTGTCGATGGTCTACCAACGTTCACTGAAGGTAGAAAGAGAATATCATATCACCACCGTTCACTGACGATGAACTGTCAACATTCACTGAAGATAGCAAAAGGATAACAAACACTGACGTTCACTGTCAATGGTCTACCAACGTTCACTGAAGGTAGAAAGAGAATATCATATCACTGTCATTCACTGACGATGAACTATCAACGTTCACTGAAGATAGCAAAAATATAACAAACACCGACGTTCACTGCCGATGGTCTACCAACATTCGCTGAAGGTAGAAAGAGAATATCATATCACCGCCGTTCACTGACGATGAACTATCAACTTTCACTGAAGATAGCAAAAATATAACAAACACCGATGTTCACTGTCGATGGTCTACCAACATTCACTGAAGGTAGAAAGAGAATATCATATCACTATCACTCACTGACGATAAACTATCAACGTTCACTGAAGATAGCAAAAAGATTATAAACACCGACGTTCACTGCCGATGTCCTACCAACGTTCATTGAAGGTAGAAAGAGAATATATATCATATCATCTCCGTTCACTGACGATGAACTATCAACGTTCATTGAAGATAGCAAAAAGATAACAAACACCGACGTTCACTGCCGATGTCCTACCAACATTCACTGAAGGTAGAAAGAGAAAATATATCAAGTTTTTCCCAAAAACTTTGGCATTTCACCTAGAACGGGTCCCAACTTCTTCTTTAACCAAGGAAATCCGCTTAGAAAGGATCAAACATAAGTTGTCTCAAATAAAGAGACCTGTTACTTGTTGTCATTGAGAATTGCAACAAGAAATGATTTTCTGGGGATAGAAAGATGACTTCCTGGGGAAAAACCACGATATTCCTGCTGAGGAGATAAAGTCTTCTCGTGCAAAATAAATGCACAAACCAAAACTCAAATTTTTCAGAAATTTAAAGTAAATAATATTGTCATGCAACCACAGATCCAAATCAGAAATAAACTGGAGAAAAATAGCCAACGAAGATACATCCTTTGAGAAATAAACTCAAGAGGGAAAATCGAAACCATCTAGGCAAAGAGCGATGCAGGAAGGTCAAAACACAATGTCAATGAACAATGATTTGTCAATTTTAGTCATGCATAATGCATGTATGAATGTATGAGTGCTATCATGCATATGCTGGTAAAAAAGATACACAATCAGTAGGAACAAACAAACAAAACCGCCTCAGGTACTAACAACATCGGGCTAAACTTCAACCAGAAAGATCAGTCCAAGAAACGTATAAGCCAACTGCGGAAACCAAACCTATTGCCTACCTTTAATTCTAATAAAGAGGAACATAACCCAGAGGTAGACAAATCAAACAGATACCGGGATAGAACGTCCTTCTTCCGGCTTCATCGGAAAAACCAAATTATCTAAAAAATAACATGTCTACTGGAGATTGCAAGACCAAACTCAAATAAAGCAGACTGACGCAGAAACAATCAAACCTCACTGGGGAATTCAATCATACCTCCCTGGAGAAAAATGCGGATTGAAACTTTACATCATGAACACTTATTCTAACAAAAGATGCCCTGGGATAGCCTTCCCGGGGAATCAAGAAGTCATCATTAATGCCAATACTGCAGAAAGAGTGACATCTCAGCATACTAAGGGAATAAAACCTTTTATCATATGAGGGAAGACTTTGTTGGGGAATTTGGGGTAGAGGCTTCTGACCATGCAAACCCAAAAATCAAAAGAACTAAGACCTGACTGGGGACAATGAGACCACAAACCCAATACTGCACCTTACACTGATTGTTATCGTCTTTAACTATCTGAGAAACGTACAGCGATCGTGCACATACGAGAAAAATATTCTGAGAAAACCTTGATGAAGGAAATAAATCTTCCTAAAACAACCGGAGTTTATTCAATCCTGGGATCACCATTTTTGTTGTCATTGTTTCATCACAAATCTCAAAGTAAAAGTAAATTGTAAAAATCTCTCTTTTTTTTGAAAAATCAATTTTGTTTTTTTAATCTTTTTGCTTTGAAAGTTATTATCAGTAATAAATGGAGTCTTTGCAAGATAAATAAAATCATAACACAAAGAATTGGGCAAAAGCTCGAATTTCATTAATAGAATGGTAGTCTGCGAATGGCGAGACTCCATGGATGATTACAAAGTTTGGGAAATGGTAATACACAATGGAAAAGATACATTGAGATACAATGACCACTATCCTCCCTAACAACTTTTGAAATCCTGAGTTGCAGCTTTTGTTGAAGTATGGTGGGGATCTGAGAAGATTGTTGCTTCATCGATCAAGTCTTGTCTGACGTAGTTACTTGCCAAGAAAATCCCTAACTTTTGCCTAAGCTGCCCTTGCGGGTTTTCAACTTAGCGGGAAATTTATTCTATTTATGTCTCTAATTTTTTCCTAAACCACCCTTTCGGGTTTTCGGCCTACCGAGGCGCTCCTTTTTGCCTAAGCCGCCCTTTGGGGTTTTCAACTTAGCGAGCTGTTCTTTTATTTCTTTAGGCGAAGTATTTCTTGACTGCGTCAGCATTCATGGGACGTAGGAACTCCTCGCCATCCATAGTTTCAAGAATTAATGCACCACCAGAGAAGGCTTTCTTGACAACATACGGGCCTTCAAAATTGGGAGTCCACTTGCCCTTAAAATCAGTGTTGAAAGACATGATCTTCCTGAGCACGAGGTCGCCTTCTCTGGATTCACGAGGTTTGACTTTTTTATCAAATGCGTTCTTCATTCTTATCTGATATAACTGTCCATGATATAAAGTTGTCATTCTCTTCTCTTCAATCAAATACAATTGGTCAAACATGTTCTGGACCCATTCAGCCTCTGTCAACTTGGTTTCCATTATCACACGCAACGAGGGAATCTCTACCTCGACAGGGAGTACAGCTTCCATTCCATACACCAGGCAGAACGGGGTTGCTCCTGTTGAAGTGCGAACAGATGTTCGATATCCATGCAGAGCAAAAGGGAGCATTTCATGCCAATCCTTATAAGTAACAACCATTTTCTGGATAATTCTCTTGATATTCTTATTAGCAGCTTCAACAGCCCCATTCATCTTTGGCCTGTATGGAGATGAATTGTGATGGACAATCTTGAATTCTTCGCACAGTTTTGTCATCATTTTGTTGTTCAAATTTGAGCCATTATCGGTGATGATTCTGCTGACACACCATACCGGCATATAAGATTATTATTGATGAAGCGCGCAACCACTTGTTTGGTAACATTGGCATATGAAGCAGCCTCTACCCATTTGGTGAAGTAGTCAATTGCTACCAAGATAAAACGATTCCCATTCGAAGCTTTGGGTTCTATCATCCTGATCATGTCTATACCCCACATAGAGAAAGGCCATGGGGAGGAAATCACATTGAGAAGTGTCGGAGGCACATGGACTTTATCTGCATAAACTTGGCATTTATGGCACTTCTTTGCAAATTTGTAACAGTCAGATTCCATTGTCAACCAATAATAACCTGCCTTTAGCATCTTTTTAGCCATCGAATGTCCATTAGCATGAGTTCCAAATGAACCTTCATGAATCTCATGCATCAACATGTCTACTTCGTGTCTATCCACGCATCTGAGCAAGACCATGTCATAATTTCTCTTGTATAACACATTTTCATTGAGGAAGAAACTGCCTGCCAATCTTCTCAATGTCTTTCTATCTTTCCTCGACGCACCAATCGGGTATTCCTGAGTCTGAAGAAAATGCTTGATATTACCAAGGTTTTTCATCTGCTACCTCCTCTGTCGCAAACACATGAGTGGGCCTGTCTAGTCATCGAACTGTAATTCAGGGTATATCATTCCAAGTATTCACTTGGTACATGGAAGCCAGAGTTGCCAGAGCATCCGCCATTTGATTTTCATCTCTAGGAATGTGATGGAATTCAACTTTATTGAAGAATGGTAATAATCTTCTAGCATAATCTTTGTAAGGTATCAAGCCAGGGTGACGAGTGTCCCATTCTCCTTTAATCTGATTTATTACCAAAGCTGAATCACCATACACATCCAGAATTTTGATTTTGAGATCAATAGCTTCCTCAAGACCCATGATGCAAGCCTCATACTCTGCCATATTATTAGTGCAATCAAATGTTAACCTTGCAGTAAAAGGAATATGTGATCCATGAGGAGTGACAATCATAGCACCAATTCCTCTACCATAAGCATTCACAGCTCCATCAAATACCATACTCCAACGAGATTTAGGGTCAGGGCCTTCCTCAGGCAATGGTTCATCACAATCTTTCACTTTCAGGAACATCACATCCTCATCGGGGAATTCATATTCTGCGGACTGATGATATTCCACCGGCTGGTGAGCAAGGTAAATTGCTAACACACTACTTTTAATAGCCTTTTGAGTGCGGTACTCGATATCATATTCAGATAACAACATCTTCCAGCGGGCAATTCTCCCAGTAAGAGCAGGCTTCTCAAAAATATACTTGATTGGATCCATTTTGGAGATCAACCAAGTGGTATGATTCAACATATACTGCCGCAAACGCTTTGTCACCCAGGCCAAAGCACAACATGTCTTTTCTAGCGTGGAATACTGCGACTCACAATCAGTGAAGTTTTTGCTGAGATAATAAATGGCTAACTCCTTCTTTCCTGTTTCATCTTGTTGTCCCAGAATACAACCCATGGATTTATCTAACACTGTTAGATACATAATCAACGGTCTTCCTTCTACGGCAGGGATCAAGATAGGAGGTTCAAGCAGATATTCTTTAATACTCTCAAAATCCCTTTGGCAGTCATTTGTCCACACACAACCTTGATCTTTCTTTAACAACTTAAAGATCGGTTCACATGTTGCAGTCATGTGGGAAATAAATTTGGAAATATAATTCAAACGCCCGAGGAAACCTCTGACTTGCTTTTCAATTCTTGGTGCTGGCATTTCTTGAATTTCTTTGACTTTATCAGGGTCAACTTCAATTCCTTTCTGGCTAACAATGAAACCCAACAATTTCCCTGATCGAACACCGAAGGTGCACTTATTTGGATTCAAGCAGAGACGATATTTCCTCAAACCCTGAAACAACTTCAACAAATCTTCTATATGCCCTTCTTCAGTCTAGGATTTGGCAATCATATCATCAACATATACTTTGATTTCTTTGTGCATCAGATCATGGAATAGGGTTGTCATAGCCCTCTGGTACGTTGCACCGGCGTTCTTCAACCCGAAGGCTTCACTCTGTAACAGAATGTTCCCCAGAGTGTGATAAACATTGTTTTTTCCATGTCCTCTGGAGCCATTATTATTTGATTATACCCGGAAAATCCGTTCATGAACGAGAATACTTTGAATTTTGGAGTTTTGTCCACTAACATGTCGCTGTGAGGCAATGGAAAATCATCTTTTGGACTAGCTTTATTTAGATCTTTGTAATCTACGCACATGCAGACTTTTCCGTCTTTTTTCGGTACTGGGACAATATTGGAAATCCATTGAGGATACACTGAGGTCACAAGAAAACCAGCATTAATCTGCTTTAGGACCTCCTCTTTGATCTTTACTGCCATATCTGGGTGGGTTCTTCTCAGCTTTTGTTTAACTGACGGACACTCTGGCTTCAACGGCAAACGATGCTCGACAATATATGTATCTAGACCAGGCATATCTTGATAAGACCAAGCAAAAATATCCACATACTCTTTCAACAACTCAATCAAACCGCTCTTTACATTAGGATGCAACGATGCTCCAATCTTGACTTCCTTCGGATCCTCTTCTGAACCCAAATTAATCACTTCCAACGGCTCTTTATATGGCTAAATGGTATTTTCCTCGTGCTCAAGCAACCGTGAGACCTCTTCTGGAATCTCATCATAATCTTCTTCTTCAGCCCCAAACACAGGACATTCAAAGTTGGAAGAGGGTGCAGGGTCATTGTATTCAACGAGTTTTTTAATTAATCTGCACATATGATTTATGATTGCTTTTAGAAACTGACACATATAACAAGTGACCAGGCATATTAATTTTCAGTTATTATTTATTTTGAAAGGTTTTTTATTTTATTACCATTTTCCAAAAAAAAAGCAGAAAATAAAAGACATAATTTGGAAGCAAAGACAACTTTTATTAATGATCTTAAAAGTCATAACAAACAGATAAGCCCTACAACATTAATACTTTCACCTTGGGCAGAGTGAAAGCTTTTCAAAAGAAAGAAACAGATTAATAAAACAAATTACTTTGAAACATGTATGCAAGAAGGAACATCAATGGTGACCCAGTTCTGAACTCGGACTCCATGCGTCACATAATTCGGTAATTCCTGCTCTGCTTCATCCTCTTCAACAGCATTAATTCCAGAACCAATTGGATGGAGGTAGCCTCCATTGCGGAAAACATCCTGATAATTGTTCACAATAGACTTTGGCTTCAAACTTTCGCCTTTGTCATTCTTCGAAGAGAAACCCAAACCAGTTCTATTTTTGTTTACGGGTGGATCCACAAGTCGTCCCCAAAACTGTATTATGACCATTGCGCACAACCTGTTGCGCGTCCTTCAGCGAAACCACATAATTCTCATTTCTCCTTATGTTGTCAATGGATAGGGCTTGGAATTGGGTTCTAACAGTAGCCTCATCTGCTTCTACAATACTGAAAGAGTATAGATGGGATATCAATAACGCCTGCTCCCCATTTATGATCACTACCTTCCCTTCACGCACAAATTTTAGCTTTTGATGCAGAGTTGAAGTGACAACCCCTGCTTCGTGTATCCATGGCCGTCCTAGCAAACAACTATATGCAGGAATAATGTCCATGACCTGGAAGGTTATCAGGAACAAATGTGGTCCTATATGGATGGGTAAGTCCACTTCACCGATGACAGATTTCCTCGACTCATCAAAAGCCTTCACAATGATGCCACTCGGGCGCATAGGTGCTCCCTGATACTTTAACTTCACGAGAGTACTCCTCGGTATAACATTCAATGCAGATCCATTATCAATTAGCACATTGGATAATGAATCATTCTTGCAGTTCATAGATATGTGGAGGGCCAGGTTGTGATTCCTCCCTTCATCTGGTAACTCATCATCGCAGAAACTCAAGTTGTTACATGAAGTAATGTTCCCAATTACGCTGCTGAATTGATCTAATGGCATGTCACTCTCCATAAAAGCTTGGTCTAGTACTCTCATCAATGATTCTCTATGAGCAGAGGAGTACATCAATAAAGCTAGGATAGATATCTTTGGAGGAGTCTGCAGTAGCTGGTCTACAATTCTGTAGTCACTCATCTTAATTATCTTCAAAATATCATCCACTTCTTTCTCTAATGTGGCCCCGCTAGTCTCTCATGTAGCCTTCTTAGGCTCATCATTCTCAACAATTTTCTTTCCAGCAACAACATCTCTTTGAACAACCGGTGCAAACACACGACCGTTATGGGTCACCCTGCTATTTTCAGCTATATTTCCAATATCAGGCATCGGCTGGATGGGAACTTCCACCCCATCTTCTAAGATTGTAGCGTTGTATTTTTAAGGCACAACCTTGTCTGATTTATAAGGAATAGGACCTGGCAGACTAATTACCAATGGGGTAACAGCTGGTTTGCTATGGTACTCCACTTCAAGATGAGCTGGTGCACCAAAGTAAGGCACAATGACGTTTACCCCTTCCTCAATACAATCAGTCATCAAAAAGTCATTTTCGGCAAACAAATCTTCATTTGAAGAGAAATACTCATCCGCAGAGGCATACTCTTCCTCTGATTCCTCTTCCATTAAACAAACTTCAACCATATCAATCTCATGATAATCATTTCTCTGACCTGTGATCTTGATAGTTCCATTGTATAATAGCAACTGAACACCCTCCCTCACAATAGAACATCTTTGGTGGTCTCGACAGCAAACTATGCAGGATCCATATTGGTGTTCCACCTGACCAGCAGTACGGCAGAAGGTAGCATGCAACTGCACGAGATCCTCATTCAAATACTCCACATCAAAAATTATGAATTCACCAGGACATCCAGAAACCATATTCACTTCCTCTTCGTACTCTACCCTAGGCCTGATTATATGGATTAAACCCTCATCCATCATCTCCTGTAAATCAACCTTTATCTTCTCGCAACCCTGTATGTCTGTACTGCAAACAGCACAACTGGCATGGGAGCTGCACTCTGCTTCCCGGGGTTGAAACCTAAACCAAATTTGACAAACTTCGGAATGACATCCACAACCTGATCCCAACCCTCGGGGTGACTAGCCTCGACCAGCACTTGAGCATATTTGAATGAAGTCAAAGAAGTCTTAGGTTTCTTTCTTTCATCAAAATGAGGAGTCTTAATCATCTAAATAGTTTCAAAAGCCCGAAATAGAGTTACATGAACTTCTCTATCAACCTCCACATAACGGAATGAAGTTAAATGGCTTACAATGTATTCTTAGTCACCATAAATAGTGATGGTCTTTCCCTTTAAAGGATACTTAAGCTCCTGATGAAGGGTAGAGTTAACTGCCCCAGCAAGCAACAATATGCCAGCTGTAAGTTCATTACATAGAATGTAGTAGTAAAAATACAAGGGCCCACCCTGATAAGTAAGTCCACTTCACAAAACATTGATCGCATGGATCCAACAAAAGCTCCTCCAAGTCACTAGGACATAATTCAAAACCGGAGTAATCAATCTTCATTAGTGCAGAATTTGGCAATACACTCAGCGAGGATCTGGTATCCACTAATACACGCGACATAGTCGTGCCCTTGCACTGCATAGAGATGTGCAATACCTTATTGTGGTTACGACTCTCGGGAGGGATATCAAAGTTATAAAAATCCAAACTAATTCCGGCAGATAGATTGGCACAAACTGTCCAATCGTTATCTCTTGCGGCACAAAAGCATTTTTTTCAGTAACTTTATCAAAGCATCCTGGTGAGCTTTAGAATATACCAACATAGATAAAATAGACATCTTAGAGGGTGTCTGGTGCAGCTACTCTATGATGTTGTTGAAGAAGTGAAAAACACAAGAAGGGGGGGTTGAATTGTAAAACTGAAAATCAGTGCAATGAACACGATATTTTTATCCTGGTTCGTTTGATCTCAAACTACTCCAGTCCACCCGTCAAGGTGATTTCGCCTCTCTCCAACGAGGTCTTAATCCACTATATTCAACTGAATATTACAATCTGCTTTAACAACTGCTAAAGCCTTCTTGATGCAAACCACAAACCGGTTTGTCAAGGAAACACTTTCTTACAAAGAATTGAAATCTAGGTGTGTGAATGCTTTCTACAAAACTGTTTATCACAACTGTGATACTACACAACTTAAGCTTATGGAAACTAGATTGCTAAAAATAATTGAGTAAGGAATTTGGAGCTTTTACAAACTAAGAATAAGAAGATGAAGAATAGCTTTTAGGCGTGTAAATTGATGTAGAGCATTAGCCAATTCAATCTTCATTGTCTTATTTATATAGCATTGAAATTGGTGAACGTTGGAGCAATAATCTTGATTCAATGCCAATAACAAACTTTCCTTATTAAGCAGATCTTGTCTGGAATGATGCCGTTGGTAATAACTCGTCTTGAATGCACAGTGTCGTTGCTACTAAAGCATGTTCTGGCTTTGGCTCATTCTGACGCTGCTTAAGTGCTGATGAACTGTTGTTGTCTTTATCAGAGATTAGAGTGTTGAGCGCAGTTCTGTTCATCAAGCTTCAGCATAAGCGTGAGTTGTTCTTCTGATTCTGGTATCTGATATAGTATCTTCTGATGCTGATGTTGATAACCAATATTCTGATGCTGATTATGATGTACTCTTGCTGATACCTATCAGAGTTTCTGCAAAACAGAAAGTAATATTTTAGGTAGCAAGTAGTTCTTACATGAATCACATAATTAATATATCTTTTCATTTTGTTATCATCAAAACTTAAACTTAGGGTGGTAGATTCAAACTTTGTTCTAACAATCTCCCCCTTTTTGATGATGACAAAAACTAGATATTTTTTAATTGAAAATAGCGTGAAAAAGTATCAGAGATAACTAAATGATAAGTTGCATCAGAATTAAATAAGGAGTTATCAAAGATAAGGGATAAGACATATCAGAGATAGGATCGGAGATACTCCCCCTGAATTTATTACTTCCCTTTTTAATTCCAAGAGTTCTTCAGGGTCAGATCTTTATTGAATTCTTGAACATCAGAATGTTAGAGCTTTGACTATCAGAACTTCAGATCAGAATATCAGAGCTTTATCAGAGCTTTGCTTTGGATCAAAGTATCAGGGCTTTGGTCTTCAGTGTATCAGAAAGCATTCTTGTACCTGTAGACTTATGCAAAAACAGAAAACATTCAAGTATATCAGAGTTAGAATGTTTGAGACTTTTTGTCTCAGTAATCCGTTATTGAAAAATATCAGTCTTGCTCTCCCCCTTTTTGTCAGCAATCAAAAAGTGTAAGTGATGTGCTAAAACGATAAGAGCAGAAAAACTTGTTATATTAAAATATTCAGAGTCAGACAAAATAGTACAAAATATATGCAAGGAAAAACATTGAAAATATCATGAATGAAAAACTAAGGTTGGGGAGGAAAGAGTGTGAACAGAGTCTCCAGCATTGCTTTAATCTGATCAGCAGTTTCAGTCTGCTTGTGCACCATGCTGACTACTGTATCTATCTTGTTGTCCTGCACATCCATCCTTTCCTTCATCTTCTGATCATTTTCATCCATCCTTTGCTGCAAATGAATATCATTCAGCTTCAGCTCTTCCAGAGTCTGCCTGTCCAAGGCAGCTTGAGAAACATCAGAAGCAGGGAGCTTCTGAGAGCTTTCTGCAACATCTTCAGCTCGTCTGACTTCAGCTGGAATTGTCTGATCTTCTTCTGGCTGCACTTTTGAAGCTGGACGCTTCTCAGACCATGGCTCACTATCCAGAAGGAGCACGTCTTCCTGTGGCAGCTGACTTTCAACTTCCTTCAGCAGCTTGCTGAAGTTCTGTTGTGCCTGCTCATAGTTGATATCCTGCAACTTGAGGGCTTCAGCATGTACCCAAATTCTGAAACGTGACCAGAGCTGGTCTGAGGCAGCAGGATCAATCATTCCAGGACAGACTTGCTTCAGAGAAGCAATCCATTGCTGCAAACCTGTTTCAAAATTCACAATGCCAGAGCCAACATCTGGCTGTTTTGGTTTTGGAATGGCTATTTTATTTTTGAGATCAGCAAGACGGTCAAGGATTGTTAAATCGATGAAGGTCCTACTGGGGTCATATGTAGTTTGTTTGGGAGATGTTTGTTTGGGAGATGGAGTGGGAGAGTCAGAAATAATAATTGGACTGTGTGGGGTTTTTGGAGTATTTAGAGGGGTAGATTCTGGCGAGGATGGCAGCTGGGTCATGGTTACAGTTGTTGCACATGGCATCTGAATTGCCAGAGGTTGTGGCTCAGAGGATTGAGGAGAATGAGGTTCAGGAGATGGAGTTTCAAAATGATGAAACTCAGGTTGAGGAGGTGATGGTTGAGGTGAGGGAGAAGGAATTGCTGGTTGTGGAGAAGGAGGAGGAATTTATGGTTGTTCAGGAATTTGTGGTTCTTCTGGTATGGGTGAGAGAGGTTGTTCTGGTTGAGGAGAGTGGGCAATATCTGGTTCAGTGTTTGGATTATTGGAGAGGTGATCAGAAACATGTTGATCAATGTCAGACAGAACTTTGTCAAGTTCTGATGTTGTTGAAGTTGTTGGTTTGGGATGTTTGGTGCGGGGTCTTCTGAGTGTTAGTGCCTCAGAAGGGTCATCTTCTGGTTTGGTTTCATCTATAGTTGGTATGGGGATTGGGATTTCATGAGAAGCTGGAGTTGGGATTGATGTTGGAATAGCAGAAGAATTTAAAACAGAAGCAGCAGATAAATTACCTCTTTTCTTGGGAGTCTGCTGGGATGATCCTTCTGAAGTGGCCTTCCTTTTCTTCATCTTCTTCAGTGTAACTTCTGGTTGAGGTTGGTGCAGATCTTTGATATTCAGCTTGGGATCTGTACCATCAGCCTTGCACGCGTCCAAGTATCTGAGAACCACCACTGGTTTAGATTCTATCTCAGAAAATAATGGAAAGTCGCTCAGTGGGACTCTTCTGCTGGTGATGTCAGCAATAGGAGTAACGTTGGGTTCCTTTCTGATATTCTCTATTAATTTCATTTTCTTCAGATTCTTCGCGTTCAGAGGCTTGCCAATAGTTGGTTCAATAGTACTTAACTCCTGAGCTTCTATAAGGTGCTCTATCAGCCTATTCTCAGTCACAATATCTGATATTAACCTTCCAAAGGGTATCCAATCCCTCTTTGTTCTTTCTTCTTCCCTGGTCTCCTTGACGCTAGTTCTGAGGTGATTAAACAGAAGATGAGCCAAGTTGATTTTTACCTTCTGATTAATAAAATAGATCAGAAACTGCTGATCTATATTTATATAATCAGGGGAGCTAGTTGGCTTCCTGTGATTAAAACACCCCATAATGATCTTCGCCCAAACTCTGTGGTGATCCTTTAAGTCTCTGATCTTGCTTCTGGGCACCCCATGGGTGAAAATCTGTTGTGCTATGACACCAACGTCAGAGCATCTTTCAGCCATATCAATACAGCGGACGCCACCGCCACTGTAACCAATCAATTTTGCTATGTGATCCTCAGTGATCACAATCTTCTTTCCCATTATGTAGGAGGTGACTTGATGCGTTGAAGAGGACGCATGAATCCATAACTCCTTGACCAAAGCTGGGAATGTTGGTCCAACCAACCTGTCAAAATATCTCTCCCATTTCTGTGCCCTAACTTCTTTTGTCAAGTCAAAACCATTCTCTTTCAGACCGCCAAAGTCAATAATCAGTTCAGATAACACTTCTAGATTCTTCACTGGTGTAAGGAGTGTTCTGAATGGAACTTGGTACTGTTCAGAGGAATCCTTCTTCTGAGAACCTGCAGAAGCACTGCGGGAGGTTGCCATGTTCACACTTAGGGTTTTTCTGAGAAAACTGAGAAAAAGGGTTTAAGTTTGAAAGAGATGAACACAGAGAAAATGCAGAAAATATTTGAGAGATTATGAGAAATGGTAAAGGATTAATGTGAGAAGTTAACGTGCTTAAATAGATTTAAGAAAATTTTTGAAAGTGTAAACGGTTTCAAGAAAGAGAAAATAAAATCATGATTACGTTTTAAAACATGATTACTTTCATTTAATGCTTGCTGATTTTGGGGGATTTGAGAAAGATACTTGAAACGGTTACCAGACATGTGTCTCAATGCACCCAATCAGCGTTTTGCCTTCTCAGAAGTGTGCACGCATTCTGCTTCAGAGATTTGCTGATGATTGGATGACACTTGTTTGATTTAGTGATCAGCACGTCTATCCTTGAGCTGAAACGCTTAGATCTTTAAGACTAGCATCTGATACAATCTGCATGTTCTTTCTTTCTGAAAAGAGATTGATCAGAAGTTCACAGCAAAACAAATACATTCTGAAAGATAATATATGGAATTAAAACATTTTCACTCTGGGCAGATTTTCATGCTGAGATGTTTCAGAATGAAATTGAATCTATCTTCAGAAAGGGGTTTAGTGAAGATATCAGCCCATTGATGGTCTGTATCAATAAATTTTAAGTTCAAAATTCCTTTCTGAATGTATTCCCTAATGAAGTGATGTTTTATTTCTATATGCTTAGCTCTAGAATGTAAAATGGGATTCTTACTTAAGCAAATAGCAGAAGTATTGTCACAGAGTATAGGGATGTTACTCTCAAAAATCTGGAAGTCTTCAAGCTGACTTTTCATCCAGAGCATTTGTGTGCTACATCCTGCTGCTGCTATGTACTCAGCTTCTGCTGTTGATAGCGCAATTATGGATTGCCTTTTGCTGGACCACGAGATCAGATTTTCTCCCAGAAACTGGCAGCTTCCAAGAGTACTTTTATGCTCTACTCTGTCTCCAGCAAAGTCAGCATCGCAGTAGCCTACTAAGCTGTAATCACTAGATTTTCTATAGAACAAACCCAGATTAGTAGTACCTTTCAGATACTTGAAAATTCGCTTAACAGCTGTTAAGTGAGATTCTCTAGGATCTGATTGGAATCTAGCACAAATACATACGCTGAATAATATATCAGGTCTTGAAGCAGTCAGATAAAGGAGAGAACCAATCATACCTCTGTAGACCTTCTGTTCTACCTTTTTGCTTACCTCTTCTCTTTCCAGAATGCACGTGGGATGCATTGGAATCTTTGATGGCTTACATTCTGAGAGGTCAAATTTCTTCAGAAGATCTCTGATATATTTGCTCTGATGAATGTAAGTTCCCTCTGGAGTTTGATTGATCTAAATTCCTAGAAAGAATTTCAGTTCCCCCATGAGGCTCATCTCAAATTCTGCCTGCATACACTTAGCAAATTTTCTTCCAAGAGAAGGATTAGTAGATCCAAAAATAATATCATCAACATAAATTTGACAGACTAAGATGTCATTCTTAACTGACTTACAGAATAAGGTAGTGTCCACCTTCCCTCTGGTGAATTCATTTTCTAACAGAAAGTTACTTAGTCTTTCATACCAAGCTCTGGGAGCTTGTTTCAGACCATATAGTGACTTCTTTAGTTTGAAAACATGTTCTGGATGTTTTTTATTTTCAAAACCAGGGGGTTGGTGCACATAAACCTCTTCTTCTATATAACCATTTAAGAATGCACTCTTGACATCCATCTGATACAGAGTGATGCCTCTATTAACAGCAAATGAAATTAAAAGTCTGATAGATTCTAACCTGGCGACTGGAGCAAAGGTTTCTGTATAGTCTATCCCCTCTTGTTGACTATAACCTTGTGCTACCAGTCGTGCTTTGTTTCTGATGACTTCACCTTGTTCATTTAGCTTGTTTTTGAACACCCATCTTGTTCCAATGACGTTGAATCCTTTTGGTCTGGGAACAAGATCCCATACGTCATTTCTGGTGAATTGATTCAGCTCTTCTTGCATTGCTAGAATCCAGTCGTTGTCCAGAAGTGCTTCATCAATAGAAGAAGGTTCAATCAGAGACACAAGTCCCATGAGGGTTTCTTCAGAGTTTCTGAAGCTTGCTCTTGTTCTGATTGGATCTTCCTTTCTTCCTAAGATAGTTTCTTCTGGATGATCCAAGCTGCTTCTGGGTAATCTCTTCTGAGGTTGATCAGCAGCTGTTGTAGGATTGCTAGCAGTGCTCCTTTCAAACGTTGAAGGAGTGTCTGTGTTGAGAGCTTCTGATGACTTGTCTTCAGAACCTGTAAATTCAATTTCCATACCTGTAAAAACTTCATTCTGCTTTGACTTTTCAGAGTCAAGCTTATCATCAAAACGAACACTGATTGATTCTTCCACAATCTGTGTTTCTGTATTGTATACTATGTACCCTCTTGAGCATTCAGAGTATCCTAACATGATACACTTCTGTGCTTTAGAATCAAACTTGTTCAAATAATTCTTTGTATTTAACATAAAATAGGTACATCCAAATGGATGAAAATATGAATTGTTGGGCTTTCTGTTCTTCCACAATTCATATGGAGTCTTTTCCAGAATAGGTCTTATTGAGATTCTATTCTGAATGTAGCACGCTGTGTTTATTGCCTCTGCCCAGAAGATCTTAGCAACGTTTGTCTCATTGATCATGGTTCTGGCCATTTCTTGTAATGTTCTGTTCTTTCGTTCTACAACTCCATTTTGTTGGGGAGTTCTAGGACAAGAGAAATCATGCAGAATGCCTATGTCATTAAAGAATGACTCAAAATTTTTGTTTTCAAACTCTCCACCATGATCACTTCTGACTTTAACGATTCTAAGATCCTTTTCATTCTAAACTTGGTTACAGAAGGTAACAAACATAGAGTGTGACTCGTCCTTGTGTCTTAAGAACTTTACCCATGTCCATATGCTATAGTCATCTACGATTACTAACCCATACTTCTTGCCACTGACTGAAGCAATTTTAACTAGTCCAAATAAGTCAATGTGCAAAAGTTCTAATGGCTTAGAGGTAGAAACAACATTTTTAGATTTAAAAGAAGGTTTTGCAAACTTGCCTTTCTGACATGCTTCACACAGAGCATCTGAATTGAACTTCAGATTAGGAAGTCCTCTGACCAGATTGAGTTTGTTAATCTGAGATATTCTTCTCATACTAACATGCCCTAATCTTTTGTGCCAGATCCACTGCTCATTGTTAACAGACAGAAGACACTTTACATTCTGACTTTTCAGTTCAGAAAGTTTGATTTTGTAAATGTTGTTTTTCCTCTTTCCATTAAACAAGATAGTCCCATCTTTCTGACTAACAGCTTTACATGATTTTTTATTAAAGATTATATCATAACCGTTATCACTTAATTGACTTATGGATAACAGATTATGCATTAATCCATCTACTAGCAGAACATTATTAATAGAGGGAAGATTTCCATTACCTACAGTTCCAGAGCCAATTATCTTTCCCCTCTGATTGCCTCCAAAGCCAACGTGGCCTCCAGGCTTAAGTTCCAGGCTTTGGAACATATGCCTTCTTCCCGTCATGTGTCGCGAGCAGCCAGAGTCCAGGTACCATGACTGGTGTTTCTGATTTGCTGCTAAAGATATCTGCAACATGTATTATTTTATCCTTAGGTACCCAGATTTTCTTGGGTCCTGATTTGTTAGATTTACTAAAACTCTGGTTGAATTTTGGTTTCACAGAGTACTTACTGCTAGTGTATTTAATATCATGTGTGTGACCATACACAAAATGTGAGTTCAGAGGAGTGTGTTTAATGGTTAAATCCATGACATTCTTTGGTATAGGAACCTTACCTTGGTATCCTATTCCCTTCCTGCCGTTTCTGCTAACTCCATAGATCATTGAAGCCATTTTGCTTCTATCTATGCTTTTAGCAAGGAACTTCTGGAAACTGTGATCATACTCCTTGATGATCTCATCAGTGTTGCTGGGAGTTTCAGAAATTGGTTCCTTCTGAGAGTTTTGTAAAGTATTTTCTAATTTTGAAATTTTATTTCTCAGCTCGGAATTCTCCAATTTAAGACTCTCAGTCTTATCAGAGTCAGATTCAAGATTCCTTTTCAGGTTTTTGAATTTAACTCTAATCTGCTGATACCTTTCCAGAATTTCATTAAGGCTTTCAGCAAGTTCAGCCTTGGTAAAATTAACAGCAAAGTCAGGAAATACCTCTTCAGTATCTGATTCTGAGTCTGATTCAGAAGCTTCACTATCTTCTGAAATGTTGGCCATGAGAGCTATGTTGGCTCTCTCATCATCTGATTCTGAGTCAGCTTCAGACGAGTCAGAGTCATCCCATGTAGCCATGAGACTTTTCTTCTTTTCTCTTCCAAACTTCTTTTTGGGCTTTTCCCTCTGAAGCTTTGGGCAATCACTCTTGTAGTGTCCTTGCTCATTGCACTCATAGCAGATGATGTCCTTGGTGTTTGGCTTTCTGCTTCCTGAGGAGCCTTCAGATCTTTTGTATCCAGAGGAAGAATCTGTCCTTCTGTATCTGGAAGAAGACTCGTTCTGATCAGATCTTCTGGGATTCCTGAACTTCCTTTGCCTCTGCTTCCACAGTTGATTCACTCTTCTGGAGAGGAGGGAGAGTTCGTCTTCTTCTGATGAGGATCCATCAGATGTTTCTTCAACTGCCTGCAAAACTTTAGACTCATATTTTTTGTTAGATTTTAATGCTAAAGGCTTACGTTGCTTCTGAGGTTCATCAGCTTCTAGCTCTATCTCATGACTTCTGAGGGAGCTGATAAGTTCCTCCAGAGAAATTTTATTGAGATCTTTTGCTAGCTTCAGAGCTGTAACCATTGGCCTTCACTGCTTAGGTAAGCTTCTAATGATCTTCTTGACGTCATCAGCAGTAGAGTAACCTTTGTCCAGAACCTTGAGACCAGCTACCAGAATCTGGAATCTTGAGAACATTGTTTCAATGGATTCACTTTCTTCCGTTTTGAATGCCTCATACTTCTGAATGAGCGCTAGAGCTTTAGTTTCTTTGACCTGAACGTTGCCCTCATGCGTCATTCTGAGTGAGTCAAATATGTTCTTTGCTGTGTCTCTGTTGGAGATCTTTTCATATTCAGCATAAGAGATGGCGCTGAGAAGGATGGTTCTGGCCTTGTGGTGATTTTTGAAGTCACGCTTTTGTTGGTCAGACATTGCTTTCCTATCAATCTTCTGACCGCTTGCATTCACAGGGTGCGTGTATCCATCTGTCACCATGTCCCACAGATCAGCATCATGTGCCAGAAAGAAGCTTTCAATTTTGTCTTTCCAGTAATCAAAATTTTCTCCATCAAAGACTGGAGGTTTGCCGCTGAATCTGTCTCTGTCCTCATGGTTGTCATTGCTGGTGTGAGAATAAGTTCCTGCCATTGTGTTTTTCTGATGCTGGATCTTGTACTGACACGGTTAAGTGTTTTAGCTCAGAACCATGCGCTCTGATGCCAATTGAAGAAGTGAAAAACACAAGAAGGGGGGGTTGAATTGTAAAACTGAAAATCAATGCAATGAACACGATATTTTTATCCTGGTTCGTTTGATCTCAAACTACTCCAGTCCACCCGTCAAGGTGATTTCGCCTCTCTCCAACGAGGTCTTAATCCACTATATTCAACTGAATATGACAATCTGCTTTAACAACTGCTAAAGCCTTCTTGATGCAAACCACAAACCGGTTTGTCAAGGAAACACTTTCTTACAAAGAATTGAAATCTAGGTGTGTGAATGTTTTCTACAAAACAGTTTATCACAACTGTGATACTACACAACTTAAGCTTATGGAAACTAGATTGCTAAAAATAATTGAGTAAGGAATTTGGAGCTTTTAGCAAACTGAGAATAAGAAGATGAAGAATAGCTTTTAGGCGTGTAAATTGATGTAGAGCATTAGCCAATTCAATCTTCATTGTCTTGTTTATATAGCATTGAAATTGGTGAACGTTGGAGCAATAATCTTGATTCAATGCCAATAACAAACTTTCCTTATTAAGCAGATCTTGTCTGGAATGATGTCGTTGGTAATAACTCGTCTTGAATGCACAGTGCCGTTGCTACTAAAGCATGTTCTGGATTTGGCTCATTCTGACGCTGCTTAAGTGCTGATGAACTGTTGTTGTCTTTATCAGAGATCAGAGTGTTGAGCGCAGTTCTGTTCATCAAGCTTCAGCATAAGCGTGAGTTGTTCTTCTGATTCTGGTATCTGATATAGTATCTTCTGATGCTGATGTTGATAACCAATATTCTGATGCTGATTATGATGTACTCTTGCTGATACCTATCAGAGTTTCTGCAAAACAGAAAGTAATATTTTAGGTAGCAAGTAGTTCTTACATGAATCACATAATTAATATATCTTTTCATTTTGTTATCATCAAAACTTAAACTTAGGGTGGTAGATTCAAACTTTGTTCTAACAGTTGTAACCATTATTTCTTATAACTCTCATTAACTCTTCGACCTTGTCATCGGGAGCTGAAGAAGTCCCAGACGCAACAATTGGTTTATGCACACTAGCCTACACATGTTCTGACTACCAATTATCACTTGTTTGCCTTTGATCCATGCCAGGGCATCAACATCTTCTTGTTCAGTATATGTGAATAAGCATCATAGGACACCTCTGCTAAGAAAAAGTAGAACCACAAGATAAGAAGACCAGTCAAAAACCTGTAATGCATGAAATGCGTGATTATGCATGTTATGTTTTTTTCATTTCCCAGGTATCCAAGATTTTTGTCTACCAAACTCCAAGACTAAATAAATAAGCAGTATCCAAGACGGGGTATCAAAGCAAACTATGTTTTTATTCATAACAAAGTTGCAAACCAGACGAATTCATACAGGCGAGACGATATCACATTATGAGAAGTCCAAAATCAACTGGGTTTACACCCATTGTAGCAAAATAAGGCGTTAAGATCCCATCCAATAATTCTGGTGGTAATCATGCAATAAAAGCTACTTCGTGGAATCTGTTAATGGAATGATTCTTCTCGAGGATAAGGAAATAGAAAAGTTTCAACTCTCTTCATGACCCATCTAGTATAAGTAATCCCAACACTAGCATCCTTCCTACCAAGGAGAGCTTCATCTTTCCTATGCATCTTGGCCCAAGCTAGTTATACTTTCTTCAACAGTCTGGGATTTTTTACCTTGTCAAAGAAAACAGAATTTTCCACATCCTTGTCGAAAGGTTCACCATCATAGCATACCCTAATTGACAAAGTGCGAGTATAGGATTATAGTTAATACAACCCTTTCTTCCAATAAGAGGAATGTTAGAAAACTCCTTGCAGCTCGTAATGATCTCAGAGATATTCATCTCAGAGTTATGCCACTTTATATCATGATGAGTAAGACTCATGGTTATTTGAGAAAATAAGTGAGTGCCTCGGAAGTCCACAAACAGTCCACCTACGGGTAGGTGAGAAATGAACCACTTATTCAGTAATGGCAAACAGCAAACAATTATTCCTTTCATTCCATACTTGGAGTGAACGGAGTGGTGATTATCAGCAAGAAGAGTCGTCATAGGGTATTTATCCATGAAGAGATAAACAACAACACGATCTATGAAGTTTGTGATATTTGGGGACATAATTATCCCATAAATTAAGATATCCACCACGGCATTAAAGGCCAACCAGTTTCTTTCAATCGCAAACTCTTTAGCTTTCATTGTCAAAAATCTGGACGAAAAGCCAAAGACACCACATTTTTGCTTCCAATTCCCTTTCACATTGTTCAGACTCAAATAAAGAGCCTTTGTGATAGCTTCAAGATTAAACACCTCTGGAATGTTGACGAAAGACACCTGGTTTTGAACCTTGATGTTAAAAATGAAGGCATACTCCTCTAGAGTAGGAAGAAGGTGATAATCCTGGAAGGGGTCGTAAAACTGTAGAAGAGTGGGTAGAGCCCATGGTGTTAAATCCTCATGGAAGAAATTATAGGAAAAGATGTGTCTGGTAGCCATCTCTGATGAAGATACTAACTCTTGAATATCCCTGGCAAATGACAATGCATATGCAGGTTAACTTTTTGTACATCATTTTTTTAAAAGTAAATATGCTATGATGCAACATGATAGGATCAATGCTTCCAAAACAAATGGATGTTGTTGTACTGAATCAACCGAGTATCATTGGATCAAAGGTCCGACATAGTTTCGGAACACACATATAAGTTGCCAACACTAGTCACCAACAGAACCAAAGTCACCATCAGAACTAGAGTCACCATTTGTACCTATAAGAATCAATCATCCATCCTCACTCACAGACGAAACTAGGTCAGGGTAGGGCGAGGGTAACTCGCAAATCACAGGTCCTCCTGAAAGTAGAATCATCACAACATAAACGTGTATGATGAAAATTCCTTCAATTGAACCTCGTCAGAACATGGTATATGACATGACTGCACTAATCGAACCACGTCCTATAGCCATCATGTCCCCACTTTATTCCTAGGTTTCCTATGAGTTCACAACTCTGGCCTAGGTACTAGGCCTTTTACCTCAAAAAGTAACATCCCAACCCCATAGAGAAACAACACAACAGCAGTATCCAGAGTACAAAAGATAATAAAATGCAATGCATGAAAGCAAATAATCAAAGCATATAAATAAATAGAGCTAGAAAGCAATAAAAACATAAACACCCAATAGAAAAGAAAACAAACACAAGCTACGACTGACTTGCACAAGGATGGACCAGCATTTGGTCAACCTATTCCCTATTGAAGTCGCCAGCTAAAGCAACCGGCTGAACAGTCATCGGATAATAAAATCAATGAAGTCGCCACCGAACATCTTTTATCCCGCTGAAAGGGAAAGGTTAACATCGAGTAAACCTGAGAAGGGTGAAATCATAATCAAATGACCGAGAGATCGGGTAAGGGAGTCGGTTATGCGAGGGGAAGGTATTAGCACCCCTCACGTTTGTAGTACGCTACGGTACCCACTCTTACTGTTCTAATCTAAGGGTGTGTAAAATCTATGTCTAAAGCTTAAAAGCTAAAAACAAAGAAGCAAAGGGGAATGCATGCAAAAAGAAAACACGGGGAAAAGAAGGAAATAATTACAAAGGTTGCTCGGTTAAGCCTCGTGACCAGATGCATACATATCCCTTTTAAGGAATCAGAGCGTCGTAGTTCGGCTCACATGTTTCTGTTTGTTTGTGTTTTTTAGTTAAAAAGACAAAAGCAATAAGCAAGATTGCAAAACATCAGACAAGACGACAAAACATCAGATAACAATGACGAAACATCAGACAGGATGGAAAATCATCAGCAACAATGACAAAACATCAGCAACGATGATAAAACATCAAAAAAGGATGACAAGACATCACATGGCAACACAAACTCAGATAAGATGATAAAACATCACATGATAGCAAAATATCAGATAAGATGATAAAAAATCACATCTAACAATGATATCGAAAATCAAAGTAGGATAAAAAACATAAGCGATGGTGAAACATCGACAAGAATATAATAAAATATCATGGAAAAGACAATAAGACATCAAAACTTAGATGATAAAACATCACACCTAATAATGATATTGAAAATCAAAGTAGGATAACAAACATATGTGATGGCGAAACATCGGTAAAAAGATAGTAAAATATCATGGTAAGAATGACAAAACATTATAATTTAGATGATAAAACATTACACCTAACAATGATATTAAAAATCAAAATAGGATAACAAACATAAGCGATGGCAAAACATCGACACAAAGATAGAAAAATATCATGGCAAAGAGGTCAATCTTAAAAAGGTTTAAAACATAGCCAAAAGGCGCACAAACAATTAAGATTGGTTTGTATTTTTACCTTGAAGAAGGATTTAAGTTCATTAGAGATGTTTTATGATTTGCCAAAAGAAATAAAGTTTTTGTTTTAAGATGCAATATGCAAAAGAAAAGAAAGACAACTAGGGGAGACTATCCTAATCTTTAGTCCTAATATGGTCATACAAAGATGGCCCTATGTCAAGGATGAAAGGGAATATCTATCTAAGTAGACATAAATGGATCTCTGTCCTAATGTCTAGCTCGAGAACTAACCTAAACGAGCAATCCTAAGGGAGCATGGCAAATATCAAACAAGTAAGCAAACAAGTGCTTTGGCAAAAGCACACAATCGGGGTATACTGACTCAGGGGATGAGGATATGAAGAGAAAATGCTTTAGCTAAGGGGAGAGGATCACCCGAAGCAAACAAGCGAGAGACAAATGAAATAAAAAAGAAAATAAATGCTTTAGCTAAGGGGAGTGGATCACCCGAAGTAAACAAGCGGGTAGCGAAGTACCAGCAATGGCCATTGCGAACTTCTGACAAAGTGTGGGGGTTAGTTGCGAACCCTTCTCCAAATGACCGACTCGATATACAAGATTTCCACGACTCTGACGCATCAACGTACAACATAAGCTAAGGATGACACAGACTAGAATGTGCGGGGGTCAATTATGGACCCTCCTCGCTTGCCTCCTTTTAAGGACTTATTACCTGTGATATATGCGGGCACAAATGTAAACAAACATGCAGAATACCTACTTCAAAGGTAGGATTTTAAACAAACACAAATAGCATACATAAAGTGGTGCCTGCTACAGGACTTTAAACAGTGACTTCGAGCGCACGCTCTTTATTTCCTACTTCTCATAATCTTTAGAAAAGCAGTAAAGTTCCTACTTCTCATGATATCTAGAAAGCAATAGAGTGCTGAAATTAGATAAACAAGAGAAAATACCAAACGGATATCAAGTCGTAGCAAAGCGTATCAAAATAAAGAAACCCGACGATTATCGCGAAAGCTTCACCAATCAAAGAAAAGAGTCAGAAATTAAATGCTCGGAGTAAGTGTCAAAGCATCATCGATGTGAAAATAAATCACAACCGAAATCTCGAGCATATCCGCATATCACACAATAAACCGGCATAAGACCCAAATCTCAATAAGCAAAGGTGTATCACAAATCTTGAGTAATCAGATAACCACGATTTAATTCCTAAAATCAAATAAAAATCTAACCAATTTTTATTGATTTTATTATTTTTCATGTGAAGAAAAAAGTTCAAACAAATTGAAATGACTAACAAAAATCAATAAAAAAAAGAATTACAAATATATTTAAAAAAGGCCCAAGGGGCACAAGTTTATGAATGAGAATGCATCAAATCGACAACACGATTTAAAAGTCTAAACAAACAAACAATTCAGCTCAATCGAAATTAATTAAATAATTAATTAAATTGAACCAATTTATTTGATACCATCAATTAACAAACTAAGTGATGATATCTAATAATATTTTTCAATCTAATTAATTATTTAAAACAAAAGTATATTTCTTTTTGTTTTTTTTCCATTGTTTATTAAAGAAAATTATTAAACAAACAATACTAAAAAAAGAAATATAAAGAAAATAAATGGAATAGGCCTGAATTGAGAAGACAGGGGGGTGTAGGTAGTAGAAACGAGTCCAGGCCCAATATGTTGTTCGTTAGATCTAGTGTGTTACAGCTCCAGGAGGCGCAGTATGAGGAAGCGCTTCTAGAATGTTTGATCATGCTAACAATGATCTAAAGATGATCCAATGGATGAGGGCACAAAGGTGCATGAGAAGCTTTACAAAGAATCTCACGTTGGATCTATGAATATCTGGTGTGGCCTCTTCATAGAGATGTACCGTGGGTACTCATTGCTGATTCCTTGGGTGAGGATCCAGAATAATATGATGGTAATGGAGATGAGGATGCACGATAAGCATGGAGGGACACTTGCGCAGAATTGGACAAAAATTACCACGGCAGTGACAAGTGTCACCTCTTGATTAACATTCTAATTAAAATTAATTAATCAAAACTTAATCAGAAAACTAATCGTGTGACATTTTGTATCTCTCACTTCTCTTTACATTCTCTCGCCTCTCTCTATATTGTTCAATAACAAACAAATTAAAGTACAGAAAAATAAGAGAGGAGAGATCTGGAGCGGCGATCTAGATGAATGTCTGCGGCGATGATGATGAACACCCGTGGCAGCGGATGGAGGCAAAGCCCCGACTCACTCCGATCTTTAATTTTTTTACATATTCTTGTTCGCCTCTCTCTTCTGATCACGAATCTGGCACTTGATTTTGCAGATGATTAACTATTTCGCGTAGATCTTGAAAGGGAGAAACAAAACCCTAAGTGCTTACGAACGAAGATCCGACGGTGATGAGCTACAAAGACGATGATAAGAGATTGTTGATGGTGAAATGAAGAGAACAATGTTGTGATACAGTGGGAAAACTGACTTGAGGTTTTTGCATTTTATCGAAAATGTTGCGGTTAGCAAGAGTCATCATCGACTTTTCTTTTATCCAAAAGGAAAGGTGAAAAATCATAGGAAAGACCTTTGAGATTATTTCTTGAGTTAGAGGGGTAGATTATGAAAAGGGAAGGTATTAGCACTCTTTTCATCCATGGTTTTCCACGGGCTCTTAGTTACTTGCTAGATCACTTGCTTTTGTTTGAAAATGTGCTTTGTGTGGTTTTTTGAAAGTATTTTGTAAAGATGCCATCGTTTAGGCAAACTTTGTAATGATTCTCGTTCGTAAGAAATGTATACAAAGTGTTAATCTTTTGAAAATGTTTTCAAGTTTGTAAGATGTTTGAAAGTGTAGGTGTTTGTTTTTGAAAATAGCAAGGATGTTTTTGTTTTAAAATTGAGCAAGTAACTAGGAACGTTCTACCTACTCAAAAGTCTTTCATGTTCATTTCCTTTTTCCTTTGACATTGTTATCTTACCATTGATTTAGTAAGTAACCCTATCTTTGGATGTAAAAGGGACGGGCGTGGGTCATTGTATAACCATGATAGCAATGTTGTGAGATGACTTAGCATTTTTCTTTAGGGACTAAGATCATTTTGAAAGGAAACTTTGATAGCGTCATCGAGGGACTATGATCTTGTATTTTTTTGATTTGTTTGTGCTAAGACATCCCACATGCATAACATGGCCATTTTTGTAAGGCAACAAGTGGAATTACCCTAAGGGTGTAAGTGTGCAAGTGTGTTTGATTGCATGCATTTTAGTTTTGATTAGGGTAATCTATTCGTTGATTTCATATCTTGCCATACACACCCTAGTTACTAGCAATATATGAAAGCAATAAAAAGTACGGAAAGTAAATATCCTACGCTATTACAATCATTAGGGGATGGGGTGTACAGATTTACGAATGGGGAGCTTGCAAGAAAATAAATCCTAATTACTTATTACAACCATATTGAAATAATAATGCAAGAAAGAAAAAGGACTTTGTTTGGAAAAATGTTTTTTTTTGTCTTAATGAATTAAAAAAAAGATGAATTATTTAGTAAAAGAAAATATTTTTATGTCTTTTTTATATTAATAAAAAAAGGGAATTGATACTGAAAATGATAAAAAGGAAATAAATGAAAGATAGAAATAGCGTGCTGCTGCAAGCAAAACAGCAAGGATCAGAAGTTCTGAAGGCAAGCGCATTGTGACTCAGAAAGGATCGTCTTTGGAATCAGAAGTTCTGGATTGATACGCTCTAAGGCCCTGCAAGAAACATTAGAGGGAAAACACAGGGGTTATGGGTTGTATTCAGACAGTGAGCCAAAAGCCAAAAGTTATGTGTTACGCTAAAATGGTGAGTAAACATCATAAATTTAGTGTATTGTCAGCATGTGAATATCAGAAACTCTGAGAGTTTAAAACAGCGAGTGGAAGTATCAGAAGTTCAGTTTGTTTCACAGTGAGAAAGCCTAGAAGTTCTGTGGGTTTAAATGGTGAGTGGAAAACAAAAGTTATGTGTTATATTTCAACTCCTTTCTCATATTAATCAGCACACAATAACTTATTCATTTTTTAACAAACAACACATCAGAAGAATAAAAGCAAAACAGTTTATAGAAGTTCTTATCCTAATCCTGAGCCTAGCCTTAATCAAGAAGTTCTGATCCACAATTTTTCTACTTATGCAATGATATGGACAACATCAATATTATGATATTTACATTTTTAATGATGTTCTGAATGAAAAGATGTAAAGTCAGAATGACTTACCTTGAATCTGGAGCGTATGTTTGGAACTTGAGTTGCTGCCTTCAGATGTTCTAGAGTCAACAAGAACAATGGAAGAGAAAATGATAAGTTCTTTTGATTCAAAGGGAAGAACAAAGGTTGGGTTTTCTGTAACGCCCGTGATTTAATTAATTATTTAATTGAATTATTTTTGGAATATTTATGAAGATGTGTTAATTATAATTGGATTTATTTTATTAAGTGGAGAATTAATATTAGAGATATAATATTATGTGGTGAAATAATATTAGAAGTGTAATATTATTTAATGTGGGCTTATTTTTGAGAAAGTAGAAGTAATAAAGGGGTGTGTTGGTTTTAAGCCCAATAGGGAATAATAGAATAATAGGGTTATTTTATTATTTGTTGATAGAAAGAAGAAGCAGTAGAAAGAATAAGGATTGAGAAGATCGTGCAAGCTGCGTGAGAAAGAGGAATAACGGCAAGAACAGGAATCCAACCGGAAATTGTATAGCGACCTTCAATCCAATGTAAGGGTGGGGTTCTAACTCTATAATTGGGTTTATGATGGTTGATATGTGGGGTTAGTGGTGATTGTTGTCTTGTTCTTGAATTGAGAATATGTTGATTGATGTATGATAAGAATTGACGAATTTTGATGAATATTGATGTCTTGATGTTGTTAAAATGTTGTAGAATTATAAGGTATTGATGGGTGATGAATTATCATGATTAGGTTAAGTTTTAGGGCTTAATTATGGAACCGTAGTAAGATGCGGAGGAGGAAAAACACAAAAATACTGTGGCACAGAAAACGCAGAATGATGCTAGAATGATACCAGGTGTTGTTGTGTTAGAACAATGAATTAATTAGGAAATAGTATTAGTCGTATTGTTCCTAATTAGGGTGATAAAAGGCAAAAGAATTAAAATAATAACGTTAAGGAAAGGTAGCAGTTCTGACGCTAGAAGGATGCTGATAAAAGTTGCGTCAGATTAGTGCAAGGTAGAAGTTCTGATGTTATACGTAGGTTAGTTAGAAGTTGTGTTGCACTAATAGAGAATAGAGGTTTTGATAGTAGAAGTTGTATTAGTCAGAAGATTGGTTTAGTCAGAAGTTGTGATGATCATAAGTTGTATCTGGTTAGAGGTTGGGTTAGTCAGAAGTTGTGACGTTCAGAAGTTGTATCTGGTCAGAGGTTAGGTTAGACAGAAGCTGTGATGATCAGAATTTGTAGTAGTTAGAAGATTGTGCCGCCCAGAGGTTGTGTTATTAGAAGCTATGTTAATAGAAATTGTGTTGGTTAGAGGTTGCATGGTCAGAAGCTGTGTTGGCCTTTACGTTGTTTCGTGCAGAATGTGGATTGTTAGATGCTTAGAAGCTGTTGTCGAGTTATAACAGCAGGAATAGTGACGGTCTTGACGTTAGAGTTGCAGAGTGGCTGTATTGTTTTACTGTAGAATTAAAATACTGCAGAGTTGTTAATAAGAAGTTATTAATAATATTGTGTTGATGATTTATAATAAATAAATGATGTATGATAAATTATTTTGATGATCTGAGACGTTGATTATTTTGAGATGTTAATTTAAGATGTCTTTGAGATGTTAATTTGAGACGTCCTTGAGATGCTAATCTGAGATGTCTTTGAGATGTTAATTTGAGATGTATTTTGAGATGTTATTTTGAGATGTATTTTGAGATGTTATTTTGAGATGTTGTTAACTGAGTGTTGTTATTACATTCATGATTGTGTCGCATACATTGCATTTTTGAGATGGAGCTTATGCTCGTTGAGATGGCATGGATTGGCAAATTTTGAGATGAAGGCTATGCCTTGTTGATGCCTATATTAATTGGCAATTTTTTGAGATGGGAGTTCTGCTCCAATGGTACCACATGAATTTGCATAGTATTGAGTCGCATTATATGATTTCATAAAGAAGTGTATTTTGATGTTGATGAACGTATATTATTGTTGAGATGGTTATTGATTTTGAGATGAGAAGTGGTGATGTTGTTGATCTAATTTAATATATTAATTATCACGCGCCTTATTATATTTTTAGATATCTCACCCCTTCTGTTTGAATGTTTCCCTATGTTGGTAACGTGCAGGTAATCGAGAGTGAGGGTTGTGTACCTTCAGTAGTTCAAGTCGGTGTCATTGCTCTGATATGTGACACTCTGGAGGATGAACGTTTGCTGATTTTTGATTGTTGATTTTCAGTTGATGAATATTAAATTGATTATTATTAAATATGAGATGTTTCAAAGTTGCTGCTTTATTTAAAGATGTTATTGAGGATTCCGCTGCGTAGTTGTTGAATTATTTAATTAAGGATATTATGTTGATGGTTCATCCGTTGTTTTGAAAGTGTTATATATCCACGATGAATGCAATGAATTTTGTTAGATGAATTTGTGACGTCCCGATTCATTTGTATGATTGAAATTTTATAACTCTGATTTATTTTGCATAATTGATTGGGGTAGAATTGGGGTGTTACAAAGTTGGTATCAGAGCAAAAGGTTGGTCCGACCTTGTCGTTGAGTCGTAGTTGTTTAACAATTGAGTATTGTTATTTTGAGTTCTAACGATTGTTTGTGTTGTTGTGATTAGTTGAGATGGCTGGAAGGAATGATGCTGCACTTGCTGCTGCTCTAGAAGCAATGGCTCATGCGATGGAAAACCAGCCAAATGCTGACGGGAATGCTGGATCTCGTAGCTTGGCGACTTTCCAGAGAGAGAATCCACCTACGTTCAAGGGAAAGTATGATTCCTACGGAGCATTGGAATGGTTGAAAGAGATAGAGAGAATCTTTCGCATGATGGACTGCACTCCAGCGCAGAAGGTTCGTTATGGGACTCATATGCTAGCAGTCGAGGCTGGTGACTGGTGGCTAGAGACTTGTCAGAGATTGGAAGCTCAAGGTGAGAATGTCACTTGGGCTGTGTTCCGTAGAGAATTTTTTAGAAAGTATTTTTCCTGAAGATGTTCGTGGTAAGAAGGAAATTGAGTTCCTTGAGCTGAATCAAGGAAGTATGTCAGTTGAGAGTATGCTTCCAAGTTTGCTGATTTGGTTGATAGTTGCGGGATTTATGAGGAAGATGATAATGCTCATTACAAGATTATCAGTGAGAAGAGGGGTAAGCACCAACAGAATCATGGTAAGCCTTATGATACCCCAGCTAGTAAAGGTAAATAGAAAGTTGCTCATGGACAGAGGACTAGTGGGGGAGATGATCCTGCTGGTGTGATTTGCTTTAAGTGTGGGAAACCTGAGCACAAGAGTAATGTGTGCACTGCTGAAGTGAAGAGATGTTACCGTTGTGGTAAGAACGGACATGTTGTATCTGAGTGTGAACACAAGAATGTGATTTGTTTCAACTGTAGAGAAGAAGGGCATATTGGTAGTTAGTGTCTGAAACTGAAGAGGGCTCAGTCAAGTGGTAAAGTATTTGCTTTGGTTGAGGATCAGACAGCTGCTGAGGACGGACTTATTAGAGGTACATGTTTCATTAATAGTACTCCTTTAATTACTATTATTGATACTGGTGCTACACATTATTTTATTGTTGTTGATTGTGTTGAAAGATTGGGTCTTATGTTGTCTTCTTTGAATGGAGAAATGGTCGTCGCTACTCCAGCAAAGGGGTCGGTGACTACTTCCTTTGTGTGTGCTAAGTGTCCCTTGTCGATCTTCGACAGAGACTTTGTTGTTGATTTGGTTTGTTTGTTGTTAAGAGGTTTGGATGTGATTTTGGGTATGAACTGGTTAGAGCATAACTGTGTTCATATTAACTGTTATGACAAGTTGGTGAAGTTTTCTACTCCTGAGAAGAAGAAGATGGTTTGTTGTCTGCTGGACAGTTGAGAAAGTTGATGCAAGAAGAAGTACAAATGTTCTTGTTAATGGCATCGCTATCTGTAGAGACTCAAGCTATAATTGAGGAATTGCAGGTGGTGTGTGAATTTCCTGAAGTTTTCCCTGATGATATTCCTGATGTACCGCCAGAGAGGGAAGTTGAATTTGTATTGATCTTGTACCTGGTACCAGATCTGTGTCTATGGCACCATATAGGATGTCTGCGTCTGAATTGTCAGAGCTGAAGAAGAAATTGGAAGAGTTACTTGAGAAGAAGTTTGTAAGACCAACTGTATCGTCGTGGGGAGCTCCAGTGTTGTTAGTAAAGAAGAAATATGGAAGTATGAGGCTTTGTGTTTATTATAGACAATTGAATAAGGTGACGATTAAGAACAAGTATCCGCTTCCAAGAATAGATGACCTGATGGACCAATTGGTGGATGCTCGTGTGTTTAGTAAGATTGATTTGAGGTCGGGTTACCATCAGATTAAAGTGAAGGATGAATATATTCAGAAGACGGCTTTCAGAATTCGTTATGGACATTACGAGTATTCGGTGATGCCTTTCGGTGTTACTAATGCGCCAGGAGTATTCATGGAATATATGAATTGTATCTTTCATACTTATTTGGATCGGTGCGTAGTGGTGTTCATTGATGATATTTTGATTTACTCTAAGTCAGAAGAAGAGCATGATGAACATTTAAGAGTAGTATTGCAAGTTTTGAAAGAGGGGAAGTTGTATGCAAAGTTGTCCAAGTGCGAGTTTTGGTTGAAAGAGGTTAGTTTTCTTGGTCATGTGATTTCAGGTAGTGGCATTGTTGTAGATCCATCGAAGGTTGATGCTATGTTGCAATGGGAAACTCCAAAGTCAGCTACTGAGATTAGAAGCTTCTTGGGCTTAGCTGGTTATTATAGAAGGTTTATCGAAGGGTTTTCTAAGTTGTCACTTCCGTTGACTAAGGTGACTTGTAAAGGTAAAGCTTTTGTATGGGATGTTCAGTGCGAAGAAAGTTTTACGGAATTGAAGAAAAGGTTGACGTCGACTCCGATTTTGACGTTGCCTAATCCAGGAGAACCTTTTGTGGTGTATTGTGATGCTTTTAAGATGGGTTTAGGAGGTGTGCTTATGCAGAATGGTAAGGTAGTTGCTTATGCATCAAGGCAGTTGAGGACTCATGAGAAGAACTATCCTACGCATGATTTAGAGCTTGCTGCAGTTATTTTTGTGTTGAAGATTTGGAGGTGTTATCTTTATGGTTCTCGATTTTAAGTGTTTAGTGACCATAAGAGTTTAAAGTATTTATTCGATTAGAAAGAGTTGAATATGAGGCAACGGAGATGGTTGGAATTGTTAAAGGATTGTGATTTTGGTTTGAATTATCATCCAGGAAAGGCGAATGTGGTAGCTGATGCATTGAGTCGAAAGACTCTACATATGTCAGCAATGATGATTAAAGAGTTGGAATTGATTGAGCAGTTCAGAGACATGAGCTTAGTTTGCGAGGTTACTCCACGAAGTGTTATGTTGGGTATGTTGAAGATTAATAATGAATTTCTAGACAGTATCAGAGAAGCTCAGAATTTGGATGTGAAACTAGTAGATTTGATGGTTGGGATTGATCAATCAGAGAATAGTGATTTTAAGTTAGACGATCAAGGTGTGTTGAGATTTCATAATCGGATTTGTATTCCTAATGATGTTGAGATGAAGAAAGTGATACTTGAAGAGAGTCATAGAAGTAAGTTGAGTATTCATCCAGGAGCTACAAAGATGTATCAAGATTTGAAAGGTTTGTTTTGGCGGCCTGGGATGAAGATTGATGTGGCTCGGTTTGTGTATGCATGTTTGACTTGTCAGAAGTCGAAAGTTGAACATCAGAAGCCTGTAGGATTGATGCAACCGTTGGAAGTTCCAGAATGGAAATGGGATAGCATTTCAATGTACTTTGTGACGGGGTTGCCTAATACTTTAAGAGGACATGATTCTATTTGGGTGATTTTTGATAGGCTTACGAAGTCAGCTTATTTTGTTCCTATTAACATCAATTTTCCAGTGTCGAAGTTGGCTGAGATTTATATTAGTGTGATTGTGAAGCTGCATGGTGTTCCTTTGTGTATTGTGTCAGATAGAGATCCAAGATTTACTTCTAATTTTTGGAAGAGTTTGAAAGAAGCGTTGGGTTCTAAGTTGAGGTTGAGTTCAGTGTATCATCCTCAAACAGATGGTCAGACTGAACGGACTATTCAATCGTTGGAAGATTTGTTGAGGGCATGTGTTCTCGAGTAGGGAGGTTCGTGGGATACTTATCTTCCATTGATAGAGTTCACTTATAATAACAATTACCATTCTAGTATTGGGATGACACCTTTTGAAGAGTTGTATGGTCGGAGATGTAGAACTCTGTTATGTTGGCATGAATCTGGTGAAAGTGTAGTCCTTGGACCTAAACTTGTTCGTGAGACTACTGAGAAGGTGAAGTTGATTCGAGAAAAGATGAAAGATTCACAAAGTAGACATAATAGTTATCATGACAAATGAAGGAAAGATTTAGAATTTCAAGCTGGTGATCATGTGTTTTTGAGAGTTACACATGTGACTGCTGTTGGGAGAGCATTGAAGTCTAAGAAGCTCACTTCTCGTTTTATTGGACCGTATCAGATTTCAGAGAGAGTGGGGAATGTTGCTTATAGAGTGACTTTACCGCCTAATCTTTCGAATTTGCATGATGTGTTTCATGTGTCGCAACTTCGGAAGTATATTTCTGATCTATCTCATGTGATTCATATGGACGATGTGTAAGTACGGGATAATCTTACGGTGGAGACGATGCTTGTACGGATCGCGGATCGTGAAATGAAGACTCTGAGGGGCAAAGAGATTGCCTTGGTTAAAGTGGTTTGGCTAGAAGCTGCTGGTGAAAGCATGACTTGGAAGTTGGAGAGCAAGATGTGAGACTCATATCCTGAATTGTTTGATTGAGGTAAATTTTCGAGGACGAAATTATTCTAAGTGGGGCAGAGTTGTAACGTCCGTAATTTAATTAATTATTTAATTGAATTATTTTTGGAATATTTATGAAGATGTGTTAATTATAATTGGATTTATTTTATTAAGTGGAGAATTAATATTAGAGATATAATATTATGTGGTGAAATAATATTAGAAGTGTAATATTATTTAATGTGGGCTTATTTTTGAGAAAGTAGAAGTAATAAGGGGGTGTGTTAGTTTTAAGCCCAATAGGAAATAATAGAATAATAGGGTTATTTTATTATTTGTTGATAGAAAGAAGAAGCAGTAGAAAGAATAAGGATTGAGAAGACCGTGCAAGTTGCGTGAGAAAGAGGAATAACGACAAGAACGAGAATTCAACCGGAAATTGTAGAGCGACCTTCAATCCAAGGTAAGGGTGGGGTTCTAACTCTATAATTTGGTTTATGATGGTTGATATGTGGGGTTAGTGGTGATTGTTGTCTTTTTCTTGAATTGAGAATATGTTGATTGATGTATGATGAGAATTGATGAATTTTGATGAATATTGATGTCTTGATTTTATTAAAATGTTGTAGAATTATAAAGTATTGATGGGTGATGAATTATCATGATTAGATTAAGTTTTAGGGCTTAATTATGGAACCGTAGTAAGATGCATAGGAGGAAAAACGCATAAATACTATGGCACAGAAAATGTAGAATGATGCTAAAATGATACCAGGTGCTGCTATGTTAGAACAACGAATTAATTAGGAAATAGTATTAGTCGTATTGTTCCTGATTAGGGTGATAACAGGCAAAAGAATTAATATAATAACGTTAAGGAAAGGTAGCAGTTCTGACGCTAGAAGGATGCTGATAGAAGTTGCGTCAGATTAGTGCATGGTAGAAGTTTTGATGTTATACGTAGGTTAGTTAGAAGTTGCGTTGCACTAATAGAGAATATAGGTTCTGATAGTAGAAGTTGTATTAGTCAAAAGATTGGGTTAGTCAAAAGCTGTGATGATCAAAAGTTGTATCTGGTCAGAGGTTGGGTTAGTCAGAAGTTGTGATGATCAAAAGTTGTATCTCGTCAGAGGTTGGGTTATTCAGAAGTTGTGACGGTCAGAAGTTGTATCTCGTCAGAGGTTTGGTTAGTCAGAAGTTGTGATGATCAGAATTTGTATTAGTCAGAAGATTGTGTCGCCCAGAGGTTGTGTCATTAGAAGCTATGTTAATAGAAATTGTGTTGGCCTTTATGCTGTTTCGTGCAGGACGTGGATTGTTAGATGCTTAGAGGCTGCTGTCGAGTTATAACAGCAAGAATAGTGACGGTCTTGACGTTAGAGTTGCAGAGTGGCAGTATTGTTTTACTGTAGAATTAAAATACTGCAGAGTTGTTAATAAGAAGTTATTAATAATATTGTGTTGATGATTTATAATAAATAAACGATGTATGATAAATTATTTTGATGATCTGAGATGTTGATTATTTTGAGATGTTAATTTGAGATGTCTTTGAGATGTTAATTTGAGACGTCCTTGAGATGCTAATCTGAGATGTCTTTGAGATGTTAATTTGAGATGTATTTTGAGATGTTATTTTGAGATGTATTTTGAGATGTTATTTTGAGATGTTGTTAACTGAGTGTTGTTATTACATTCATGATTGTGTCGCATACATTGCATTTTTGAGATGGAGCTTGTGCTCGTTGAGATGGCTTGGATTGAAAAATTTTGAGATGAAGGCTATGCCTTGTTGATGCCTCTATTAATTGGAAAAATTTTAAGATGGGAGTTCTGATCCAATGGTACCACATGCATTTGCATAGTATTGAGTCGCATTATATGATTTCATAAAGAAGTGTATTTTGATGTTGGAGAATGTATATTATTATTGAGATGGTTGTTGATTTTGAGATGAGAAGTGGTGATGTTGTTGATCTAATTTAATATATTAATTATCATGCGCCTTATTATATTGTTAGATATCTCACCCCTTCTGTTTGAATGTTGCCCTATGTTGGTAACGTGCAGGTAATCGAGAGTGAGGGTTGTGTACCTTCAGTAGTTTGAGTCGGTGTCATTGCTCCGATATGTAACACTCGGGGGGATGAATGTTTGCTGATTTTTTATTGTTGATTTTCAGTTGATGAATATTAAATTGATTATTATTAAATATGAGACGTTTCAAAGTTGCTACTTTGTTTAAAGATGTTATTGAGGATTCCGCTGCGTAGTTGTTGAATTATTTAATTAAGGTTGTTATGTTGATGGTTCATCCGATGTTTTGAAAGTGTTATATATCCATGATAAATGCAATGAATTTTGTTAGATGAATTTGTGACGTCCCGATTCATTTATATGATTGAAATTTTATAACTCTGATTTATTTTTCATAATTGCTTGGGGTAGAATTGGGGTATTACATTTTCTGTTTGGGATCTCTGGATTTTCACGAAGGTTTCACATCTTTCTTTTCTCTCCTTTTGACAATTCTCTCTCTCCAAAAAAACCAACCTCCCTGAAAGTGTGATGGAGCAACTTATTTATAGGTGAATTTATTGTGATTTTGAGGGGGAAACAAATGGGATTTGAACACCTTTTGGCATCCTATTTCATTGCTTTTTGATCACAGTCTCCATATGCTAGTTTGGTGCAATTATGGGATGCAGGCGTAGGCTGAATTAGCTGTTGGTTATAGGTCTGTGCTCTAGCAGTGCAACAGGTTGTATAAATAAGGTTTTGGGATTTCGTCATGTTCTGACCGAAGCGTTGAATATAGCCTTCATGCTAAGGTGTTGCCTTGTTCTTGAAGCAAGCATGGTGGTTAACAGCTTTTAGCCATGCCTAAGTTGGGTTTGTAAGCGTGATTTAAGGAAAGGTAACTTCAAAAGCAAAAACAACACATGGGCCCAACACACTCTTGTACAAGAGTTTGTTTTTCAAAGACAGTAATGGTACACGTGGGGGAAGTCCTCTGGATAAAGACTCAAAAGTGGTTGTGAGCATTAAATGATGATGAGACTTATCAAAACCAGAAATTCTGCAACGTGAGATTCTACACCATTACTTAGTTCTGGATCAGAAGTTCAGCTTCAGCGTGACTTAGAATAGACATCCAACTTCCGATCTTTGTATCTCCATGTTCCAGCATGTTCTGGAGGAGCTCTCAGACTTTCCAGGAAGCTTGCAGCACGCTTTGTAACCTTCTTTGAATTACCCTTGAAAACTCTGACTGAACCTTTGTGAAAACTGGCCCAAAAGTTGTAACCAAACTCTGTCTTGGAACTGTCCAGAATTTGCTGAGTGCTTCAGTTTCATGGACGTGTCTTTGAGGAGTCATAACTTGAAATCCCAGTATTTCTAGGAGAAGTTTTATTCTGCAATGTTTCAGATCTTGTTTGAGTCCATAACTCTTGTGTTAGAATTTAATCCAGAATCATCTTGCATCATGGTGATAATCTGATCAGAAGTTCTGAGCTTGTCATATTTCTTAAACACTTAGAAAAATTCTGAATATTTAGAAATTTGACTTTTCCAAAGTAGCTTTTGACTTTTGAATTTCTAGATGAAACAAACTTCATATTTTAACATGTCTTGATGAAATATGACTCTTGAAACCTGATTTTGATCCAAAAGTAAAAGTTTGACTTTTCAGAGTGCAAATGACCATTTTGCCCTTGTGGATGATTTTCTTGAAAAAATTGTAATTCAAGGCTTGAAATTGGATGGGAACAAATCTGATGGTCCAGGGTGATCCTTTGAGAAATGTGAGGGCAAATTTTGGGGTACAACAACTGCCCCTGTTCAATCTTCTTAAACCTGAAGAGTTAGATTGGCGAATCTGCCATTCGTGACTTGAAGGTGGAAGATGATTGGACACTAGAGTGCCCAGAAATTTGCACTTGTTGATGTGAAGATTTGAGGGAATGGGCTTAAAGATGCCATTTGGAGAGGTGATAGAAACTTTTTGGAGATGGACTTGTAGATACCATCCAAGAATGATTGTTGAATTGTAATTTATAAGTTGAAAGAATGAGTATCAGAATGGCGTCCGTGTCTGGAGCGTATCTGAATTGTATATGAATGAGCATCAGAATGGAATCTGTGTCTAGAGCGTATCTGAACTGTATCTGAATGAGCATCAGAATGGCATTCGTGTCTGGAGCGTATCTGAACTGTATCTGAATGAGTATCAGAATGGCATCCGTGTCTGGGGCGTATCTGAACTGTATCTAGAAGAGGATCTGAATAAGTATCAGAATGGCACCCGTGTCTGGAGCGTATCTGTATTGTATCTGAAAGCTGAATCTGAATGAGTATCAGGATGGCATCCCTATCTGGAGCGTATCTGAACTTTATCAAAAGGTTGAATCTGGATGAGTATCAAGATGGCATCCGTATCTGGAGCGTATCTGAATTGTATCAAAAGGTTGAATCTGAATGAGTATCAGGATGGAATCTGTATCTGGAGCGTATCTGAACTGTATCTGAATGTTAAATCTGAATGAGTATCAGGATGGCATCCGTATCTGGAGCGTATCTGAACTGTATCAAAAGGTTGAATCTGAATGAGTATCAGGATGGCATCCGTATCTGGAGCGTATCTGAACTGTATCAAAATGTTGAATCTGAATGGTGTATCAGGATGGCATCCGTATCTGGAGCGTATCTAAATTGTATCAAAAGTTGATTTTGAATGAGTATCAGGATGGCATCCATATCTGGAGCGTATCTGAACTGTGTAGGGTTGCTTGATGATGAGTCAGTGTAAAACTTCATCTGGAATTTCTTGAGAAGGAACCTGGGTAGGATTACTTCATGATGAGTCTGTGTAAAATTTCATCTGGAGGTGAGAAGGAACCTGGATAGGGTTGCTTCAATGATGAGTCCATGTGAAACTGCATCTGGAAATAGGAGGAACTTGTGTAGGGTTTCCTGATGATGAGTCCATGCGAAACTTCATCTTGGAAATAGGAGGAACATGTGTAGAGTTGCTTCATCTGGTTGTGTAGATAATTGTCCTGGCTTGTTACATGTATTAATCTTCAATTTGTTGTCCACAGATAGTTGTCCTGTCTTGTTTTAGGAATTAATCTGGAACTTGTTGAAAATTGTTGTTGATAATTATCTATTTATTGATCTTTCCTGAAAAGGTAAAGAATTAGCTTCATGCAATGTCATGATGTATGAAATGCATGGCGTAATGATATTCTCAAAATAAATGAGATTGTGTTGTATGCATTTGTCATGTATGTAATATGATTCATGAATGTGAAGTATTTGTTGAAATGTAATTTTGTCTGGGAAAATAAATCCTTGACAAATGTCGGGGAGTCGTTAAATCCTGGACTATTGTTGAATAGTGGGTGTGTCTTCAAACTTTTCTTAGAATGTTTCCACCGGGGATTCCTGTTTTGTTTTTTGAGGAGAACCCTGTTGGAGAATATTGAAAACTCTGTTGGAGAATGTTTATTCCTGCTTGGGAAAAGAGTTCTGGAGTCTCGGTTGTCCGTTGCTCTACTGGGGTCGAAGTTGAACTGATATATGGTCAGGTCCAGGCTTCACAGTAACTTGCTGGGATTGTAGAGTAATCTACTAGGGAAGAGGAGTTATGTTCCTCTAATTTGTAGTAGTCGGAGAGGCAAACTCAACTGGGGAATCCTGCTGTTTGTTGGGGAAATAAATCATGTTGCTTAGTCTGTTGGAGAGGCGACGACTTTACTGGAGAAAATCCTCGAGGATTTTTGAGGTCGACTTAGTTGGGGAAAAGATTTTTAGAGATTGAAACTCTGGCTGGGAGTCATCCCAGGAGAAGGATCTTGGGAAAATTTGTCACTGCTCCTTAGTACAAGTGTTTGTGGCACTTCCAGGAAATGTTTGACTGTATGTAACCCTTTGTTGGGGTTTGCGTTCAATGCCCCAAGTGATGGGGACGGAGACCTGCCCCTGGTTATTCAACATTTCTTGAGAGATTTCTGGATCTTGACTTGACTGCCCAGGGTGTGCTGGATAGTGACATGTCATGTCCCCTTGTTGACAGGAGATTTGTCACTGGAAGTGTCATCCCACTTGAAGTGATTTTGTTCACTGAGAGAGCTTTCGTTCATCGGATATTCGTTGTGTGAATTTCTCTGCTGTCAAACAAATAGCCATATGCAAACAGTGATATTCAAATAAATGCAAAGTTTATGCTTGTCTTGACGTTTTGAAAAATGTGTTTTTAGCAAGTAAAGAAGTTTGTAAGAAAAATTCAACTATGGATTTTGAGTAAAGCCTTACAGGAGTCAGGATACCTTTTGTAACAGTATGCTTTCGAACTAACCCATGCTTCAATTAGGACATTTGAAGGGTTGTAACATGGCTTGGTTCACGGTTTAAGAAACAAAGGATAAAGGCTCAAAAATGTATCTGTACCCGCCCGCTCTTCGTGATGTTCTTTAGTCCTAAACTCAGTTAATTGTACGTTTGAACTCCAATTGATTCTGAGATGACGTTTTGGTGATGGTTCAGACAGATTAAGTTTGTCGGAAGGCAGTCATTTCTTGCAACATTTTTCATGTTGCCGAGGATTTGTAGTGACCTCTTTTTATTTGATTTGTTATCCCTAATTTTTTCTTGACTGTTCTTATTTTGAGATTACGGTCAGCGGGATGCCCTAGTTTTTCTTAAGTCTCCTTTGTAGGTTTTGACTTAGTGGGCTTTACTTTTTGAGAGATAGTGACTGCCTATGTAATAGGGAACCATCACCGTCTTTTGATTCCAGAGGAATTTTTTTGATGTCATTCGTTGTATTATGAGATGAGAGTTTGCGGCGTAACGCGCGTTTGAATTAACTAAGAGACTACCCCGCCCCAGGTTTTGATCCAAAGGTTTCTATTTGTGTAAGAAATAAAACTTCTACTTCTTTGGCTCGAAGGGGGTGACTAGGGATTATCTTCCTTATAACTTCAGTGTTTAGGATTTGAAAGAAACGCTTGTACATCATTAGCAAGGTCTGTCCAAAAGCATACTGTATGAGATTATGGCATTGTTTTCGTCATCCTCCCTCTAAAGGCTTGTAACTTTTAGCAAGATTTAAATGTCATAAAGAAAGTAGAAAGCATAGTTTAAATATAGTGAAAACGAATGGATGAATTCAAGACAACCATATGCAATGCATTAATGAAACAAAGTTTGACATTAATAGGTAATTGTTTGAATGACAAAAGGAATTACAACTGAAAATTCAAATGAAACAAAAGCCTCTTTTTTTGAACTTGTCACTTTAGGTGGTGAGCCTTTGAAAGATGATAGAACAACTCAGTCTGGCCATCTTGTGTGAACTCCAATGATCCCTCATCAATCAGGTCTTGAATTTTATTTCTCAATGTCCAACAACTATTAGTGTCATATCCAGGACTGTTGGAGTGGTACGCACATCTTGTATTTGGATTGTACCTTGGGGAGGCTGTGTTGGGATTCTGAGGGGGTCTTTTAACATAACCAGCTTGGTCTCCAACATGTGTTGCAATGCTTGAGCTAATGACATGTTGATCTCGGTAAAGCGTCTTTCAGATGTATTCTGCTTATGCTGATTGCCATGTTGTTGTTGGCAAGATTGTTGTTGGAGTCGAGACGTGGCAGCAATTTGGAATAGTCTACTCTCCCTTAAACCGACTTCATGTTATATGGGAGGCTGAGCAATGACTTGATCTCCAATTCTGGTTGTTTGTCCCATACGGTTGTAACCGTCTCGACGAAGCTGGTTGACAAGAACTTTCAACTCTTCTTATCCTTGAGCTAGATTTTGAATAAGAGCCATCTGGCCCACCAGTTGTCCCATCATTTGGACCTTCATTATGGCTATCTCAGTTTGTAGCCGCTCCAGCTGGTTATCCTTATTATCCTCCGGATTTCCCATGATCATGCCCCTGGTGAGGAGCGTCTTCACCTCTTCTTGTCCCTTGGATAGGTTCAAGAACATCTCTTGAAGTTGAGCATTTTGAATCTGGATGCTCTTGATGGTTTGCTCTAGGGCCACCTCTAAGTTTTAATTAGAGAACTTTGTGTTGGTGGATGTCCTTCCACGAGAATTTAGCTCACCATGCCAAGTGGATTGTAGCCCTTGACTCAAATTGTTGTACTTGATCTTTGACGGAATTTGGTTAGAGGAAAATAAATCCTCTTGCCCCTTGCTAGACGTCTGGTTCAATGTGACCCTGCATCATATGCCCTTGAGATCCTTGAAACGGCTATTGAAAATGCTATGGTATGATGTTATGTACAAATATGCGAGGTAAGCAAGTTTATATACAAATAATCATATTCACACAAAGTATACAAGTCCTTAGGTTTAGGCTTGCATGGAGTTTGTAGGTAAATACCCTCTTGAAGTTTAGTTGGCTCAACTTGTCCTAGTTAATAGTAACTGGGTTCTAAGGGATCTCAATATCACTGACCTTCCTTTTAGGCATTGTCTCAGCTCAATCAATATTTTCTTACAGCCGAGATATCCTAAAAGTCTGATCTCAATGAGTGTAGCATCGAATATCAACCAACTTCAGACTGCACCAAAGCCGGCTATCTCACTACTTCCTAATGGCCAAGTTGGTCAAGTAAGGTTCTAAGGTTAGTTAGTGCTTCATGACGCCGCTCAACGGCCCCGTATTCTCCCCGTTTCAACACAAGGATACCGGTACCAACAAATGCGTCACACTAACGTAGCTATTGCTTAGACCATGTCGGTATACCCTGCACAATTTCCACAATTTATTGCTACTTACCTAAAAAGGCGCCCCAGATCCAGGTAGAGGATCAAAACAAACCCAAACAAGGAACCAATAATGTAAAGCAATTCAAACAAATGAAGGCAAGTAAATATTATCTAACCATAAGGTAACCCCACTTTTAGATAATTTCCCCAGCAGAGTCGCCAGTTCTGTGATATGGTGGGAGAACTGACTTGAGGTTTTTGCGTTTTATCGCAAATGTTGCGGTTAGCAAGAGTCGCCACCGACTTTTCTTTTATCCAAAAGGAAAGGTGAAAAAGCACAGGAAAGACCTTTGAGATTATTTCATGAGTTCGGGGGGTAGATTATGAAAGGGAAGGTATTAACACTCTTTTCATCCATGGTTTTCCATGGGCTCTTAGTTACTTGCTAGATCACTTGCTTTTGTTTGAAAATGTGCTTTGTGTGGTTTTTTGAAAGTATTTTATAAAGATGCCATCATTTAGGCAAACTTTGTAATGATCCTCGTTCGTAAGAAATGTATACAAAGTGTTGATCTTTTGAAAATGTTTTCAAGTTTGTAAGATGTTTGAAAGTGAAGGTGTTTGTTTTTGAAAATAACAAGGATGTTTTTGTTTTGAAATTGAGCAAGTAACTAGGAACGTTCTACCTACTCAAAAGTCTTTCATGTTCATTTCCTTTTTCCTTTGACATTGTTATCTTACCATTGATTTAGTAAGTAACCCTATCTTTGGATGTAAAAGGGACGGGCGTGGGTCATCGTATAACCATGATAGCAATGTTGTGAGATGACTTAGCATTTTTCTTTAAGGACTAAGATCATTTTGAAAGGCAACTTTGATAGCGTCATCGAGGGACTATGATCTTGTATTTTTTGATTTGTTTGTGCTAAGACATCCCACATGCATAACATGGTCATTTTTGTAAGGCAACAAGTGGAATTACCCTAAGGGTGTAAGTGTGCAAGTGTGTTTGATTGCATGTATTTTAGTTTTGATTAGGGTGATCTATTTATTGATTTCATATCTTGCCATACACACCCTAGTTACTAGCAATATATGAAAGAAATAAAAAGTACAGAAAGTAAATATCCTACGCTATTACAATCATTAGGGGATGGGGTGTACAGATTTACGAATGGGGAGCTTACAAGAAAATAAATCCTAATTACTTATTACAACCATATTGAAATAATAATGCAAGAAAGAAAAAGGACTTTGTTTGGAAAAATGTTTTTTTTGTCTTAATGAATTAAAAAAAAGATGAATTATTTAGTAAAAGAAAATATTTTTATGTCTTTTTTATATTAATAAAAAAAAGGGAATTGATACTGAAAATGATAAAAAGGAAATAAATGAAAGATAGAAACAGCGTGCTGCTGCAAGCAAAAGGATCAGAAGTTCTGAAGGCAAGCGCGTAGTGACTCAGAAAGGATCGTCTGTGGAATCAGAAGTTCTGGATTGATACGCTCTAAGGCCCTACAAGAAACATTAGAGGGAAAACACAGGGGTTCTGGGTGGTATTCAGACAGTGAGCCAAAAGTCAGAAGTTCTGTGTTACGCTAAAACAGTGAGTAAACATCAGAAATTCAGTGTATTGTCAGCATGTGAATATCAGAAACTCTGAATGTTTAAAACAGCGAGTGGAAGTATCAAAAGTTCAGTTTGTTTCACAGTGAGAAAGCCTAGAAGTTCTGTGGGTTAAAATGATGAGTGAAAAACAAAAGTTTGTTGTTATATTTCAACTCCTTTCTCATATTAATCAGCACAACAATAACTTATTCATTTTTTAACAAACAGCACATCAGAAGAATACAAGCACAACAGTTTATAGAAGTTCTGATCCTAATCATGAGCCTAGCCTTAATCAAGAAGTTCTGATCCACAGTTTTTCTACTTATGCAATGATATGGATAACATCAATACTATGATATTTACATTTTTAATGATGTTCTAAATGAAAAGATGTAAAGTCAGAAAGACTTATCTTGAATCTGGAGCGTATGTTTTGAACTTGAGCTGCTGCCTTCAGATGTTCTGGAGTCAACAAGAACAATGGAAGAGAAAATGATAAGTTCTTTTGATTCAAAGGGAAGAACAAAGGTTGAGTTTTCTGTTTGGGATCTCTGGATTTTCACGAAGGTTTCACAACTTTCTTTTCTCTCCTTTTGAAAATTCTCTCTCTCCAAAAAAACCAACCTCCCTGAAAGTGTGATGGAGCAACTTATTTATAGGTGAATTTATTGTGATTTTAGGGGGGAAAACAAATGGGATTTGAACACCTTTTGGCATCCTGTTTCATTGCTTTTTGATCACAATCTTCGTATGCTAGTTTGGTGCAATTATGGGATGCAGGCGTAGGCTGAATTAGCTGTTGGTTATAGGTCTGTGCTCTAGCAGTGCAACAGGTTGTATAAATAAGGTTTTGGGATTTCGTCATGTTCTGACCGAAGCGTTGAATATAGCCTTCATGCTAAGGTGTTGCCTTGTTCTTGAAGCAAGCATGGTGGTTAACAGCTTTTAGCCATGCCTAAGTTGGGTTTGTAAGCGTGATTTAAGGAAAGGTAACTTCAAAAGCAAAAACAACACATGGGCCCAACACACTCTTGTACAAGAGTTTGTTTTTCAAAGACAGTAATGGTACACGTGGGGGAAGTCCTCTGGATAAAGACTCAAAAGTGGTTGTGAGCATTAAATGATGATGAGACTTATCAAAACCAGAAATTCTGCAACGTGAGATTCTACACCATTACTTAGTTCTGGATCAGAAGTTCAGCTTCAGCGTGACTTAGAATAGACATCCAACTTCCGATCTTTGTATCTCCATGTTCCAGCATGTTCTGGAGGAGCTCTCAGACTTTCCAGGAAGCTTGCAGCATGCTTTGTAACCTTCTTTGAATTACCCTTGAAAACTCTGACTGAACCTTTGTGAAAACTGGCCCAAAAGTTGTAACCAAACTCTGTCTTGGAACTGTCCAGAATTTGCTGAGTGCTTCAGTTTCATGGACGTGTCTTTGAGGAGTCATAACTTGAAATCCCAGTATTTCTAGGAGAAGTTTTATTCTGCAATGTTTCAGATCTTGTTTGAGTCCATAACTCTTGTGTTAGAATTTAATCCAGAATCATCTTGCATCATGGTGATAATCTGATCAGAAGTTCTGAGCTTGTCATATTTCTTAAACACTTAGAAAAATTCTGAATATTTAGAAATTTGACTTTTCTAAAGTAGCTTTTGACTTTTGAATTTCTAGGTGAAACAAACTTCATATTTTAACATGTCTTGATGAAATATGAATATTGAAACCTGATTTTGATCCAAAATTCAAAGTTTGACTTTTCAGTGTGCAAATGACCATTTTACCCTTGTGGATGATTTTCTTGAAAAAAATTGTAATTCAAGGCTTGGAATTGGATGGGAACAAATCTGAGGGTCCAGGGTGATCCTTTGAGAAATGAGAGGGCAAATTTTAGGATACAACAACTGTTTCTGAATCTACTTTGGTGAGATCTTTCTGATTTTTCACTCTTTCTTCTCCTTCGTGGCCTTCGGTTTCTTGTGATTGCTTTTCTTCTTCTTCTTTCTCTGTATTTTGAAGGGTTTGTGTAGTGAAAATGATGAACGATTTAGGGTTTGTTCTTGTGAAACTGTGATACAAAATCTTTATTTTCTTTCCTCTTCTCTCACGATTTTTGAAAGGTTTTTGTGTAAGGAAGATGATAAAACTTTTTAGGGTTTGATGCATGAAAGCTTGTTTTCTGTGATATTTTTGAATCGTGGAAGAGATTTTGAGTTTGTGTATGATGAAAAATGAATCTCGAATTTGAGAGAGAGGAGAGAATTTTTGTGGAGATTTTTCTGTGATTCCTCCAGAAATTGGAGAATGAATCAAATCAGTGTGGAATTTATGTTATATAGTTCTGTCATATTTGAAAAACGGTTAAAGCTTGAGTCAATCTTGGCCTTAGATTCTGAAAGTTTATTACAAGGGTTGGAGGATGAGGATCCATTAGAAATGAAGCTTGCTTGGGAAGTTTTGTTGAGCCGTAATTTGAACCTTTTACTGTGTTTTGGTAACAGGCCTTGAACAAATTTTGTTTGGGATTTTTCCCATCTGATATCTGTTATTATTTTGATTCCTTACTGCTGTGTGAATTCTTGGCTGAGCTGTGACATTGTCCTGTTACTGTGATAACCGTGATATTGTGACTTGCAATAACTTGCTTGAGGTGTGAAATGAAATTCATACCATTCATTTTTACTACAAACTGTGATGAAATTCTAAGTTAGTGAGTTGCTTCTTTTTGTACCTCCTTTTGTGAACCAAAAACCAATATTTTTTGTGTAATACAAGGCCTTGATATTGGGATTTGATTCAATGATTGAAAACAAATCCTAATTCTGATTCCTTTCACAACCCTAATGATGAACTTGAAAAGAAACTTCTTTGAAATTTTTTGTTTATGTTCAATTGCCTTTTTATGATTGCTAACCATGTCTCTTTCTTGTTTTTTGAACACAATGGTTTGATGGCAATAGCAAGGCAATGAATGCAAGGATTATGTGGCTGCCATAAAAGAGTTCTTGGAGAGAAATTTGAAGAAGTGAAGCATTTGAAATCAATAGAATCTCAATAGGAACTTAGAGTAGGTTTAGAACTATCTTTGATTTGTTTTGTAAAACTTGACATTGATCTTGTAATTGTAGTGGACTTTAGGAACAAAATATTCCACTTTTATTTTGTATCAATGTATCTTTTTGCAACAACCTGTAAACTTTGTAGAATTTTGAATGAATCAATGAATGTGCATCTTTTTAATCCTTTGCTCTTGTAATAAAGTCAACTTGTGACTTAAAGTATTTAAAATTGAATGTGTGCTTCAATGTAATGCCTTGTAAAGAACTTTTGGAGTGATAACTCATCCTTGAACTTGCAATTTCCTTTTGCCAGCGTCTTGTAAAAGTTGCATCTTGCATGAATGGAATAATTGAACTTTTTCAATATTTGATCTTGTAAAAAAAGTGACTTGCATTTGAAACATCTAAATAACTTCCTTTGTAGGTCTCATGAACTTTGTGGAATTTAATTGAAATTGATGGAGGGCATGAAACCCTTCTTGTCCTGATTGACAAAACAACCAATCCTCTAGCTTGAAGAAGACCATAAAGATAAGAATACATTGATCACATCTTAAATACATGAATGTATATGATGAAACATTAACCATAAACAACAAACAACTTCAGTCTATTCCAATTCTATTTTATTTATTTATCATTAATAAAGAAAATAAGGCAAAAGAAAAATAAAGTATGAGACGGAGTCGTTAGGTGTGTTTAGTTAGGTTTAATGAATGAGACTCTTCAACTTCACTCTTCATTAACTCTCAGACGCGGCGGCTACCTTCCTCATCACATCCGGTCTCTCAACAACGTCAAAGTCACAGCGCCGCCGCCATGGTTCACTCAGCCTTCTCTCTTCTTCATCATCTGCTTCGTCTTTTCACCTTTCTTTCATCGTGAATCAATCGTCTATCTCAATATGCTTTGGTTTCGATTCATCCTTCGTCGTCATGGCCGGCTTTGATCGCGAATCCTGAACCATGTTTCGCCCTCTCCGATTCGTCACGGTTTCAATTTCAGGCTTAAGAAATTCACGAAATCGATCGAAGGTGGTGAACGATTAAACCGTGGATTCACAAAAATGCGGAGTTTAAACACTACACAAATTCACAGAGTTCAAGAATCGTAGAGTTCTACGCTAGTACGATATGAAACAAGTGCAGATATGAGAGGAATTTAGAGTTCAGAGCTTACTTATCGAAGAAGCTCCGATGGCTTTTCAGGGGCAATGTAGACAATCACCAATTCTTCAGGTCTACTCTTCACTCTTCTCTGTTGATTAGAGTTTCAGAGGTTGAAACTCTAACAACATTGGTGATGATCATATATGTGAGGTTATGGATGAAGAAAACCAAAGAAAGAGTTGAGAGAAGAGTGGAGAGTAGAACTGAAGAATTGGTGAAAATGAATCGTGATCTGAAATTTGGAGGGAGCAAAGTATATATAGGGACTGAAGGTTGAGAATCAGTTACAAGAGAGGAGCTCATGGCCGTTAGATTTGAAGGAGTCAGTTATGAAATGAGGGTGTAGATCAAGTCGGTTATATTGTTAGTTTGAGGATTGATGAGCTGGCATAATTCTGTTATTGAGTTAGTTAGTGTAAGAGGTGTTAGTTAAAAAATTGTTAGCAAGGTTAATTGAAAAGAAATTAATAGGTTGAATATGTTAATGAAATCTGAATTGAAGTTAGATGTTAAAAGTATTATAACATTTCTGTTAGTAGTTAGTTAAAGGAAAGTTAGAATGAGTTGGCAAGTTAGTTCTGAGGCTAGGGCTATCGATAGTTAGTTACGTTTATTTTTTGTTATGAAATGTTAGATGTCATCAGGATTAGAAACTGAAGGTTAGATGGGTTATGATTTAATGTTATATGGACGTTAGCTAGGGGTTAATGAAACTGACAGTCGGTTGGAAGTGAAATGTTGGCATATGGTTTAAATGAATAGCTTGGTCTTTGTGAATTTTGCGTGACTTGGAGTTGGCATGGGTGAAGGGTTTTTTTTTTGGTTGGTTAAAGTACCAGCATGAGGGCAGTCTTGAGAACATGGTGTAACCGACGATAAACGGAAATAGGCCTTGGGAATCCATTTGAAATCACTTTTTTTGGTTTGTTCCTTTTGCAATTTTCTTTCTATGACATATTGTATCTTGTAGTGCAACTTTTAATATCTTGTAATGGAATTTGGCTTTGAAATGTAATGATCTTTTCTTTCAGATCAATTTGAATTTTGAAGCTTCCCACCACTATGCACTTATTTAAATTTCTAATCTTCTCCATGTCAAATCCGTAAACTCAAGTACGAATCACATGATGATAAGATGAAAGCCCAAAAACTGTAAGAATGAGTTTGGTCAACCTTAACTGAAAGTTAGAGCACTGTGTGAATTCTTTACATTCGAAATAGACCCACAACAACACCACTTTTACACCATAATATTGCATAAGATTCGATAAGATAACTTTATCCCAATTAGTCATATGAACTTAACCCTTAATTAAAGATAAAAATCCTTGAACATTAATGTTGAGAGATGAGCTGCATCATGATTATATTCATACCAATCCCAAAAATTCCACCATCTGGTAACATCAGCAGAGGGACATGAGGGACATGATCAACGAAAACCCTTATGTTGACAACAAACCCTTATGATGTAGAAACCTTAATCCACATAAAAGTACTAACTTGCTAGGTACATCACATCTTGCACAAAACTTGTAACTCAAGCCACGAATGAGATCCTTTGAATGACGGTCTTCACTAATGAACAAAACTCCATAAGGAAATCCTCTCGATTAATTCATGAATAGGGAAATAAACCCTAGCTCAAATGACGATTGTAGGCGCCAAGAGATGATCTTCAAGAACCGCATATGAATACCCATGAATGAAGATAAGAGTCTCCTAATTCTTCAAGATCCTTGATTCCATACTAAATTTATTGGTTAATGATGCATTCAATGTTAGATGACCTAATGGAGGGTAATGCATATGAGAAAAATAACGCGCACAAGCCAGATGATTTTATTAAAAGGGTAGGACAAATTTGGGGTATGGCAGCTGCCCCTATTTAATCGTCTTAAACTTGAAAGTGAGATTGGCTCTAGCCTTTCGAGCATTCAAGATAGAAGGAGCTTAAATACAAAGACACGAATTTTGTCCTGCATAGAAGGTGGTATGAGTATTTATTATTTTTGTGATATCTACGGGGGAAATAATTTTTTTTGTTTTCTTGGTGAAAGGGTCTGTGATGAATGAGTGTGTAACATGGTGATAGTGCTAATACAAGATACTTTTTTGTAGATAGGTAGAATTGGTCAACACGGACGAATGTTGGGGATTAACACGGACGAGTGTTGGAGAAAGGATAACACGGGCGAGTGTTAGACATATTAACACAGACGATGTTGAAAGAAGAACTCTACTGTGGATTGGTAAAAGATCAACATGGACGAGTGTTTATGTCAACACAGACAAGTATCGAGAGAAGATACAGACGAGTATCAAGGAATGATTAACATAGACGAGTGTAAAGATCAATACAGACGAGTATCAAAAGAAGATAAAGACGAGTGTCAAAGAAAGTTTTAACCTGGACGAGTGTTTAGATCAATACGGACGAGTATCGAAAGAAGATACAGACAAATATCAAAGAAAGGTTTAACACAGACGAGTGTTTAGATCAATACGGATATTGAACATGGATTTTGGATATGAACCTTTAGACTAAGCTTGATTTTTTTTTTGCTTAGCATATGGTTTAATTGAATACTTGGTCTTTGTGAATTTTGCGTGACTTTGAGTTGGCATGGGTGAAGGGGTTTTTTGTGTTGGTTAAAGTACCAGCATGAAGGCATTCTTGAGAACATGGTGTAGCCGACGATCAACGGAAATAGGCCTTGGGAATCCATTTGACTTTGGTCAATACAATCACTTTTGGTTTTTTCCTTTTGAAATTTTCTTTGTATGACATATTGTATCTTGTAGTGCAACTTTTAATATCTTGAATGAAATTTGGCTTTGAGAATGTAATGATCTTTTCTTTCAGATCAATTTGAATTTTGAAGCTTCCCACCACTATGCACTTATTTAAATTTCTAATCTTCTCCACGTCAAATTCGTAAACTCGGGTACGAATCACATGATGATAAGATGAAAGCCCAAAAGCTGTAAGAATGACTTTGGTCAACCTTGACTGAAAGTTAGAGCTCTGCGTGAATTCTTTACATTCGAAATAGACCCACAACAACACCACTTTTACACCAAAATCTTACATAAGATTCGATAAGATGACTTGTATCCCAATTAGTCATATGAACTTAATCCTCAATTGAAGATAAAAATCCTTGAACTTTAATGTTGAGAGATGAGCTACACCATGATTATCTTTATACCAATCCCTAAAATTTCATCTGGTAACACCAGCAGAGGGACTTGATCAACGAGAACCCTTATGTTGACAACAGACCCTTATGATGTGGAAACCTTAATCCACATAAAAATCCTAGCTTGCTCGGTACATCACATCTTGCACAAAACTTATAACTCATGCCACAAATGAGATCCTTTGAATGACGGTCTTCACTAATGAACAAAACTCCATAAGAAAATCCTCTCGATTAATTCATGAATAGGGAAATAAATCCTAACTCAAATGACGATTGTAGGCACCAAGAGATGATCTTCAAGAACCACATATGAATACCCATGAATGAAGCTAAGAGTCTCATAATTCTTCAAGATCCTTGATCCCATACTAAATTTATTAGTTAACGATGCATGAAATGTTAGATAACCCAATAGAGGGTAATGCATATGAGAATAATAAGGTGCACAAGCCAAATAATTTTATTAAAAGGGTTGGGAAAATTCGGGGTATGACAACATCTTCCCTTAAGGATAAGGTTATTGCATATCCTTCAAATGCTGAGACTTTTTATCGTCAAATCAAAGAAGTTGAAGTTTCATCCTCGGATATTTTGAGGAAAGAAGAATGATCGTCTGGTTGTCAACCAATTGGTTCAGACGCTAAAGAGAAGGAGGAGACTGCTGCTGAAACTACTTTAGATCATGCTAATGTAACTAGTATCAAAGATATGTTTCAGCATCCTGTCTGAGAACAATCTAGATTCTTCCACTCCCCTCAATCACATCTCACCAACTCCATCTCAATCATCTGAACATACTCTGTCAGAAAATGTCATGACTTTATATGATTCAAATTCCCAAACCATTGCTCAAGTTCTGGATACTTTCAAAGCATCATTTGCTTTAGACAATCTATCTAGATGTTTAAATGGTGATTTTATCATATAATATGAACTACCCCCATCCTCAGAACAACATGACCGGTCCTAATCAGATCATAGATCCTATCCCAAAAAATCATGGCAATCCGTAATAACCTAACACATCTTCGATCAACTTTAAATCAACCTCACAATCCAGCTCTGATTCTTCTCAATCAAAGCTTTCACCCTGTCACCAAGCTATTACGTCTAAACATGTACCACAACTTCATCTTATTGAATCTCAATATAAATATCTACCATCGTCTGAACTTCATATTAAAGTTGAGCAAGACATCCAAGCCAAAATCCTATCAAAAATTATCCCAAAATTGTTTGTTCAAACTCACCATAAAACTAAATTTGAATAACCTAACCTTGAACAAGCTCATCCTGCACTCGAACCTCTGCCTAAACCTTATCAAGATATTTGTTCAGCAGGAACCGAATCTGGAATTATGACAATATGTTAACCCACATTTTGTGAGTTAATACATGCCTTTAGATTTGATTAATTAGTCTTTTTATTTGCTTAATAGTTGTAAATTTATGCATTTTAGTTGTTTTTAATAGTTTATCTTGGAGCACAATAGGTGCTCCCTTTTTTATTATTAATGTGTGTTTTTGTAAGTAAAGGTTAGCAAAGTCAAACTGAGGCAAGACTGCAGTGGTCTGTTGCATAAGGCATAAACTGAAGGAACTTGAAGGACTTAGACAAAAGGGAAATTAATATTGCAAGCAGCTGGCTGATATGGATAGTGTGGAAGGAAGAAAGCATTGGAAGGAAAACTTGGTTGTGCTGAAAAAGAGGACGAAAGCCATTCAAATTCAAAGAATAAAGTGTAGGCGCTAGAAGACAAAATCGGTTAGAATAGTACACTGAGAAAATGGCAGAGTGCCGCCTACACCTGATGTGGCAGTCTGTCACTTTACACCTTGTCTCCCACCATGGTCTCCTTGTACCAGATTCCTTGTTTGCTAAGTAGCTGATTTTGTGTGTTGGCGCTAATTTTTGTATGGGCTTGATGTGATTTCCTCATATTGGGCCAATGATCCAATGCATCATAGAAACCCTAGCTCAAGTCTATAAATAGGATTTTCCTCATATTCTTCATGACTTTCATCATCCTTATTTTCTTGGTTGACTTCTTCATACTTCTCAATATCTATCGATTTAGGTTGATCAACTCCTTTATCGGTGTCCTTGAGTATATCTTCTGCAGATGCACCTACACTATGAAAAGAACTACAACTCCCAACACTATTTTGGGAAGTCTCATCAAAAGTAACATGGACCGACTCCTCAACAATAAGTAATCTTTTGTTATAAACTTTATATACTTTACTAGATTAAGAGTATCCAAGAAAAATACCTTTATCGACTTTCGCATCAAATTTTCCATGGTTATCTTTTCCATTATTTAAAACAAAACATTTACATCGAAAGACATGAAGATGAGATAAATTTTGTTTTCTACCTTTTAAAATTTCATAGGGAGTTTTGTCAAGAATGGGACGAATAAGTATCATATTCAATACATAACACGCCGTGCTAATAGCATCGGCCCAAAAATATTTTGGTCGACCATAATCAATTGAGCATTGTTCTTGCCAACTCCGCTAAAACACGATTTTTACGCTCCACGACATCATTTTGTTGTGGGGTTCTAGGAGCTGAAAAGTTATGTTCAATTCCAAATTTATCATAATATTCTTCAAAGATATGATTTTCAAACTCACCTCCATGATCACTTCGAATGGCAACAACTTTTGAATTTATTTTGTTTTGAGATAACTTGGCAAAACGTGTGAAAGCCGGAACATTTCATCTTTGCTACGTAAGAAAATAGTCCAACAAAATCTTGAGCAACCGTCTACAATTACAAGACCATAGTAATTTCCACCTATGCTTTTATTCTGTGAGGGGCCAAATAAATCCATGTGAAGGAGCTCAAGTGGTCTCGATGTTGAAACAACATTTTCATTTAAAAGATACTCTTGTTTGCTTACCCTTTTGACATGTATCACATAGATGGTCTTTTGAAAAATTCATTTTTGGTAGATCGATTAATAAATCTTGTGTAACTATTTTGTTAAGTAGATCAAAGTTAACGTGTGTCAAACGTCTATGTCATAGCCAAGAGTCTTCACTCAACGTAATGACATTGGGAATTATTCAAGGAAAATTATCCTAAGTCGAGCATATAGATATTACTAACTCTCACACCCTTAAACATACAATCCTTCTTTTCATTATATTCTATTATGCAACAATCTTTGGCAAAAGTTACCTTATAACCATTATCGCATAATTGACTAATACTAAGAAGATTATGTCTAAGGCCTTCAACTAACATAACATTTGAGATAGTAATAGTTGAGGGATTACCTATACTATATTTTCTGAGTATTGCACCTTTTTTGTGATCACCATAGGATACAAAACCTTTCTTCTTTGCCACAAATTCGGAGAAGATAGATATGTCTCCCGTCATGTGTCTTAAACATCCACTATCGAGAATCTATTTTCCCGTTATAGCATCAAGACACTCATCCTACAAAAATCAAATAAAATTGGTAGATACTCAATTCTCATTGGGTTATTGAGAGTGATTTAAATAATTGTTACATTTGGACAACCATTTGAAATTCCTTTTAGGAACCAAAAAGCACCTAAATTTTCATTTTTCAATAGTATGGTCTTTCTTGCAACAATGGTGACAAAATAACCTATGATAAAAATCACTTATGCTATTATACTTTTTCTTAATCTAGTTATAGTTTTTATGAAGCTTTTCAACCTTTTAACATATAATAGAAATAGTATCAATGAGGTGATGTATTTTGTCTAATTTGGTTTCAAGATTACTCACTTCTTGTTGCCAAATTTGACATGTTTCACATCCAAATTTACAAGATTGCTCATCCTCCTTTACACAATTTAAACTATCTATAATGAGTTTCTTTAATGCCTCAAAATTTTCTTTTGTTTCTTCAACCTTGGCCTCTAAATATGTAAAAATATTTTCTTGGGAGGCCGACTTTTTGTTAGCATATAAAGTCTCTTTTTGTAGATTTTCAAATTGATTTTCAACCTTAGCATTTAGAATGATTTACATCCTTTTTCTTACCTTGACGATGATTTTCCATGAAATAATAGTTTGCCTCTTCATTAATGTTGCTTGAGTTTTCATTACTTGAGACATCACTATCACTATCCCAAGCGACATAGGCTTGTCTAGAATTTACAGATTTGTTTAGTTGGCCCTTTCCTTTCTCCTTAGCAAGAGATATACAATCAGGTCTATAATGACCCGGTTTTCCGCATTCCTAACAAATACCCTTATCCTTGTACTTTTTGTTGTCTTCATATTTAGAGGAGGAATATTATCTTCTAAATTTAGAAAAATTATTATCAAAGTGTTTGACACCATTCTTCTAAATGTATCGATTATATTTCCTTACAAATAATCTCATTTATTCATCATCTGAATTATCTTTATTGCTAAAGTTACTATCATTAGTGAGCTTATCCCTTGATGACTTTGAGCTTGAATCCTTAAGAGATTTAGACTTCAAGATTTCCTCCTTAACAACCCCTTTTTCCTTTTTCTTTTTCTTAAGCTTCTTTTCATGTTTATCCAAGCAATTGAGTACTTTCTCGTGTTCTTCTAAATTTCCAAACAAGGTGGTGAGATCGAGTGTTACAAGATTGTTGGCTTCCTTGATCGCGGTGACCTTTGGTTTCCAATTCCTAGTAAGACATCTAAACACCTTGTTAGTAGCAATATCATTGGAAATATGATTACCTAGTAAATTAAATGATTAATAAGATGTGAGAACCACTTTTGTATTTGAGCAATGGTTTCCCCTTGCTTCATACGAAAGAGTTCAAACTCTTGATTAAGTGTATTAATTCTAGCTTGTTTGACCTCATTAGTTCCCTCATAGGTAACTTGTATAGCATCCCACATAGCTTTAGCGGTTTGATAATGGGAAATGCGATAGAACTCATCAACACCAAGAGCGAATACAATGATGTTCTTTGCTTTCCAATTGTGTGCCCACTTCTTATTATCATCCTCATTCCATAAGTTTTCTGGCTTAGGTACGGTAGCACCATTAACAACATATGTCACTGGTGTTGGACCATTTTGAATGGCTTCCCAAAAACCTTTGTCATATGATTTGACATGAATTTGCACACAAGCTTTCCAATAACTATAATTTTCAATTGTGAAAATTGGGGCTCTTTTATAAACCCCTTTAGGTTCATAAGTCATTTTCTAAAAGTGTCGAAGCCGGAATGAACTAGGCTCTGATACCACTTGTTAGACGAATGGAATTTATCTAGGGGGGGGGGGGGGGGGAGTTAATAGATACCCCTTTTAAAATTTATTCAAAAATCTGATTTTGAAAAAGTTGTTTTATCAAAGAGCGACGCAGGAGCTTTTTCAAAATGTCGTTTATACGAACATTATTGGAAACTCAGATATGAAAACTGTAATAACAAATTCAATATGGAATAAGAATAAAAAATTGAATTAATGTACTTGAGTCACTTAACAACTTATTTAACGTTTATCACAAGTTACTAGTAAAGCTATTTCAAATGGAAATATTAAAAGAGCTAGTTGAATCAATTTATCAAACACTTGGTATGCAAGTGAATTTTCAGAATTTTCCCTTTGATTATGTTGATACAAAAAACCACTTATAATCAAAAGTGATTATAAGCTATATCAACACGTGATTAATATTCAAAAATAGTTCGGAAAATTCTTACAATTTAATTGATAACACAATGGTATTTTACAAAGTGATTAATGAATATCAAAGCAAATAAAAGCAAAAATAAAAGAAACACAAGTAATTTGTCTTCACAGTTCCCCACTGTCGTCCTCGCGTGTGGGTATGTCTGTGCCTAATTCCAATGGAATTAGGATAATTCTTACTATGCAAAATTATTGATACAATAAAATTGTTTAAGAGCAACTCTACAAACCCTAAGCATGTTGCTGATTGAACCAATTCTCCTCTTTTGATCTTGAGAAAGACCAAGACACAATAGATGCAAATTAACTATTTGGATCTTGCAACTCCTTTGCATTCTTTATCTCCAAAGCTTTCGCACACCGTCAATTTCAACTATTTCAACACAATACTTCAATTGTAATCCACCGTTCTCACACTACTTCTTTTGCGTTATTTATCTCTAAAGCATCCCTTGCATTCTTTATCTAAAAAGGACTTCACTTGGCCGCATTTACCTCTCGAACGTCTTGCATGAAAACCCCCAAATCAAATAATGATCTTGGAGGACAAACCTGTGGTTTTTCCTGGATGAAAACCCCTACAAAGCTCAACCCAATACACAATTGGACATTATTAATCCTCGTCTAGATGGAACCCTAATGGAAAATCGTACAATGTAATGTCAATGGGTATGCATAGGTTAGAGGTTGAAGATGAAGAGAGAAATAGGCTAATTTTATGGTTTCACCAAGTTATGAATGATGCACAAAAGAGTATTTATAGTTTTGGAACATTTAGGGAAAAAAGGACAAATTTGGAATAAAAAAGATCTGGAAAAATTAACCAAACAAACAGGATGTGTCGACCTATATGTTGTATGTGTTGACCCGTGTAAGGCTATGTGTCGATCAAAACAAGTCAGAGGCTACAGGGTTTAAAATGATAGTAAATGTGTCGACCTAAAAAATGGATGTGTCAACACATAAAATAAGAATTTATGCAATTTCAGAAATGCTTCAGTATGTGTTGACCTATACAATACATGTGTTTACCTGAGTCTTCCAGAGGCTACATGCTTCAAAAATGAGTTGCATATGTCGACCTAAAAAGCGGATGTGTTAACACATGCAGTAAAAAATTATGCAAAAATCTGTTTTTAATGACTTGGCTCAATTTCAAAATGTTTTTTAATGATTCCTAAGACCTCTAATACAGAGGAGTGCCACAAGACATAAGGATGTCATCCAATGTACATAAGTGCAAGCTTTTCTAGTTTGGACATCATTCAAAATCTTTGATGACGAAGTTGTACTCACAATATTCACTTACCTAGCTTACTTAGAGATAAGAAGCTGCAACTCTTGAGAATTTCAGAATACTAATAGACGCATATTAGGGTTATAAGTGAGGATTAGATATTTGTTTCTTATCCTTTATATGCATGATTTGGTGTTGTAGAAATACACCATAAGATCACTCTAACCTCACTTGTCACAAAACCACACGTCATAAACGCATGATTTCACTAATGATATTAATGGAACATAGCTCTACTCAATCACTCTTATTATATTTCCACTTCTTTACACATTACTTTTGACATTTGTTTTAAATGAAATTTGAACTTGCAACCACCAAATATTATTTCTCTCTGCTCATGCTTAAATCAAAAGAATAGTTTCTATCCAAGAAAACAAATCTAAGTAACAACACCCTTTATGGGTACGATACTCTTATATTTATTATTTGCTGCAATCACAACATGTATACTTGCATATGGCACTCTTTTAAATCTATGAACCCAATACCAGTTCCCTCATCTGAAGTAAGAGCCTCACCAAATGATTCACCTCCTCCAGAATCCCTACCCTCAACCCTTCCCTCCCTTATCCAGAACCATATGGAAGAATATAGAACTTTTCTTTTTGATAGGATACAAGAACTGGTTTCTGAGAGACTTATAGTACTTGACTTTGTGGCTTATGCTTCTAAGTGGGATTCTCCTACAACCTCTATGGTCTCAGCTCTGTAGAATCTTAGAAATCTATCTTCTGATTTTGTAGTCTCTACCAATCAAAAGGAATAGCATATAGAAGCTAAATTGGCTTCTGTTACTGACATCCAATAAGGCATGGCTACTAAGCAAGAAGAGATGGATGCTCAACTGAATTTTCTGATGGAAGGACAATATGTTATGGGGTCTAATAATAAAGCGATCCTGGAGCATCTGAAGCAAAAACCACAGGCTTTGGGATTCTAGCTAACCCTTTATTTTGTCTTGTCAAATTTTTTTTAACTCGGTCTTATTATTAGATCTAGATTTTTTGTGCTTAATGGAATTTTTTACTCTTCAGTCTCTTTTATGTTATTTCTTATCTTTTTGTTGATGACAAAAGTGAGAGAAGAAGGATAAGTATTTAAGCATTTGAACCTGATTTAATTCTGTTTATGTTTAATTCTGAAGAATTATTTATTATGCTTCAATGATAAACTTAATTAACCTGGATAGGACTTAGGGGGAGCTTATAAACCTCACCCTTAGGACTATCAAACTTATGGAAGCTTACAAACCTTAGACCCTGAAGTCAGAATGTTAACTAAATCAACAATCATTGTTCTTAAATACTTGTGTTTGTCATCATCAAAAATGGGGAGATTGTTGGAACAAAATTGGTTTATACAATACCCCTTAGGTTTTGATGATAAAAAAGTATTTAAACAATTAAATAAACTAATGTGTGTTCGAGTGTACAAGTACAAAGATCAATATACTAATTGAAAGTCAGTTCTGAAACTACATTGAACATTGAAATAAAAGTTGTTAAGAGGAAAATTCTAAAGATTAGACTCTAAAGAATCAACTTTGATGTCTCCCGACTCTGAATAAGACAACCTCTGAAGAGTCAGAGTCTGGAGAATCAGAAGCCAAGACCCAGACTCTGAAGGACCAAAACCTGAACCCAATCAAAACTCTAGAACCGAGGAATTCCTGACACGTGGCTTTTAGACTTTGAGGTCAATTTGCCATGTTCTAATCATGTGATATCTCAACAAAAACTTGTAGAAGGTTGAAGGCTTGCAACTAATAATTCCTTATGTAGAAAAGAAAGTTCAAATGAGTTTGCAATGACATTATCCATTTGAGAAAGATTTGCAACGAACATGTTAATGCTTATCTATAATGTCTCTCTTGTGCTTGAAGATCTCTCCAACGACTCTTTCATAGAAATTTATAAAAGGAGTTGAAGAATTGGAGAAATATACAATATTGTGCCTTGACAAGTAAAAGAGAAGTTACTCTATCAAAACAAATAGTACAAGCTAACTTAGAACTTCTTGCCAATTGTATATTCTTAGAAGTTACTAAGTCTTAGAGTTTTATGTGTTGTAATTTATTTACACCTCTGAGTGTATATCAAGTGTAACTATCACTCTATCACTACCAATTATCTATTAGATATATTTTTAGAAGTCTCTTGTATGCATGCTTGAGAAGTGAAGTCTCTTGCTTGTGTGCTTGAGCATTTGTGAAGTATCTTGCTTGTATGCTTGAGTAATTGGAAGTCTCTTTCCTGCGTGCTTGAGCAGTAAAGTCTCTTGCTTATGTGCTTGAGCAATCACAAGTATTTTGCTTGTGTACTTTAGTATTAAAGTCCCTTACTTGCGTGTTTGGGTATTGAAAGTATCTTGCTTATGTGCTTGAGCAACTTATAATCAGATAGGGTTATAGTGAAAATCTCCTGGAAGTGCAAGGGGACAAGACTACTCATGATTTATAGGAAGAACCATGATAAATTGCTTGTGTGTTGTCTTACTCTATTCCTTAGTTCTGCTCAATATTATTCCACTGCTATCCATCAAACTCTGAATCATATTCTGAACATTAAAATCAAAATATGATAACAGATATTAAGAGGAAAGAGTATAAAAAGTTAACACAATTCAACCCCTTTCTTGTGTTTTACTCACCTTCATAAAATGGCACATGAAACTGAATATTAGGCTTAGCCTTTGATTCAATGGATAAGAGATGTATATACAAAAAGAGATACTTGATACCCAAGTGTTGTACCCCAAAATTTGCTCTCTCATTTTACCAAGATTTTCCCCACAAGACTCTTTGGACTCAAGACAGGATTAGGGTTTGTTCAGCTCAAGACCTCATCTTGCACTGATGACCTGAAATTAGGGTTTGAGTTTGCACAAGGATCTTTGGACCATAAATGCTTCATGTGACTTTCATACACCATCTTTGACTCCTAAGATTGCTCATACCAAGTTTCAAGCCTTGAATCACATTTTTACCCAGTCAATTGGACAGTTGACCTAAAAATCAACTGTATTGGGGAAAAAGTCAACCATGGCCACTTCACAGTCATACTTCATAATTTTTGATCCACAACAACATTCTAGTCTCCTATGTACCATTTGATCAAGTTTGGACCACAACTCCTCAAGAAATTTGATCAGATCATCAAAAGGGCAAAATGGTCAAAATTAGGGTTTTGACTCAGAAAGGGAAATTTCTGATTTTTAACCTATCCAGTGGCTAATTGGGTTCAATCATGATTTCAAGGACTCAATAGAATCATCTTGACCTAATCACATAGTTCAAAAGATCTCAAATGCATAGGATTGACAGGTGAATTTTGCAGTCAACTGATCAAAAATCAACTATACACTGAAAAGTCAAACTTTGACTTTTTGGTCAAAATCAAGTGCCAAGGGTCATAATTCATCAAGATATGTCAAAATGTGAAACTTGTTGACCAAGAAACCTAATTTTGAAAATTAGGGTTTTAATTTGAATTTTTTCATAACTTAGAATTTTTCTAAGTTATGGAAATTTCTTATTTTTTCCCAACTCTCCACAACTTTTTCACCATGATGAAATTGGATTCAAAGAAAACTTCCAACATGAAAGTTGTAGTACTACATGAAATATACAACTTTGATTCACAAAGTTTTCCAAAAAGATGCTTGTATCTCAAGTTATGATTTTGTGAATAAGGGTCCATAAACTTTTTAACTTAATGAAATTTTGCCCTAGTTTAGGCAGATTTTTGACCTAACTTCATGGAAAATTTTCACCTAGTTCCAAGAGGTATCTCAAAATGAATTTCAAATATGGATTGTATAGCATGTTACAAGCTTTCCAAAATGTCCAAGAACTCTCCAAGATCATTTATGGTTAGAGAAAATCGAAGAATTGAAAATGGCAATTTATCACTTTTGTGCAAGGCATTTTCACAATGTTACAGGTTGCAAATCAGTTTCAAACATGCTTGTACTTGGTATTACAGATCCTAATCCTTTCTACACTCCATAATTGAATGCTAATTCAGTGGACAATGACTTTATTTTGATCTTTGAAGCATTGCACAATGAATTAATCCAAAAATGGCATAAAGTGCATAATACCATTTTTATAAAGCATGCTTTTTGCAATTTTGTAATTCTTGAGCCATGGACCTGATATTTGGTTGCAAGCAAGATCCAAAAACATCAGGAAAAGTTTACCAACTCTATACAGTCTATTAGCTAGCAAGTACAAGCTTTTGCATTGTCACTTCAAAACTTTTCTTCAAAAGCAAGAAACTTACAAAAGTCAATAGGACTGGTGTATCTGATAAAAGCAAGCCTTGTATCATTTCAAACGACCTCAGAACATTGTAACAAGCCTAAGGACGAATTCATAACTTCTCAAACACCCTAAAACACAAAAATCCCATTTTTCTGCCCAAACAGGACATCTTCTGCAGAACCTTGGCCAAATCAATATTGGCTCGTGCGTTTTGCTTTGAAACACTTCAAACACATTCCATACCTCCTACCTAAACTATCCAGGCCCTTGTCTTGCAACTGTGTGCCCTGTTTCAAGCTTCACCATTTTCATTTTGAAGGTTTGCAGGTTGACTCGTGCAGCAAGATTCAGGCATCTACAAGGCAAGCTGAGCATTGGAGAAGCTTGAGAGAACTTCAAGGAAGCTCACAAGAACTTCAGGCCTCACTCAAAGTTCCCACATTGCCATATCCAAACTCAACTGAACAAGGTATTTGTCAAGTTTCTATCTCTCTATTTAGGCAAACTTAAGCTTAGGTTTGTGAAGCAAAAATGTAGTCCTCAACATGCTTAAGTTGTACATATGCGTAGATTCTATTTATATTAACTGAGCTAAGAGTATTTGGATGTTGAACATGCTGAAAAAACTAGGTCAGAAATTAGGGTCATTAAAACTCTCCTTGGTCTTTTAGAGTTAGGTCATGTTTTTTATATCATTGGAATCGTGATTAAAAATGCTACAAGTTTCATGTTGCAAGTTTTTGATTTTATGCAAAGAATAGCAAGATATATGTTGAAGAGGAAACACGCGTGTTTGTTGTCTAGAGGTCAGGGACGAAGTTAGCTTGGGCTTGGGTTTGCTGTCTTTACTTTTTGCACCCCCAATTTTACTTTTACACCCCCTCTGACTTATTATTTTTATATTTTTGTATTTTCTTGCATATTTTATATTTTTGACTTTATTTTTTTTTTTCTGAACATTAAAAAATCCCAAAAAAAATTTCTTAATTTTTTGTATTTTATTTTATTTTTTATCTCATTTTTTGCATATAAAAATAGTTTTATTTTAATAAATAGAAATCATTTTCTTAAAATAACTTGTAAATAATATAAAAATCTCATACATTTTTATTTTATTATTTTTCACATTTAAAATATTATTTTCATACATATTTCAATTTTTTAACATTTTATACATATTATTATTATTATTTTTCTTAAATAAAAAATGAATAATATAGAATATATTTTCTTTTAAACAAAAATTAGGGTTTCTCACCCTTTCAAAATAATCACAATATTTTTTTCACATACATAAAAATGAATACAAAAACATTTTTGCATATTTATATTTTTGTTGCATATTTAAATAATTGCTTATTTATTTATTGTACCATAAATTCAATTGGGTTGTAATAGTGAATTAGGGTTTTATTTTATGCAAATATCCCCATTCAAAACTTGTATCCCCCTTCTCATAATATTGTTGTAATAGTTTAGATTTACTTTACGCAATGTATCACGTTATATACATGTTTAGTAAATTAGGGTTTGTATGATAAGACAAAAATCAAACAAATAGCATGACCTAATACAAGACAAAAATGCATGAAAAATGACAACACCTTGTACACAAGCACCTCTAGGGTTTCACCCACTTTGGTTGCCTTAAAACATGGCCATGGTATGCATGCTAGGTATCTTGGCAAAACAAAACAAAACAAAAGATCATAGTCCCTCGATGATGCTAGACAATGTTGCCTAAAAACAAATGATCTTGGTCCCTTAAGCATGCTAAGATACTTGGCACCATTGCTATCATGGTCATACGATGACCCACGCCCGTCCCGTTTAACATCCAAAGATAGGGTTGTCTACTAAAACAATAGTAGGTCAACAACATCAAAGGAATAAAAATGTGTAGGAAAGACTTTTGGGTAGGGTAGATGACTTCTAGTTACTTGATCATTTCAAAAACAATCCTTGCTATTTTCAAACAAACACACACATTTCAAAACAATTTCCAAACAACTTTCAAAACATTGAAACATTTTTCAAAAGACAAACATCTTTGTATACATTCTTACGAATGAGAGTGATTACAAAGATTGCCAAAACGATGGTCTCTTTTCAAAATACTTTCAAAACCACACAAAGCACCATTTCAAACAATTGGAAAAGCAAAGCAAGTGATCTAAACAAGTAACTAAGAGCCCATGGATAACCATGGATGAAAAGGGTGCTAGCACCTTCCCTTTTCATAATCTTCTCCCCGAACTCAAGAAAACATCTCAAAGGTCTTTCCTGTGCTTTTTGACCTTTCCTTTTGGATAAAATAAAAGTCGGTGGCGACTCTTGCTAAACCGAAACATTTGCAAACACAAACACAAAACCTCAAGTCAGTTCTCCCACCGTATCACAGAACTGGCGACTCTGCTGGGGAAAATTATAAAAGTGGGGTTACCTTAGGGTTTTAGATCACCATTACATGCTTATCTTGCTTGACTTATTTGCTTTACACTTTGGTTCTATTGTTTGGGTTTGAATCCTCTACCCGGATTTGGGAAACATTCATAGGTAAATAGCAATACATTGGTGAAACTATGCGGGGTATACCGACACAATTTAAGCAATAGCTATGTTAGTGCGACATATTTGTGGGTACCGGTAGCCTTTGAGTCAACCAAAGAGAATACGGGGCCGCTGAGTGATGTCATGAAGCACTAACGAACTTTTAGAACCTTTACTTGACCAACTTGGCCTTTTAGGATGTAGTGAGATGACTGGCTTTGGTGCAGTCCGAAGTTGGTAGATACTCGATATTATACTCATTGAGGGTTGGTTCCTTGGAATATTTCGGTCGCCAGTAAAGAGGCTAAATTGAAACAATGAACAAGGAAACAATCCAGTGATATTGAGCTCCTTAGAACCCGGTTACTATTTCTAGGACATGTTGAGCCAACTAAACTTCAAGAGGGTACTCACCTATGAAACCCCATGCAAGCCTGAACTAGGAACTTGTGTGATTTTCTTGTACATATATACTTGTGCATAACATCATGGACATCATGAAGCATCATACGCATCCACTAACCATTTCAAGGATTTTGGAAATTCATCTTTGTTCTTGTTTTGTAGGTTATGGAATCACTTCGCAGGAAAACCATCCAAGTCAACCTTGTAAGAATTCCTCCACAACTCAAGGAGCTAGCTTCAAGGATTCCTGAGAACTCTCCATTCACCGAGAGGCATGGTCGCCTTCTCAACTTAGTCACTTCCAACACAGAGGAAGACATGATGAAGGTTCTTTTCCAGTTCTTTGACCCTTTGCATCACTGCTTCACATTTCCTGACTACCAGCTTGTGCCCACTTTGGAGGAATTTTCTAAACTCTTGAGGATTCCTATTCTCAATCAACTACCCTTCAAAGGTACGGAAAGAGATCCAAAGCCAGAAGAGATTGCTCAAGCCTTACACTTGCACTCATCTGATGTCACAACACATTGGGAAACTAGAAGTGGTGTCAAAGGTTTCTTGGCAAAGTTCTTATTTGAGAAGGCCCGAAGCTGTTGGAATTCTTTGGACTTATAAGCTTTTGAGGAGATTGTAGCTATTATCATCTATGGGATGGTCTTGTTCCCTAACCCTGATTAACTCATAGATGTGAGTGCTGTCAAAATCTTCATGGCTCGCAATCTGGTGCCTACATTGCTTGGGGATATCCTCCACTCTTTTCACACTCGAACAATGAGGAAAAGAGGTGTTCTCATGTGTTGCACTCCTCTACTGGCAAGATGGTTTATTTCTCATCTTCCCCAATCAGTCTTGAAGAATGAGCAAGGTTTGAGGTGGTCACAACGGCTGATGACTCTTACACATTCAGATGTTCATTGGTGTTCTCGATCTAGAGAAAATGTTATCATCATCGACCGTTATGGGGAATTCCCTAATGTCCCTCTACTTGGAATTAGGGGAGGCATCATCTAAAACCCCTATTTGGCTCTGAGACAGCTTGGTTATGCCCGAAGGGATGGCCCACATGACATGCTGATTCTAGACTTGGTTTTTGACTTCGACAACAACGATCAAAGACTTCGACAAAGGTTTATCCGAACTTGGAGGATGCCCAACAAGGTAGACAGTAAGACCTTGGGACACAAGAATTTCATCCCCCTTGAGCCTTACCTCAAGTGGGTACAAACCCGCGCCCAAATTCTTATGATGCCTTACCCATCCATTCTCCCTGTGATTATAGAGCCTGTTAAGGAAGGAGAGGTTCCATACACCCTCCTACATCCTGATATGCCAACATCACTCGAAGATATGCAAAGGAGTTGGATACAGCTCAAGGGAGAACGCGATACTTTTGAAGCCCAATTCTACGCCAGCGAGAAGAAGGTTTTAGAACTCACTCGGTTACGAAGAGCAGACTCTCAACACCTACATTGCACCAAAGAGGATGTGCAACGTCTTCTTATCTTAGAATTTTGTACTATTTTGCCCTAGGGGCATTGATGTAAACAAATTCTATTTTATTAATATAACGTTTGTTCCTTTTTGTTTAACACAAATTTGAATTTTTCTGAATCCTTGAATGCATTACATGAATACATATCATTCATCATATGCATAAGCAGGTCTTCACACCAAGTTTCCTCACCCCTCTGTTATTTATTTCATCAAAATGGATCTTGAACAAACGGTTAAAGATTTGCAAGCTCAGAATTCACAATTTCAACAGCTACTCCTGACCTTGGCTAAGGGGCAGGAGGAGCTCAAAACTATGCTAGAGAAGGAGAAAGAGAAAAAGAAGAAGAAGAGAGCTGGTGTGGCTACCATGAGTAGAAGGTTTGAAGGTCAAGCCAGAAGGGTCCTAGATTTTCCATCAACCTCTGAGGAAGGGGGGAGAAAGGGTAAGGAGACTGCAGTGCCTTCAGGTTCGGAAGCTGAAGAAGAGGAAGAAGAGGACTACTCTGAACAACAATACCCTCATGCAGATGATAAATACAAAAACTTGGAAGAATGTCTGGCAGCTATGGAGATACAGAGAGTGCCTGGGCTGGACTTTGAAGAGTTAGGGTTGGTATCTGAAATTGTAATCCCTCCTAAATTTAAAGTACCTCTATTTTCCAAGTATGATGAGTTGTCTTGTCCCAAGATGCAACTACAATCTTATATCAGGAAAATTCAACCACATTCTTCTGACAAAGACTTGTGGGTCCACTTTTTCCAGGACAGTTTGTGGGGGACGCAGCTGGATTGGTTCTACCAGTTGGAGAGGTCTGATGTGCATAATTGGGAAGACTTGGCAGCCACCTTCTATAAATAGTATCAATACAATGCGGACTTAGAACCAACCCTGTTGTACCCCAAAATTTTCCCTCCCATATTCCTCAAAACATTGCAAGAAGAATCTCCAAGTTGCTCAAGGTTGCTCAAGAGTTGGTCAGACAAGCTATCTCCTAAGGCAGTCAACCCCAAATTAGGGTTTTGTGTTGCATCAAGATCCTTGAGTCCAAATGAACTCAAGTGCTCCCCAATGTCCTAATATTTTCTCAAGGTCATCCATGTCAAATTTCAAGCCTTGCAGAGAAAGTTTGCTCAGTCAATTGCTCAAAGGTCCAAAAATCGTCTGTGCTAGGGCAAAAGTCAATTGTGACCCAAATACAGTCAAACTTCAAGATTTTTTGTCAACATTATCATTTTTAAGGATATTTTATCATTTTATCAAGGTCTGATCATGATTCATCAAGGATTTCTCAAGATTCATCAAGATTCAAAAGTTGCTAAATTAGGGTTTTGTAAGAAAAGTCAACTCAACTTTGACCAAGCATAACTTTCTCATAATTTATGAGAAATGACCCATCCAAAGCTCATTTTGAATAGGATGAAATTTCCTACAATCCATATTGATACCCCAAGATCAAGAAATGAACTCACAAGAAGTTATGAATTTAAACATTATAGGTCATTTTTGAAAGTCAACAAAAACACCTTTTATGCCAAAGCTTATAACTTGAGCATGCAATATCAAATTGAGATTATACCAAAAGGGTTCGTTATAGGACATCTCAAGATTTATAAAAAGTCCAAGAACACCTCCAAAAGTTCAAAATTGAAGAAGTTATGCATTGTTGAAGTTGGACTTTTTTGCAAAATTGCCAAAAGTCAACTATCCCCAAAACTTCAAATTTTGTCAAATGGGCCCATTCTTTTCCACTTGATTTGAGTTTGCATCATTTCCCACGTTCTCTAACTTCAGCCATGTGTCCACATCACCTTTTTATTATTTAATTTGATTTTTATTTGAATTAACTTATTTTAAATCAAATAAAATCATATAAAATCTAAAACTTTGATAACACATGATCTTGTGGCTATTTCAGGCTTTGATTACAGTTATTATCATCATCAAATTCGTATCAAATCAAATCATGTGCAAAAAGATTGGAATTAGGCAAATTTGGCAAGTTTGTAAAGGGGAATCAAATCCAATTCATGTGCATTGATATGAAGAGATTTGATCCATGTTTCTTACCCTAATGCAGTATATATTACATAAGGAAGCTAAAGGATACGAAATAAGGGTTGGAAATCATGGAGAGAGGCAGAACAAAAGTGAAAAAATTCACAAAAAAGTGAGAGATCAAAGTCCAAGTTAGAGGCAGTTTCAGGACACGAGAGTGCTCTCAATCGCTTCCTGACCATTCACACAAGCTAACTGGATCAAAACCACGCATCCTCAAGCCCCCAAATGCACTGTAAGTCTCATGAAAACGACCCATGTTCTTGAATTTGATTTGATCTGTTCTTGCATCATTTGAGAAAACTAATGGCATATTTGTGATCACAAGAGCATTTGCAAGCTTTTCATAATATTAAATTGCATTTATCTGGCTTATATGAAGAACCACCATTGTTAGGGTTCAGTTCTTGTTTTTGGGCGTTTTTGTTTCAGGTGAAATTGGTTCACAAAATGGATATGGTTGTGACCGGGAAGGTGAGACGAACACAAGCATGCCCTTGAAATTCATTTTTGTGGCCTGTAGCGGATTTTTGAGATGAACAAAGTTGTAGTGATGGAGCTTGATCTGTTGGTATAGATCTATTGCGTTTTAGCCATGGACTAGAAGTTGGGGATGATGCGTGGCATTCCATTATTGGCCGGTTCAAATATAGCACGCGTTTTATTTTTTTCTGACCAATAATTCTTGTTTTATTATATTATTATTAATTTGTGTTAATATAACAAACAAGTCAATATAGTGTGGTGACAAAGCAAGCGTGCATATCTCCTTCAGGACCTGGGTTCGAATCCCAGGTCCTCCACTTTCTCAATAATTTTGGTTTTCAGGTATTCCCATACAGGCGCCTATCTGCAGTCCACCATACTCCCTCATGCATCCAAGAGCCAGATGGCCAATGGCCAAATCTGATGGCCAGGGATTGAAGGTCCACTAAGGCGCCAGTCAATGTGTGAACACTAGATCTACAAAGTCAAAAAAGGCAAGCACTAATGGGCCAAGGAATTGCTATCAACACCCCAAAAAAGGCCCAAATTCTTCTCCCCTCTTATTATTTATTTATTTACTTTAATTGTTTTATTTAATTCTCTAACCAATCAAAAAATTCTTTTTTTATCAAATAAAATCACAAAAATATTTTTTTATTCAATCAAACTTTAAACTTTTATTTTTTTTCTTAATAAACACTAATTAATTAATTAGGTTTTTAATTCTAGAAAACTCTAACTTATTTTTGTAAATAATTAAAATTGATTAGATTTAATTAGGTTTTAACCACTAATTCAATAATTTTATTTTCTTTCTTAAAATAACAAAAATCCAAAAATATATCATTAATTTATTTTCTTCACTAATTAATTTATTTTATAATTAATTTAGTAATTAATTTAGGATTAATTTCTTTCTTAAAATAAAAACAACAAAAAGATATTTTCGTTAAACTAAAAGGGTCAAAACCCTAGTTTGCACTCGATTTAATTTCTTGCGCGCGTTGCTCATTTTTATCCAATAATGTACCTGTTTCCGGATTGTAATAGTTAAATAGGACTTTTAATTATTTTTTATTGCTTTATTTTTCAAAGGGTTTGTCTTTGGCGATGTAAATACCCGACGCCTTGTAATTTAAAATTCCGCATTTTATTTCCGCAAATTATAAATTGCTAGATGTTTGATAATAGGGTTTGCATGACAAGACTGAATGTTAATCTTAAAATCAAATTAGATCACCTTTAACATGTACAAAGATAAGAATAAACTGTAAATGACACATTCGCACATGCGCACTCTTAGGATACACCCCACTTGGTTGCCTTTGTACATTTTCATTGAGTATAGGTCACTTTAGAGGTCACCCTCTTGTCTAAAAGAGCATAGTCGCCTCAAAACGGTTGCCTCGGATATAATTGCCTCAAACAAATGATCTAAGACATTAGGGTTACCGTTAAGGCGTCCTAACATTGCTTTAGTGACTGTATGTCCCTATTCGAATTGACCCTCAAACTCTAACGACGGTGCTACCCACTCATTAATAATGGGATAGCATTGTCTAAAGGACATTAGCATAGAACGATTCCTTTTTCGAGTAGGTAGATGGTTCTTAGATACTTGCTCTTTCAAAAAAACAAAACCTTTTTCACACTTACACTCCTTTTCGAATAAAGTTTTCAAAAACACTTCATACGCTCTTGAGGACAGAAGCAAGAGTTAAATAGAAGTTTCAAATAAAAACTTTTTCAAACCCACAAGCACAAAATAAAACAAATTTGAAAACAATTGAGCAAGTACCTAAGGGCCCATGGATAACCACGGATAGAAAGGGTGCTAATACCTTCCCTTTCTATAATCTACCCCCCGTACTCAGAAATATCTCGAAAAAGGAATTTTTCTGTGCTTTTTTCCTTTCCTTGTTGGATAAAATAAAAGTCGATGGCGACTTTTGCTTACCACGACATTTTGCAAACAAAAAACGCAAAACGCAAACCAACATTCCAAAAAACAGTCAGTTCTTCCCACCGTATCACAGAACTGGCGACTCTGTTGGGGACACTTATAAGTGGGGTGCATCTTAGGAATAGTTCATAATGTTTTGAATTGCTTGACTTGTATGCTTTATCTTTGAGGGTTGAATCGGAGTTACTATAGATCCTAACCCGGATCTGGGGAATACCCTTTAGGTGAGTAGCAATAAACTGTGAGGGAACTGTCTGGCGTAGACCGATACGGTTGAAGCAATAGCTACGTTGGTGTGGCACTTTAGTTTGTACTGATATCCCTTGTGGCGCAACGAGGAGAATATGGGTCTTCTAAGGGGTCATTAAGCACCAACTGACCTTAGCACCTATAATTGACCAACTTAGCCATAGAACAGTAGCAGTATGCTACACTCATTGAGACCAAACTCTCGCGATGATTTCGACCGCAAGAAAAGGTTGCTAAACTGGAATTATGACCGATTGAGGGTGGTTAGTGATATTGAGATCCTCTAGAACCCGGTTACTATTTCTAGGACAGGTTTGAACCAACTAAACTGAAAGAGGGTAGTACCTAAGCTCGTTGCCAGCCTGAAATCTAAGGGCTATCTGTGTGACTTGTGTGCCCTTACCACGTTTGCTATTTGTGGATACTTGTGGTGTGTTTTCTATCATGACATCATGACATTACATGCATCTTGCATTGGACTAACCTATTTCAAAGACAGGAGGGATTCATCTTTGTTCTGTTTTGTAGGTCATGGCACCCATGCGTAGAAACACCATTCGGATCAACTTTGTCCAGATTCCCACTCAGCTTAAAGAATTGGTGGCAAAGGTTTCAGATACTACCTCCTTTATCAGAAGACATGGGCAACTCCTTGGTTTGGTCACCTCCAAGATGGATGAACAGGTGATGAGTGTCTTAGTCCAGTTCTTTGATCCACTACTTTACTTTTCCGGACTACTAGTTGGTCCCTACCTTGGAAGAGTTCTTTGATCTACTTGGTATCTCTATTCTGGAGAAGACCCCGTTCACAGGTTGGGAGAAAGTCCTTAGGCCAGAAGAGATTGCTTCAGCCCTCCATCTGACAAAGGCTGAGGTAATGTCTAATTGGGAGACTAGAAGTGGGACAAAAGGCTTCTTGAATAAGTTCTTGGTTGGTAAGGTTAATCAGTTCTGGGACGGTTTAGACTTTCAGGCGTTCGAGGACATCTTGGCTCTTCTTATTTATGGTCTGGTGTTGTTTCCAAACTCAGATTCTTTCGTCGACGTGAATGCAGTGAAGATTTTCATGTCCGGTAATCTTGTGCCCACTCTCTTGGGTGATATTTTGCACTCTCTTTATGCTCGTACTGCTCGGAAACAGGGAACCCTTATATGCTGTGCGCCACTGCTGGCGAGGTGGTTTATTTCTCACCTCCCCAAATTAGTGTCGAAGAACAAGGAAGGCATGGGTTGGGCCAATAGGATTATGTCTCTCTCTCTCATAATGACATCATTTGGACTATCAAGGGCATGGAAGACGTGGCTATTATTGATCGCTGTGGGGAATACCCCAATGTTCCACTGCTAGGAACCCATGGAGGAATCACCTATAATTCGTGTTTGGCCTTACGTCAATTTGGGCGAGCTAGGAGGGAAGGACCTCATGAGTTGCTGATGCCGAGTATTGTCTTTGACTTCCAAGGGGATAGTGATGAGCAACGCCGCAGGTTCATACGAGCCTGGGATAGGGTACACAGGTCTGATTCGCACGATCTGGGTGCGAAGACTTCTCTTCCAATGGAGCCATATCTCCGATGGGTTCGAATCCGTGCCCAAAAGCTGGGAATACCGTACGAAGCTGTATTGCCTATAATTGTTGAAGTTGCTGATAAGAAGGGGTTCCTCCTACCATCCTCCATCCATACATGCCTACCGACATAGCTGCATTAAAGAGATCGTGGATGCAACTGAGAGAAGAGCAGGATACTTACAGAGAAAAGTATCACGAGCAAGAACAGAAGATTCAAAAGTTGACGAGACAATTGGAGAATGAGAAGATCCCCAACGACTATGTCAGCACCAAAGGGAAACGACCATGGGAGCGTTGATGTCTTTTGATCATTTCTAGTTTTGATTTACTTTCCAGTTTTTCTTTCTTGTAACGCCTTAAAGGCATCTGTTGAACAATTGAATTCAAAGTTTATCTAATAAAAGTGTGTTTCATTTTGGTTTACGAATTTGAATCTCTCGACGTCTTTGAAATCATATCATACGCATTTCATTCCATGCACCTCATCACAGGTACCCATTGCAGGTCTCTTATCTTCTTCGTTGTTCATTTCAGCATCATGTCTTCTGAAACATCAACTGAACAAGCTATCCAGGCTCTGCAAGCTTAAAACGCCCAGTTCTAGGAATTGTTCATGAACCTGGCTAAAGGTCAGCAAGATCTGAAGACCCTTATCATGAAAGAGAAGAAGAAGAAGAAGAAGAAGAAGAAGAAGACGGTCCTATTGAATATGGGTCGCAGATTCGGAAACAATTTGTGAGAAGAGGTTGATTTGACCCACTCATCTGAAGGGGGAGATAATCAGGAAGAAAGGAGGGCTCATAGCCCTGTAGTTTCAGACAACGAGATTGACTTTGACGAAGACCAATATCCTCCGGCTGAGGATAGATATAAACAACTTGAAGACCGGTTAAGTGCCATGGAGATCCAGAAGGTCCATGGATTGGACTTTGGTGATTTGGGTCTGTCATCTGGGGTGGTGATTCCCCACAAGTTTAAAGCACCAATCTTTTTTAAATACGACGGGGTTTCTTGCCCAAAACTGCACCTCCGTTTGTATGTTAGAAAGATTCAACCATACACCGCTGACAAGAACCTCTGGATCCATTTCTTTCAAGACAGTCTTTCAGGGACTTAGCTTGAATGGTTTTACCAGCTAGAAGAAGCTAGTATCTATAATTCGGAAGACCTGGCTGCTGCTTTCTACAAGCAGTACCAATACAATGCCGACCTCGCTCCCATGCGTACCCAACTCCAGGGTATGTCTATGGGCGCGGGCGAAGGTTTCAAAGACTACGCTCAGAAGTGGAGGGACCTTGCTGGAAGAGTGCAACCTCCCTTGGCTGATAGGGAGTTAGTGGATATGTTTCTGGGGACCTTGTCTGGTCCGTATTTCAACCATCTTATTGGAAGTTCGTCATCTGAGTTTACGGAGATGATTATGACCGGGGAAAGGATTGAGGCCGGTATCAAATCCAGTAAAATACAGAAGGGTACTTCATCAGTCACCGAGAAGAAGCCTTCTAAGAAGGAGTCAAGTGTTGTTTACAGTTCAAAAAGCCATAATAGACCTGAACGCTGCCAAACAGTCAATGCGGTGGTTATATCAAGACCTGTTGTTGCTCCTCAGCGCAACAATCAGCCAAGGGCTGAGAGGCCGTGAAGACAATTCACTTAGCTCAACATGACTTTATCCCAAATTCTGCCACAGTTATTGAAAACCAACTTGGTGATTCCGAAGGAGGCCCCGAAAACTACCAATACAACATCACCCATGTACAATCCTAACGCCCGTTGTGCTTTTCACTCTGACATCCCGGGGCATGATATGAATGATTGCTGGGTTTTGAAGAATAAGGTGCAGGACTTGATTGATGCAAAGGAGATTGAGTTCGAAGCACCTGAAAGACCTAATGTTGTGACTGCTCCTATGCCCGAGCATGGAGTAAATGTTGTAGATGAAGACTCGTTTGTGATTTCTGTGAAAGACATTGTTACTCCATTGATGACTGTGAAGAAGAACCTTCTGTTAGCCCGTTTATTTTCGGGCTGTGACGAAGGTTGCCGTATGTGTTCCGTCCTACCTACCGGTTGCCATCTTTTGAAGTCAGGTGTCCAACGCATGATGGATAATAAAGAAATTCTGTTTGAGAAGACTTTTGTTCCTTTGGTTCCTACTGAAGAAGTTGCTATAATCACCATTTTCGACAATTCTTCTAAGGCTTCCTCGAGAAAGCCTGTTAGAATTACATCCGTTCTGAGAATTGCATCGTTGATCATCACCATTCCTGGGCCTATCCCCTATACATCAAATAAAGTTGTCCCATGGCACTACGGGGCTAACGTGTATTATCACGGAGTTAAACAAGATTTGAATGTTGATACTGACGTCAGCAATATTGTTGGATCTAGTAAAGTCACCCGCAGCGGAAGACTTTTCTCCCCAGAGATCTCTGCACCAATTATCTGGAAGCCTGTTGTTATTACGCCTGTCAGTGCACCTACTACTATTCATGTTCATGTTCCAATTCTTACCCTTGTTGCCGAGTCATCTGACACTCGGGGCAAAGGGACCACCGGTGAGCCTTCCCGGACGGAGGCACCGAAGACGATTACTGTTGAAGCCTCTAGACAAGAGATGGAGGAAATTTTGAAGATCATCAAAAAGAGTGACTACAGTGTAGTCGAGCAGCTGGGGAAAACCCTGTCCAAAATTTATATGTTGTCCCTGTTGCTATGCTCAGAGGCCCATGCCAAGGCTCTGATTGCTTTCCTGAAGACTGCGCACGTACTGCAAGAAACATCAGCTGATCAGTTTAAAGATTGTGTGGCTAGTCTGACAGTAGATAATGGGTTGGGTTTCTCCGACACCGACTTGACTGTTAAGGGGAAGAATCACAATGACGCCCTGCATGTCTCCATTGAATGCAAGGGCACTACTCTTGCTCACGTATTGGTGGATACAGGGTCCTCGTTGAATGTGTTACCCAAGAAGGCATTGGATCGGTTAGACTGTGAAGGTTTGGAGCTGAAACCAAGCAACATTGTAGTCAGGGCCTTTGACGGGTCCAAGAGGATGGTCCATGGAGAAGTGGATATTTTGATTAAGGTTGGTTCTTAGGTTTTCGCATCTACATTCTATGTGATGGACATTTGGCCATCTTATTCTTGTTTGTTGGGTCGCCCGTGGATCCACAAAGCTGGGGCAGTAACCTCAACGCTCCACCAGAAGCTAAAGTACCCAGTGAAAGGGAAAATTGTGACAGTACAAGGAGAAGAGGAGTACATGGTGAGCCACCTCAACTCTTTCCGATATGTAGGGAAGGATGGGGAGTTCATTGAGACCCCGTTTCCACATTTTGAAGAGGTTCCCCAGACGCTGGCGTCAACTGAAATTGTTGTTGAAGACCCTCCAATGAAGATGGCTTCCTTCAATGATGCCCAGGATGTTGTCGAGAAAGGTGGGTGTGCAAATTGGGGCCAACTCCCTGATTTTGCACATAAGACTAACAAGTTTGGTTTGGGTTTCACTGCAGAAGCTCAAAGGGTTGTTTGGAGTGCACAGATCGGAAGACCTCCCCTGTTCATCAGCAATTCAGGAGTGAATGCCATTGAAGACGATGTCGAAGAATCTGAGTTTGACAGCTGGATTTACCCAACGGCTGACGGTGGATTAAGCAATTGGACGGCAAAGGACTTCGTCCCAATTTCTTTTATTACCCAGTAATAAGACTTTTGTTTTGAATTTGTAATAGACAATGTTTTAAACATTACGGCCGGTGTCTTACCTGGGGCACCGTGGCTTTGATTGTGAGGGCTTTATGTGTGTCATCTACATATATCATTAATAAAAGCATTGGACGTTTCTTGCATTTCAATTTTTGCGCTCTTTGTTTTTTCTTTTATATATTGCAAAACAGCTATTTTACACACACTCACATATACAGGTCTACATCCACTCTGGATCCCACTGATAACGACTTTTCTACTGCCGGTTATGACTTCGAAAGTCCGATCAACTTAGCCGAAGACGAAGGTGAAGATGATTGCGAAGTGCCCGGTGAACTTGCTAGACTATTGCTCCAGGAAGAGAGGGCCATACAACCGCATGAAGAGCCGGTGGAATCAGCAAATCTGGTTACAGAGATAGACAAGAAAGAGGTCAAGATCGATGCAAATCTAGAGCCTAGTGTTAAGCAACGGTTGATTCAGATACTGCAAGACTACATTGAGATCTTTGCCTGGTCTTATGAAGATATGCCAGGGTTGGATGCTGATATTGTGGTTCATCGATTGCCTACCAAGGAAGACTCTCCTCCAGTAAAATAGAAAGTCCACTGAATGCGCCCAGAGATGTCTGAGAAAATCAAGGCTGAGGTGATAAAGTAGCTTGACGCCAGTTTTCTAGCAGTTACTTCTTACCCACAGTGGGTGGCCAATGTGGTTCCTGTGCCGAAGAAGGATGGTAAGGTTCGAATGTTTGTTGACTATAGGGATCTAAACAGGACGAGCCCCAAGGATGATTTCCCTCTACCTCATATTGATGTTCTGGTTGACAACACCGCACAACATAAGGTCTTCTCCTTTATGGACGGTTTCTCCGGTTATAATCAGATTAAAATGGCTCCCGAAGACATGGAGAAGACAACCTTTATTACTCAATGGGGTACCTTTTGCTACAAAGTCATGCCTTTCAGATTGAAGAATGCTGGGGCAACATATCAGCGCGCCATGGTCGCCTTGTTCCATGACATGATCCATCATGAGATTGAGGTATATGTTGATGACATGATTGCGAGATCCTAGACTGAAGAGGAACATCTTGACCACCTTCAGAAGCTATTTGACAGGTTGAAGTTGTACAAGCTGAGGTTAAACCCGATCAAGTGCACCTTCGGGGTGAGATCTGGTAAGCTGCTGGGTTTCGTCGTAAGCGATAAAGGTATTCAAGTGGATCCTGCGAAGGTGAAGGCTATACAGGAAATGCCAGCTCCCCGAACAGAAAAAGAAGTCAGGGGCTTTTTGGGACGGTTGAATTACATTGCCCTATTCATCTCGCACCTGACTGCTACTTGTGAGCCAATCTTCAAGCTGCTGAAGAAAGATCAAGTGGTAAGATGGAATGATGAATGTCAGGCCACTTTCGAAAGGATCAAAGAGTATCTCTAAAAGCCACCTATTCTGATGTCGCCAATTGAAGGGAGACCTCTGATCCTATACTTGACAGTACTCGACAGTTCAATGGGGTGCGTGTTGGGGCAGCATGACGAGTCTGGCCAAAAAGAGCATGCTATTTATTACCTTAGCAAAAAGTTTACCGACTGTGAGACCCGATACTCACTGCTCGAGAAAACTTGTTGCGCTTTGGCATGGGATGCTCGTCGGCTGAGACAGTATATGCTGACTCACACTACTCTATTGATATCAAAGATGGATCCAATCAAGTATATCTTCGAGAAGCCTGCCTTATCTAGAAGAATAGCAAGATGGCAGATGATTTTGACTGAGTATGACATCCAGTACACGACCCAAAAGGCAATCAAGGGAATTGTGTTGGCAGACCATCTGGCACATCAGGCAGTGGATGATTACCAGTCTATGAACTTTGAATTTCCAGATGAGAGTATCATGTTGGTGACTGACTGTGAGACACTTGGACCGGATGAAGGACTTGAGGAAGGATCCCGATGGTCTATGTACTTTGATGGAGCTTCAAACGCTTTGGGTAATGGCATTGGCACCGTGATCATATCTCTTAAAGGCTCTCATACTCTATTCACCGCCCGACTATGTTTCAACTGCACCAACAACATGGCGGAGTATGAAGCATGCATTATGGGTCTTCAAGCAGCTATTGACCTAAGGATTAAGTTCTTGAGTGTCTTCGGAGATTCCGCTCTCATGATCAGTTAGATCAAAGGCGAGTGGGATACGAAACACCTAAATCTTATTCCTTACAAGGAGTATGTGTTGACGTTGCTTCCCCATTTTGAGGAGATAACCTTTGAACACTTCCCTAGAGAGGAGAATCAGTTGGCGGACGCGCTGGCTACGATGTCTTCTATGTTCAAAGTCAATTGGGACAACGAAGCTCCCTGGATTATCATTGAAAGATTGGACGAACCTGCACATTATTGTGACATTGAGACTAAAGAGACAACGAATAAACCCTGGTTTCATGAGGTGAAGAGGTATCTTAAAGCTCAAGAATACCCCGAGGGTGCATCTGTTAATGACAAGAAATTTCTGAGGAGGTTCGCGGCGAAGTTCTTCATCAGCAATGGTATTCTTTACATGCGTAACCATGATTCAACCTTACTGCAATGTGTGGATAAGAACGAGGCAGAAAGAATCATGACAGAATTACATGAAGGTACTTTTAGAACTCATTCCAGTGGACACACCATGGCAAAGAAAATCCTTCGGGCAGGATATTTTTGGTCCACTATGGAAGCCGATTGTTATTAGCATTCTCGGACCTGTCACAAGTGCCAAGTATATGTTGATAAAGTGCACACACCTCCAGTACCTCTGAACGTCTTGACAGCTCCTTGGCCTTTTGCAATGTGGGGCATCGACATGATCGGCGAGATCAGACCTACAGCATACAACGGGAATCGTTTCATCCTGGTGGCTATTGATTACTTTACAAAGTAGGTTGAAGCAGATTCCTTTGCTACCGTAACCAAGAACGTCATGGCACGGTTCATTCGGCATAACCTGATCTGTCGATACGGTGTACCAGAGAGGATCATTACAGACAATGGTACCAATCTCAACAATAAGATGATCACCGAGCTCTGCAAGCAGTTCAAGATACAGCATCACAACTCTTCTCCCTACCGGCCAAAGATGAATGGGGTTGTTGAAGCGTCCAATAAGAATATTAAGAAGATTGTGAAGAAGATGACGGTCACATATAAAGATTGGCACAAGATGTTACCGTTTGATCTTCATGGATACCGTACCTCAGCACGGACGTCAACAGGGGCAACACCCTATTCCTTGGTTTATGGCATGGAGGGCATCTTGCCCATTGAAGTTCAGATACCCTCTCTTCGGATTATGAAAGATGCAGGTTTGAGCGAAGATGACTGGATTCAGACCCGGCTTGATCAGCTTAACTTAATCGATGAAAAGAGACTTACTGCTATTTGTCATGGTCAGACGTATCAAAAGCAGACGATCAAGGCATTTAACAAGAAATTTAGACGACAAGAGTATCAAGTTGGGGACCTGGTTATCAAGCGCATCATACTGCCACAAGGTGATCCCAGGGGCAAATGGACCCTGTTGTACCCCAAAATTTGCCCTCCCATATTTCTCAAAAAAACATTTCAAGAAAAATTCACAAGTCCAACCTGGCGCGTCATATTCAGGTATTCTTTCGCCAAGATATTTGTGATAACGTATTCTCAAATTCAGGTTCGGCTCAAGAGTCAATTCTTTAAAGAAGGTATCCGAATGTGTGAGTTTTCTTGAAGAGATATAGTGAAAAAGTGTGCTGAAAGTGCAGTTTTTACGCGCTAAAAAATTCATAACTTGAAGATCGTGGCTCGTTTTGAACCCGTTCCGGTGGCCAAAATTCCGTCTTGACATTATCTACGTTTTCATCTCTCACGGCTGGAAGCCAATTTCGATCAGAAGGTCTTCAAAAATGTGGATTTATCAAGTATTTTCGTGCAGAAAATTTGTGACAGAAGTTTATTTGCGTCATGTTCAAAAAATCATAACTTGGTCGATTTTCATCGTATCGAGCTGGTTCTGGCGCCAAAATTTCACAAATTGAGTTGGCTACATTTTCATAGAAGGTATTGAGTTCAAACGGTATTCAAAAGGCATTCGTTTTTTGCTCAGAGTGCGTGACACGCTGAAAATCCTGAATGCTGAATATTATTTCATCTGGGCCGAAACTTCGAAAATTCATAACTCGGTCAATTTTTATCGGATTGGGCTCATACTTTTACACAAGGTCCCTGACTCGTAGATCTACAACTTTGCTTCAAAAGTCGAGACCGGATTATGCACCGATCAATACCAGTTTTTTATTGAAGAACGTGTCAGAGTCGACACTGGAGCCCAAAATAAGTTTGTCTGAGCTGAAACTTCAAAAATTCATAACTAATTCACCGTTTATCCGATTGAGTCGATTTTCGGACAGGAGTTAGTTCTCGATGTCGGCTACATTTTGTTTTCACATTTCAACTTCAAAAAATGCACTTAAGTCCCTGCGATTTAGCCTGGAAAGTGACGAATTCAAGTGAATATTGGAGGCTCAATTGCACATTCAAAGCCCATTTTCTTTACCCTAATTTCCACTATATAATCACCTTCTTGTCACACAAACCAGAAAAAGAGAAGAAAAAGAGAAAAAGAGAAAAAGAGAGAAAAAAACCTTGCCACAACACTGTTAGAATATCAAACTCTTTCAAGAACCCTAAAACCTTGAAATCCTTATTACAAATCCCTCTCTCACCACAAACAAGCCATCTCAGTTACAAACCAACATCTTATTACTTCTTCAGTAAGGGTAAGGCTGACTTGATCTCCATGATCCAAAGGGCATAAAAGCATTCATGTCACTACTTTTCCAGTAAGGGTAAAGTTGATTTGATCTCCATGATCAAAAGGGTATAATCATTCATACATGCCATATTGTGCCTAAACATTAAATTTCTTCATATATTGGCTTTATTTGCATTTTATGATTTTATTTAATGTTTTCATGAGATTCAACACTACAGGTTTAGACAGGATCCCATGCAGGTTCATTAAGGAACGTTGAGGCCAAAAGCCAAATGGTCAAAAGCCAAAAGCCAAATGGCCAAAACAGAACATTTTACACATGACACCAATTCATGGCGAGACAGACATCCTGAGAAGATTAAGGAACGTTGAGGCCAGAACATAAATGGCCAACAGCCAAAACACAAATGGCCAAAGTAGAACAACTTATGCATGATGAGGCCAGAACACAAATGGCCAAACCACTCCAATTCACCTCCAAAAAGGGGACAGAAACCCCCCAAGGTATTGTATTTTCTTTCTTTTCCTTATTTTATTTATTTCAATTATTTCTTTTTTTTAATTAATTCCTTTAATTTAACTTATTTTCATAAAATATAAAAAATAGTAAAAAACAGAAAAGTCATAAAAATCAAAATATATTTATTTAATTAATGTTTTTTTGTAAATAAATTTCACTAATAATTAATTATTTATTTTTATAAATCAAAATTCCATGTAAATAATTAGGTTAATTTAGGTTTAACTTTAATATGTTTTCTTAATAAATAAAAAAAAACAATTAGAATTAGGGTTAATCTTTTAATTTCATTTAATTCTCATAAAAATCATAAATCTCAAAATCTCAAAAAAAAAAACAATTTCCTTTTCTTTTAATCTAATTAATTTAACAATTTAATTTAATTCCATTAAAAAGGGTCCAACACCCTCGTTTCTAATTTTATTTCTATTCGCATATTTATTTCTTTTTTTCTTTTAATATGTATGTACCTCTCCCAAAGCCTTGTAAGCTCGGACGTTCTAATTCCTTGCACTTTTGATTCTTTATTTTTCTGTCAAATCGGGTCCTGGAAATTTTGGCGATGTGGACCTGCGCCTTTTGTAATAGTTTAGAATTTTATCTTTTTTTAACTGTTAACAAATGCATGCAAGAATGAATGGACAAAAATAAAAACAAACGCTAGATCACCAATAACATGACAAGATAAAATATCTGAATCTGACACACAAATCACACACCACCCCTAGGGTACGCCTCACTGTTGCCTTGCCTCGAAAGGTGATCGTCGAGTAGAGGATGTCTTAGTAAGTCCTCATGACCCGGGAACCTGGCATGAGGGTAGCTTCTAAGGTGTCTTCCTATTGCTCTGGTGATCACCATGTCCCGAACCTCGAATTGACCCGAACACCTCCAACGGTGGTGCTACCTGCCTCTCAATGGTGGGATGGCACTACTTTAAAAGACATTTACACAGAAGAATTCCTTAGGGTAGGTAGACGACTCTAGATACTTGCTCTAATTTCAAAACAAATCAAAAAAATACTTTTCACACCGACACCTTTTCAAAAAGCTTTCGAAAGCAATTTTTCAAACACTCTTGAGGACCGATACAAGAGTCGAACTGGAATTTTCAAAGAAACTTTTTTTTAAAACCCACATTTGAAAAGCAAACAAACCATTTTTGAAAACACAGTGAGCAAGTATCTAAGAGCCCATGGATAACCATGGATAGAAAGGGTGCTAACACCTTCCCTTTCTATAATCTACCTCCCGAACCGAAAGCAATCTCTTTAAGGAATTTTTCTGTGCTTTTGTCCTTTCCATTTGGAGAAAATAAAAGACGGTGGCGACTCTTGCTTCCGCGACATTTCGCGAACCAGCGTTAAACAGTCAGTTCCAGATCCACCGATCACAGAACTGGCGACTCTGCTGGGGATTTAACTTAAAGTGGGGTGTACCTTAGGGCTAGCTCATAACTATGTTTTCAATTGTATTGCTTTGTGTGCTTTAAATTGTGGGTTGCTTGGGAGTTCTATAGATCCTAACCCGGATCTGGGGGATACCTTCTTAGAAAGTAGCAACAAGGCTGTGATGGAACTGTGCGGGGTATACCGACATGGTTGAAACAGTCTGCTACGTTGATGTGGCACTTTGGTGTGTACCGGTAACCCTTGAGTTCAGTCAAGGAGAGTACGGGCCTCCGCGTGGTGTCGTGAAGCATCAACAGACCTTAGGAACCTTAATTGAACTATCTTGGCCTCTTTAGGGTAGTGAGATAACTGACTTTGGTGCAGTTCGAGGTTGGTTGATACTCGATACTACGCCCAATTGAGGGTTGCTTTCTTGGAATATTTCGGTCGCCAGTTCAGTGGCTAAATCGAAACGATGAACAATGAAAGCAATCCCGTGATATTGGGAACCTTAGAACCCGGTTACTTTGATTAGGACAGGTTGAACCCACCAACTTCAAGAGGGTACTACCCAGACCCCATGCTGGCCTTAAACCCTAAGGGCTTGTCTTGTGTGCCTTGTGTGCCTTACATGTTTGTCTTTGTAAATATCTGTGGTGTGTTTAATCATAGCATCATGACATCATCCTGCATCATATGCATTGACTAACCATTTCAGGGGTTCGAATTTTCATCTTTGTTCTTGTTTTGTAGGACATGGAAACTGTTCGTAGAAAGACAATTCAAATCAGTCTTGTAAGGATCCCTCCTCAGCTTAAGGAGCTCATATCCAGGATTCCCGAGAACTCTTCATTCAGTGAAAGGCATGGAAGCCTCATCAGCTTGGTCAACACCAACATTGAGGAAGATATGATAAAGGTCCTGTTCCAGTTCTTTGACCCTCTGCATCACTGCTTTACCTTCTTGGACTATCAGTTGGTACCTACATTGGAGGAGTTCTCCCGGCTCCTGAAGATCCCTATCCTTGATCAGCTACCCTTCAACGGTACAGAAAAGGAACCTAAGCTGGAAGAGATTGCTAAAGCCTTGCACCTACAGTCATCTGACCTCAAGGGACATTGGGAAGTCAGAAGTGGTATCGAAGGGTTCTTAGCCAGGTTTCTGTTTGAAAAGGCCCTTGAGTGTTGGAATTCCCGTGACTTGCAAGCTTTTGAAGAGGTTGTGGCCCTCCTTGTTTATGGTTTGGTGTTGTTTCCTAACCCAGATCAGCTCATTGATATCAGTGCTGTCCAAATCTTTATGTCCAGGAATCCTATACCTACGTTGCTGGGGGACATCCTTCACTCATGTTACACTCGAACCATGAGAAAAAGAGGTGTCCTTATGTGTTGCACTCCTCTCCTGGGAAGGTGGTTTATTTCGCACCTTCCCCAATCAGTCCTGAAGAATGAGCGGGGTTTGAGATGGTCACAACGGTTGATGACTCTTACACATGCAGATATACATTGGTGTCCTAGATCCAGAGGAGATGTCACTATCATTGATCGTTGTGGGGAGTACCCTAATGTTCCTTTACTTGGAATCAGAGGAGGTATTACTTATAGCCCATGCCTGGCTTGGAGACAGTTTGGTTATGCTCGGAGGGACGGTCCTCATGACATGTTAATTCCTGACATAGTTTTTGACTTCGACAACGATACTCAAGGACTTCGTCAGAGATTTATCAGAGCCTGGAGGATGCCAAGTAGGATAGACAGCAAGACACTGGGGCACAGGAATTCCATCCCATTGGAACCCTATCTCAAGTGGGTACGCGCCCGCTCTCAGAAGTTAGTGATGCCTTATCCTCACATGCTCCCAGTAATCAAAGAACCAGTCTCGGAAGGGGAAGTGTCCTACACTATTCAGCACCCTGATATGCCCACATCCTGGGAAGAGATGCAGAAGAGCTGGATCCAGCTTAAGGAGGAAAAGAATTCTCTTGAGACTAGTCTGCATGCCAGTGAAAAGAAGGTCTTGGAGCTCACTCGTCTGTTGCATGAGGAGAGGAATCTCAACACCTACATAGCTCCGAAGAGGATGCGCAGTGTATTTTGGGATTGATTTGATTTTTTGTACTTTTGCCCATGAGGCTTTTATGTATTAAACAATGATTTCTCTAATGATAACGTGTGTTCCTTTTGTCTACAACAAATTTGAACTTTCGAACCCTTGAATGCATTGCATACGCATTTCATACATCATGTGCATGGCAGGTTTTTCCTCTTTTCAGGTTGCTTACAGTTCTTCGCTGTTTATTTCAGCATCATGAATCCCGGATCTGAATCAACCGAGACATCAATCAAGGCTCTTCAGGTGCAGAATGCACAATTCCAGGAACTAATCAAGGGTCTGGCTAAAGGCCAAGAAGAACTAAAGGCTATGCTCCTGAAGAAGGAGAAGAAGAAGAAGAGAAGAACTGTTCTGTTCAACTCGGGCCGAAGGTTTGGCAATACTCTGCAACATGAAGAGGCTGGTTCTTCTGTTGGCAAGAGTCCTTCTCAGGCAGAAGTAAAGGTTCCTAGTCCGGTCGTCTCCGACAACGAGACAGATTTTGATGAAGAGCAGTACCCTCCTTCAGATGACAGATACAAGCAACTGGAGGACAGGTTGAAGGCTATGGAGGTGCAACAGGCACCTGGGCTGGATTTCGGAGATCTGGGTTTGTCGACTGGTGTGATTATCCCCCATAAATTCAAAGCACCATCCTTCTCGAAGTATGACGGGGCGTCTTGTCCCAAGCTGCATTTAAGGTCCTATGTTCGAAAAATTCAGCCGTACTCTGCGGATAAGAATCTATGGATCCACTTCTTCCAGGAGAGTCTTTCAGGGACTCATCTCGAATGGTTCTATCAGCTGGATGGGACCAAAGTTCGTAACTGGGAGGAGTTGGCTACTGCTTTCTATAAGCAGTATCAATATAATGCCGACCTTGCCCCCACACGTACCCAACTCCAGGGTATGGCGTTAGGTGCAAGCGAAGGTTTTAAGGAGTACGCTCAGAAGTGGAGAGACCTGGCTGGCAGGGTGCAGCCACCATTGACTGATAGGGAGCTGGTTGACATGTTCTTGGGGACCCTATCTGGGCCATTCTTCAACCATCTCATTGGGAATTCTTCTGCTGGGTTCACCGATTTGATCTTGACTGGAGAGAGGATTGAAGCTGGGCTGAAGTCTGGGAAGATTGCAAAGGGTGCCCCATCTAGTTCAGAAAAGAAACCGTTTAAAAAGGAGTCTAGTGCCGTGTATGGTTCTAGGAAATCAGAGAGACCTGAACACCGCCAATCTGTCAGCGCGGTGATGATTGCTAAGCCTGCTGCCGCTCCTCGGCCAAACAATTCTCAAAGGGCTGAAAGACCCCGGAGGGAGTTTACCCGGTTAAACATGACCTTATCGCAGATCCTGCCACAGTTGCTCGCAACCAATTTGGTGACTGTCAGGGAGGCTCCAAAATTCCCAAATACAACATCTCCTAAGTACAACCCGAATGCTCGTTGTGCTTACCATTCAGAAAGCCCGGGGCACTCTACTGATGACTGTTGGGCACTGAAGAACAAGCTGCAGGACCTCATTGACGCTAAAGAGGTACAGTTTGAGGCGTCTGACAAGCCTAATGTGGTGACAGCTCCCCTGCCTGCTCATGGGATCAATGCTATTGGAGATGAGGACGAAGTTGATGAAGCTGAGTTTGATAGCTGGATCTACCCGGCTGCTGACGGTGGACTTAACAATTGGAGCGCAAAGGACAATCTCCCTGTTTCTTTTGTTATTAAGTAATAAATTTCTTTGTTTTGTTATTTTGTAATTGTTGTACCCCAAAATTTGCCCTCCCATATTCTCCAATAAACTGCCAAGCCAAGCTACAAAATTCCCCAAGAGTTGCACAATGCAAAGGCCTCCATACAGTCAAAACTAGGGTTTGTGTGTTGATCAAGAAAAGGAAGTTTTCAAAGGCTCAATCAAGTCTCATATGCTTACAAACATGGTCAAGCATCCTCATATCAAGTTTCAAGGCATTCAGCTCAAGATTGTACAGTCAAAACCCTAGATTGCACTACAGTCAACTGTAGGGGCAAAATGGTCATTTGACAGTCAAAAGTTCAAATTTTTGGTCAATATATCATTTTGAAGCCACAAGCATCATTTGATCAATGCTTGATCATGATTCTCAAAATTTGGCTCAGAAATCGTCAAAGATGCAAAAGTTGCTATATTTGGACAGCTGAAAAAGTCAACTGAAATTGACCAGGGCATAACTTTCACATGGATTATCAGAAAAATTCCATCCAAAGCTCATTTTGAAGAGAAAGACATTTCCTACAACTCATCTTCATACTTCAAGTCCAAGAAATGCTCTCACAAAAAGTTATCAATTTCAACATTATAGGTCATTTTCAAAAGTCAACAAAAAGGGACTTTAAGTCAAAGGCCATAACTTGAGATTGGTAAATCAAAATGACATGGGACCAAAGGCATTGGTTAAAGGACTCAAAGACCTTTCCAAAATGTCCAAGAACATGTGAAAAGCTTAAAAATTGAGCAAGTTGTGCCTTGTAGAAGTTGGGAAATTTTTGTGAAATGGCAAAAGTCAACTATCATTGAAAATCCAATTTTTGACAAAAGGGCCCCATTTTTTCCACTTGGTTCATCCTTGTCATGCCACACACGTGTCCCATGGTTAATTTCAGGACCAAATATTGATTTTTTTATTTTATTTAATTTTTGATGATTTAATTCATTTTTAATCTTTGAAAATTCAAATAAAATTTAAAAACCAATGGAATAGTGTCATGTGAACTTGGACAATTTCTATGTATCATGAACCAACTCAAGAAATCAGGCTAGGGTTCATTTGCACACTAGGTCTAGGTTTTGGCTAAAAAGGAGGAAAATGGTTAAGGATGAAAACCCTAGGACTTATTCTTTCCCAAGCATGAATTAAGGTGAGTTAGCAAGCCAATTCCATTCCATGATCATCACTGAGTCAAACCCTAGGCCTAAGACATTATAAGCTGCGCCCAAACAAGCATTGGGGGATTGAAAATTTTGGACAAAAACATAAATCTGAAATCAGTGCTAGACAATCTTTCAAGCCTTAATTTTTATACCAATAGCATCCTGGACAATTTCTGAGCACATCTCAATCACTATCATCAACCAAAACACCTTGAAACGGTGCACCATAGGCCATCATGATCCAAACGCATACGTGTCCCAGATGATCATCCAAGGGCTCAGAATCAAGGAATACCATGAGGACAAGTCAACAGGCGTGCACGTGGCTTAGAAGGTCAACCAATTCACAATGCAAATGGGCCAAAATCACCAGGCCTACACCTCCAAATTTGGGACCACACCCCCCTGGTTTGCTTTATCATTTTTATTTTTATTCTTTCTTTAATTTTTTTTTTCTTTTATTTCTTTTATTTGCTATTTATTTAATTAATAAATTTTTTACAAAAAAACACAAAAACATCACAAAAATCAGAAAAGTCAAAAATTTTAATAATTATTTTATTTTAAATATTGTTTTTTTTTGTATAAATAATAACATGTAAAATGTTTAGTTTTAATTAAGTTTTCAACTTTAATTCCTTTTAATAAAAATCAAAAACAAAAACATAGAATTAGGTTAATGACTTTTTCCTTTTAACTTTCCTTGTTTTTTGCCATAGTATTAGTGTTTTTCATGATTAAACTAGGGTTGCATTTTAGGTTAGATTTTAATTCTTTTAATAACTAAAATCCAAAAAAATAGAGTTTAGGTTTAATAACTTTTTATTTTCTTTTTTTTTTAATAATAATATTATTTATTTATTTAATGCACATAAATTAATTTAGAATTAAATTAGGTTAAAAGTCAATATTTTCATAATAAACTTAAAAGACATTAGAACTAGGATTTTAATTTTAATTAACTTTTCTTTTTTTTTTCTTTTAAATCTAAAAAACACAAAAATACCATTTTTCATTTAATTTTAATTTTAGATAACTTAATTATTTTAATTCTTTTAAAGGGTTCAACGCCCTCGCATTTGATTATTTGATTTTCTTTTTTTCGCGCGTTTCATTTATTTCTTTTGTAAATAATTATGTATATGTACCAAAGCCGTGTAATAGCTATTAGACATTTCTTTTCTGCAATTTATGTTAAAACGGGTCTGGATTAATTTGGCGTTGTAGACCCTCGCCTTTGTAATAGCGTAGGACTTTTATCTTTTCCGCACTTTAAATTCCCGCACTTTTAACTGTTAAACAATAACATGAAAGAATGAATGCCCAAAAATAAAATCGAATCGTTAGATCACAACAAACATGACAAGACAAATAATTGAAACATGACACACAATTCGCACACACCACCCCTAGGGTACGCCTCACTGTTGCCTTTCGAAAGGTGATCGTCGAGTAGAGGACGTCTTAGTAAGTCCTCATGATCCGGGAACCTGGCATGAGGGTAGCTTCTAAGGTGTCTTCCTATTGCTCTGGTGATCACCACGTCCCTAAAACTCGAATTGACCCGAACACCTCCAATAGTGGTGCTACCTATCTCTCAATGGTGGGATGGCACTACTCTAAAGGACATTTACACAGACGAATTCCTTAGGGTAGGTAGGTTCTCATGGATACTTGCTCTAATTTCAAACAAATCAAAATACTTTTCACACCCACACACTTTCAAAAAAACTTTCAAAACAAACTTTTCAAACACTCTGACGTACGAGTCGAACTGAAACTTTTCAAAGAATATTTTTGAAACCCACATTGAAAAGCAAGCAAACATTTTGAAAACACATTGAGCAAGTACCTAAGAGCCCATGGATAACCATGGATAGAAAGGGTGCTAACACCTTCCCTTTCTATAACCTACCTCCCGAACCGAGAGCAATCTCTTTAAAGGAATTTTTCTGTGCTTTTGTCCTTTCCATTTGGAGAAAATAAAAGACGGTGGCGACTCTTGCTTACCGCGACATTTCGCGAACCAGCTTTAAAACAGTCAGTTCCAGATCCACCGATCACAGTAATAAACAATGATAAACTCTATGGCCCGGTGTCTTACCCGAGGCACCGTGGTTCTATTTGTGAGGGCATACAAACTGTCATTTCATATATCATGAATGAAAATCTTGGACGTTTTTCGCATTGCAAATATTGTGTTCCTTTTCTGTCTTTCTTTTCTTTTACATAATTTTCAAAACAGCTGTATTTACACACACACTCACTCATACAGGTTCCAATCCACTCTGGATCTCACTGATAACAACTCTGCTACTGCCAGTTATGACTTCGAAAATCCGATCAACTTAGCCGAAGACGAAGGTGAAGATGATTGCGAAGTGCCTGGCGAGCTTGCAAGACTGTTGCTTCAGGAAGAGAGGGCAATTCAACCCCATGAAGAGCCAGTGGAAACCATAAACCTGGGTACTGAGGCAGACAGGAAAGAGGTAAAGATTGGTGCCAACCTAGAGCTCAGCGTGAAGCAACGGTTAACCAAGATGTTACATGACTATGTGGAGATCTTTGCCTGGTCCTACGAAGACATGCCCGGGTTGGATACCGACATTGTGGTCCATCACTTGCCGACTAAGGAAGACTGCCCTCCAGTTAAACAAAAGGTCTGTCGGATGCGTCCAGAGATGTCTGAGAAGATTAAAGCCGAGGTCATGAAACAGTTTGATGCTGGGTTCCTTGCAGTAACTTCTTACCCTCAGTGGGTTGCTAATGTGGTGCCGGTACCTAAGAAGGACGGTAAGGTCAGAATGTGTGTCGACTACAGGGATCTGAACAGGGCCAGTCCCAAGGATGACTTCCCCTTACCTCACATTGATGTCCTTGTTGATAATATGGCTCAGCACAAAGTGTTCTCTTTCATGGATGGTTTTTCAGGCTACAATCAGATCAAGATGGCACCTGAAGACATGGAAAAGACTACGTTTGTCACTCAGTGGGGCACCTTCTGTTACAAGGTCATGCCATTTGGATTAAAGAATGCTGGGGCAACCTACCAGCGTGCCATGGTTGCCTTATTTCATGATATGATCCATCATGAGATCGAAGTGTATGTGGACGACATGATCGCTAGGTCCCAGACTGAGAAAGAGCACCTAGATCATCTGCAGAAGTTGTTTGACCGGTTGAAACTATACAAGCTGAGATTGAACCCGAACAAGTGCACCTTCGGGGTAAGATCTGGGAAGTTGCTAGGCTTCGTGGTCAGTGATAAAGGTATTCAAGTGGACCCTGCTAAGGTCAAAGTTATTCAAGAGATGCCAGTTCCTAAGACAGAGAAGGAAGTCAGAGGCTTTTTAGGACGCCTGAATTACATCGCTCGATTCATCTCACATCTGACTGCTACCTGTGAGCCAATCTTCAAGCTGCTGAAGAAAGATCAGGTAGTGCGTTGGAACGATGAATGTCAGGCTGCCTTCGACAGAATCAAAGAGTATCTCCAAGAACCACATATCCTTATGCCACCGGTTGAAGGGAGACCTCTGATACTATACCTGACAGTGCTCGACAACTCAATGGGGTGTGTGCTGGGGCAGCATGACGAGTCTGGCCGAAAAGAGCACGCCATTTATTACCTTAGCAAAAAGTTTACCGACTGTGAGACCCGATACTCACTGCTTGAGAAAACTTGCTGCGCTTTGGTATGGGCTGCTCGCCGGCTGAGACAGTATATGCTGACTCACACTACCTTGTTGATCTCGAAGATGGATCCTATAAAATACATATTCGAAAAGCCTGCTCTGTCTGGGAGGATTGCAAGATGGCAAATGATCTTGACGGAATACGACATTCAGTATACAACCCAGAAAGCCATCAAGGGGAGTGTATTGGCAGACCACTTAGCTCATCAAGCTGTAGATGACTATCAATCAATGAACTTCGAGTTTCCGGATGAAAGCATCATGATAGTAACAGATTGTGAAGTACCTGGACCGGATGAAGGACCTGAACCAGGATCCCGATGGTCTATGCACTTTGACGGAGCCTCCAATGCTTTGGGAAACGGTATCGGCGCCATAATCATATCTCCTCAAGGTACTCATACTCCACTCACTGCCCGGCTGTGTTTCAACTGTACCAACAACATGGCAGAGTATGAGGCGTGTATCATGGGTCTTCAAGCTGCGATCGATTTAAGGATCAAATTTCTAAGTGTCTTCGGAGATTCCGCTCTTGTGATCAATCAGATCAAAGGAGAGTGGGATACGAAACATCCAAACTTGATTCCTTACAGAGAATGTGTGTTGACCCTGATTCCCCACTTCACAGAAATAACCTTTGAGCACTTTCCAAGAGAAGAGAATCAGTTAGCGGACGCGTTAGCTACAATGTCTTCAATGTTCAAGGTTAAATGGGATAATGAAGCTCCCCGGATCATCATCTGGAAACTGGACGAACCGGCATACTGTTGTGATCTCGAAACTGAATTGGTAACTGAGAAGCCTTGGTACCACGAAGTGAAGAGATACCTGGAAGCTCAGGAATACCCTGAAGGTGCCTCTGTCAATGATAAGAAATTCCTGAGGAGGTTTGCAGCCAAGTTCTTCCTAAGCAACGGCATCTTGTACAAGCGAAACCATGATTCAACCTTACTGCGTTGTGTGGATAAGACTGAAGCGGAAAGAATCATGGAAGAGCTACATGAAGGGACCTTTGGTACGCATTCCAGTGGACATACTATGGCTAAGAAAATCCTACGGGCAGGATATTACTGGTCCACAATGGAAGCCGACTGCTACCAACACTCCAGGACATGCCACAAATGCCAGATCTATGCAGATAAGGTGCATGTTCCTCCGGTTCCCCTGAATGTTCTGACTGCACCTTGGCCGTTTGCAATGTGGGGCATAGACATGATCGGCGAGATAAAACCTACGGCATCCAACGGACATCGCTTCATCCTAGTGGCGATCGATTATTTTACGAAGTGGGTTGAGGCAGCATCCTATGCTACGGTAACCAAGACTGTGGTGGCACGGTTTATTCGACATAACCTGATCTGTCGGTACGGCGTCCCTGAGCGGATTATTACAGACAACGGTACCAATCTGAATAACAAGATGATCGCTGAGCTCTGCGAACAGTTCAAGATACAGCACCACAATTCTTCTCCTTACAGACCGAAGATGAATGGGGCTGTAGAAGCAGCAAATAAGAACATCAAGAAAATCGTGCAGAAAATGACAGTGACCTACAAAGATTGGCACGAGATGTTACCGTTCGCTCTGCATGGGTACCGTACTTCAGCTAGGACGTCAACCGGGGCAACTCCGTTCTCTCTGGTTTATGGCATGGAGGCAGTCTTGCCGATCGAAGTACAAATTCCCTCTCTCCGGATAATGAAGGATGCAAATCTGAACGAAGATGATTGGATCCAGACATGACTTGACCAACTCAATCTCATTGACGAAAAGAGACTTGCTGCTATCTGTCATGGTCAGACGTACCAAAAACGGATGATCAGGGCATTTAACAAAAAGGTCAGACCACAGGAATATCAAGTCGGGGATCTGGTGATCAAGAGAATCATCCTTCCTCAGAATGATCCAAGGGGCAAATGGACCCCTACGTACGAAGGGCCATTTGTGGTTAAGCATGTGTTCTCAGGAGGAGCAATGATCTTAACCAACATGGATGGTGACGACCTTCCTCACCCCGCCAATGCAGACATAGTTAAAAAATACTACGCATGAAAAAAGACCCGCTAGGCTGACATGTCTAGGCAAAAATTAGGGCTTCCCGTCGAACCAAAAGGGTTCGGGCAAAATGAAGGGATGAAAATGAAAATATCTGTACACCCGGCAAGTCGAAAACCTGAAAAGGCGGCTTGGGCAAAAATGGGTATCCCGGTGGACTGAAAACCCGAAAGGGCGGTCCAGGCAAAAATTAGGGATAAAAGCGTAATACTATGTCTCATTGATCACTTTGCATCCAGAATCCGGTATCTACATCAAGTTCAGACGGCATCGATCAGTCAGCTTCATTCTTCGTCAAGGTCATCAAGTGATGAGACGCTCAGAGTTATAAAGACAATAGCAGAGTTGAAACCCAGTGGATCATTCACATTTCACACAGCTGTTTATTTTCTCTTGTACAAAATTTGTATAAAACTCTCTTATTTCGGCGACGCTCCTCTTACTAGGACGTCAGCCTCTTGTATACAAAACGCCTATTCACGGGCCATTCGAAATCAATACAAATATACTTTTCGGTTAAACGTGCCAAGTGTTTTTCTTTTTTTGTTTTGTCTTGCGAAGAACGTCCAAGGTTCAATTTGTGATGTATGCATTGACAATAATTTGCTAACTCATAAATATTTGCATACGAAATAAAGGAATTAATTGCAGGTGACACTAGAAACAGGGGCAATAAAGAGTTGTCTGAGCAGTCTAATTGTTCTATCCTCCAAGGTATCAAGGTAGGTTCAGCTAAAGAACGTGACCAGTACATCTTAATTCCCTAGAGAGTGGTTCAGTAAAAACAGTACATTTCTCTCCAAGCAAAATTGTCAAACATCGAGGAAATTGAGTATCCTCCCGTAGATCTCAGTACCTTCCCCAGCAGCATATATTCTTAACAAGCATCCCCGGCAGTCTTGGTCTAAAGATTGTTCCCCGGCGGCATAACGTTCAAAGGGATCACTTCCCCAGCATATCAAACTTCCCCAGAAGAGTCCAACCCAAGTTCCCAAGGAAAGTTGGAGTCCATCTTCCCCAAGCAGTAAGCTTATCCCCATTAGATTCTGGAAGCTTATCCCCTCGCAGAGCACGAATGCGTCGTCCGGCTTTATTTAAAGAGCTATTTCCTTAACAGGATATAACTGGGTTATCCTCAGCCAAAAGCCACGGAAAGGTCGTCGTCAACGTAGTTCTTTCCTATCCCCAGCGAAGTCCATTATCACTTCCAACAACAAAGACATCCTCAGCAAATAATCGTCAACACTCAACGAAGTATCCCTCTTCCCACAGAGTATTGCTTCCCAGCATGGTCGTCAGAGTATCTTTTCTCCCCGCAGAATCTCCCATTTGCCAAGTTTATTCCACAACGGAGTCATCTTCTCCTACCGGTATTCTTGCAACTATCATCCCCAACAGAAGCAAAAGCTATCTTTCAACGTCAGCCCAGGATACGACTTCCCGGCACCCGTCAAGGATTTACTTTCCTAGACGAAAACATTCATAAAACATCACATACATCATTATAGCATGCATAGACACATCATATCATACAAATCTCATTTATGTTGAGAACATCATTGCTTGATCCATATCATGCATTGCATATGACTGACCTTTACCTTTCAGGAAAGACGCAGTTAAAATGCTCAAACATATTTCAAAGCCTTCTCTAGTCCAGCTAAATCGACTCCCAACAGATTTTTCTGATAATGACTCAGCAGAAGTTATGGTTCCCTCTCCGACGGTGTGTGAGGTGGTAAGTCCTTTTCAGATGTTTCCCTCTCCGACGATGAGTGTGAGGTGATAGTCTCCTATGGTTCCCTCTCCGACGGTGTGTGAGGTGGTAAGTCCTTTTCAGATGTTTTCCTCTCTGACGATGAGTGTGAGGTGATAGTCTCCTATGGTTCCCTCTCCGACGGTGTGTGAGGTGGTAAGTCCTTTTCAGATGTTTCCCTCTCCGACGATGAGTGTGAGGTGATAGTCTCCTATGGTTCCCTCTCCGACGGTGTGTGAGGTGGTAAGTCCTTTTCAGATGTTTTCCTTTCCGACGATGAGTGTGAGGTGATAGTCTCCTATGGTTCCCTCTCCGACGGTGTGTGAGGTGGTAAGTCCTTTTCAGATGTTTCCCTCTCCGACGATGAGTGTGAGGTGATAGTCTCCTATGGTTCCCTCTCCGACGGTGTGTGAGGTGGTAAGTCCTTTTCAGATGTTTCCCTCTCCGACGATGAGTGTGAGGTGATAGTCTCTTATGGTTCCCTCTCCGACGGTGTGTGAGGTGGTAAGTCCTTTTCAGATGTTTCCCTCTCCGACGATGAGTGTGAGGTGATAGTCTCCTATGGTTCCCTCTCCGACGGTGTGTGAGGTGGTAAGTCCTTTTCAGATGTTTTCCTCTCCGACGATGAGTGTGAGGTGATAGTCTCCTATGGTTCCCTCTCCGACGGTGTGTGAGGTGGTAAGTCCTTTTCAGATGTTTCCCTCTCCGACGATGAGTGTGAGGTGATAGTCTCCTATGGTTCCCTCTCCGACGGTGTGTGAGGTGGTAAGTCCTTTTCAGATGTTTCCCTCTCCGACGATGAGTGTGAGGTGATAGTCTCCTATGGTTCCCTCTCCGACGGTGTGTGAGGTGGTAAGTCCTTTTCAGATGTTTCCCTCTCCGACGATGAGTGTGAGGTGATAGTCTCTTATGGTTCCCTCTCCGACGGTGTGTGAGGTGGTAAGTCCTTTTCAGATGTTTCCCTCTCCGACGATGAGTGTGAGGTGATAGTCTCCTATGGTTCCCTCTTCGACGGTGTGTGAGGTGGTAAGTCCTTTTCAGATGTTTCCCTCTCCGACGATGAGTGTGAGGTGATAGTCTCCTATGGTTCCCTCTCCGACGGTGTGTGAGGTGGTAAGTCCTTTTCAGATGTTTCCCTCTCCGACGATGAGTGTGAGGTGATAGTCTCCTATGGTTCCCTCTCCGACGGTGTGTGAGGTGATAAGTCCTTTTCAGATGTTTCCCTCTCCGACGATGAGTGTGAGGTGATAGTCTCCTATGGTTCCCTCTCCGACGGTGTGTGAGGTGGTAAGTCCTTTTCAGATGTTTCCCTCTCCGACGGTGAGTGAGGTGATCATTCCTTTCAGACTATAATTGCCTATGGTTCTCTTCCCAATACTGCGAAGATAATAATTCCCATCAAGATTTTTCTCAACGAGCGTAGTTGAAGTTAAAATCACCCAAAGTTCTCTTACCATTCATGCTAAGGCAGTAACCATACCTGGTTCATTCATCGTCTTTTGAAGCTCCAGATCCAGCTCCTGCAACCAGTCAGGACACATCTATACAAAGCATCTGAAAACCAGATCCTGCAACATGTCAGGTACTCATTTTTCTTTTGCAGGTACGCAAGTTCTCACTAAGGAATCTCTTACGCGATCAACATCCAGATGGCATCTATAAGCCCATCATCCTATCCAGCAACCTCTAAATGACATCTATAAGCCCATTCCATCATCGCACTGCTACTATGTGAGCGCAAATTTCTGGGCACTCTAGTGTTCAATCATCTTCCACCCTCGGATTACGAAAGGCACGTCAGCCAATCTGCATCCTCAGGTTTAAGAAGATTGAACAGGGACAACTGTTGTACCCCAAAATTTGCCCTCCCATATTTCTCAAAAAAACATTTCAAGAAAAATTCACAAGTCCAACCTGGCGCGTCATATTCAGGTATTCTTTCGCCAAGATATTTCTGATAACGTATTCTCAAATTCAGGTTCGGCTCAAGAGTCAATTCTTTAAAGAAGGTATCCAAATGTGTGAGTTTTCTTGAAGAGATATAGTGAAAAAGTGTGCTGAAAGTGCAGTTTTTACGCGCTAAAAAATTCATAACTTGAAGATCGTGGCTCGTTTTGAACCCGTTCCGGTGGCCAAAATTCCGTCTTGACATTATCTACGTTTTCATCTCTCACGGCTGGAAGCCAATTTCGATCAGAAGGTCTTCAAAAATGTGGATTTATCAAGTATTTTCGTGCAGAAAATTTGTGACAGAAGTTTATTTGCGTCATGTTCAAAAAATCATAACTTGGTCGATTTTCATCGTATCGAGCTGGTTCTGGCGCCAAAATTTCACAAATTGAGTTGACTACATTTTCATAGAAGGTATTGAGTTCAAACGGTATTCAAAAGGCCTTCGTTTTTTGCTCAGAGTGCGTGACACGCTGAAAATCCTGAATGCTGAATATTATTTCATCTGGGCCGAAACTTCGAAAATTCATAACTCGGTCAATTTTTATCGGATTGGGCTCATACTTTTACACAAGGTCCCTGACTCGTAGATCTACAACTTTTCTTCAAAAGTCGAGACCGGATTATGCACCGATCAATACCAGTTTTTTATTGAAGAACGTGTCAGAGTCGACACTGGAGCCCAAAATAAGTTTGTCTGAGCTGAAACTTCAAAAATTCATAACTAATTCACCGTTTATCCGATTGAGTCGATTTTCGGACAGGAGTTAGTTCTCGATGTCGGCTACATTTTGTTTTCACATTTCAACTTCAAAAAATGCACTTAAGTCCCTGCGATTTAGCCTGGAAAGTGACGAATTCAAGTGAATATTGGAGGCCCAATTGCACATTCAAAGCCCATTTTCTTTACCCTAATTTCCACTATATAATCACCTTCTTGTCACACAAACCAGAAAAAGAGAAGAAAAAGAGAAAAAGAGAAAAAGAGAGAAAAAAACCTTGCCACAACACTGTTAGAATATCAAACTCTTTCAAGAACCCTAAAACCTTGAAATCCTTATTACAAATCCCTCTCTCACCACAAACAAGCCATCTCAGTTACAAACCAACATCTTATTACTTCTTCAGTAAGGGTAAGGCTGACTTGATCTCCATGATCCAAAGGGCATAAAAGCATTCATGTCACTACTTTTCCAGTAAGGGTAAAGTTGATTTGATCTCCATGATCAAAAGGGTATAATCATTCATACATGCCATATTGTGCCTAAACATTAAATTTCTTCATATATTGGCTTTATTTGCATTTTATGATTTTATTTAATGTTTTCATGAGATTCAACACTACAGGTTTAGACAGGATCCCATGCAGGTTCATTAAGGAACGTTGAGGCCAAAAGCCAAATGGTCAAAAGCCAAAAGCCAAATGGCCAAAACAGAACATTTTACACATGACACCAATTCATGGCGAGACAGACATCCTGAGAAGATTAAGGAACGTTGAGGCCAGAACATAAATGGCCAACAGCCAAAACACAAATGGCCAAAGTAGAACAACTTATGCATGATGAGGCCAGAACACAAATGGCCAAACCACTCCAATTCACCTCCAAAAAGGGGACAGAAACCCCCAAAGGTATTGTATTTTCTTTCTTTTCCTTATTTTATTTATTTCAATTATTTCTTTTTTTTAATTAATTCCTTTAATTTAACTTATTTTCATAAAATATAAAAAATAGTAAAAAACAGAAAAGTCATAAAAATCAAAATATATTTATTTAATTAATGTTTTTTGTAAATAAATTTCACTAATAATTAATTATTTATTTTTATAAATCAAAATTCCATGTAAATAATTAGGTTAATTTAGGTTTAACTTTAATATGTTTTCTTAATAAATAAAAAAAAAACAATTAGAATTAGGGTTAATCTTTTAATTTCATTTAATTCTCATAAAAATCATAAATCTCAAAATCTCAAAAAAAAAACAATTTCCTTTTCTTTTAATCTAATTAATTTAACAATTTAATTTAATTCCATTAAAAAGGGTCCAACACCCTCGTTTCTAATTTTATTTCTATTCGCATATTTATTTCTTTTTTTCTTTTAATATGTATGTACCTCTCCCAAAGCCTTGTAAACTCGGACGTTCTAATTCCTTGCACTTTTGATTCTTTATTTTTCTGTCAAATCGGGTCCTGGAAATTTTGGCGATGTGGACCTGCGCCTTTTGTAATAGTTAGAATTTTATCTTTCTCGCAATTTTTAACTGTTAACAAATGCATGCAAGAATGAATGGACAAAAATAAAAACAAACGCTAGATCACCAATAACATGACAAGATAAAATATCTGAATCTGACACACAAATCACACACCACCCCTAGGGTACGCCTCACTGTTGCCTTGCCTCGAAAGGTGATCGTCGAGTAGAGGATGTCTTAGTAAGTCCTCATGACCCGGGAACCTGGCATGAGGGTAGCTTCTAAGGTGTCTTCCTATTGCTCTGGTGATCACCATGTCCCGAACCTCGAATTGACCCGAACATCTCCAACGGTGGTGCTACCTGCCTCTCAATGGTGGGATGGCACTACTTTAAAAGACATTTACACAGACGAATTCCTTAGGGTAGGTAGACGACTCTAGATACTTGCTCTAATTTCAAAACAAATCAAAAAAATACTTTTCACACCGACACCTTTTCAAAAAGCTTTCGAAAGCAATTTTTCAAACACTCTTGAGGACCGATACAAGAGTCGAACTGGAATTTTCAAAGAAACTTTTTTTTAAAACCCACAGTTGAAAAGCAAACAAACCATTTTTGAAAACACAGTGAGCAAGTATCTAAGAGCCCATGGATAACCATGGATAGAAAGGGTGCTAACACCTTCCCTTTCTATAATCTACCTCCCGAACCGAAACCAATCTCTTTAAGGAATTTTTCTGTGCTTTTGTCCTTTCCATTTGGAGAAAATAAAAGACGGTGGCGACTCTTGCTTCCGCGACATTTCGCGAACCAGCGTTAAACAGTCAGTTCCAGATCCACCGATCACAGACCCCTACTTACGAAGGGCCATTTATGGTTAAGAACATTTTCTCAGGAGGAGCTATGATTCTAACCACCATGGATGGTGACGACCTTCCTTACCCCGTCAATGCAGACATAGTGAAAAGATACTAAGCATAATCAAAGACCTGCTAGGTCGACTGGCCTAGGCAAAAATAAGGGCTTCCCGGCGAACCAAAAGGGTTCGGGCAAAAATAAGGGATGAAAATGAAAAAAAACTGTACACCCGGCAAGTCGAAAACCTGAAAAGGAGGCTTGGGTAAAAAAGGGTATCCTGGTGGACTGAAAACCCAAAAGGGCGATCCATGCAAAAATTAGGGATCAAAAGCGTAACACTATGTCTCATTGGATCACCTTGCAACCAGACTTCGGTATCGACTATCAAGCTCGAACGACACTAATCAATCTGATCTACCTTCAACCAAGTAGCAAAGTGATGAGATACTCAAGGACATAAAGGCAATAGCAGAGTTGGAACCCAGTGGGATTATTCACATAGCTGTTTTGTTTAGTTTTTCACAAATTGTGTAAATTCTATTATTCGGCGGTGTTCTCTTACTAGGACGTCAGCCTCTTGTACAAAAACGCCTATTTACAGGTCAAACTTCAAAATCAATACAATTCATTTTCAAAGAAATTTCAAACTGTTTTTTCCTTTTTCTGTTTTGTTTTGCAAAGAACGTCCAATGTTCATTTTTGATATATGCATTTGACATTAATTGCAGCTCATAAATATTTACATGCGAAACAAAAGACCATTACTTGTAATATCAGAAACAGGGGCAAATAAGAATTGTCCAAACTGTACAGTTGCTCTGTCCACCAGGTACAAGGTAAATTCAGCTGAAGAATATGGTTGAGATGCATTCACTCCCCGCAGAGTAAGACAGTAATGTTAACTCTCCCCAGCTGAGACTTGCAACTGTGAATGAATCGGTAATATTCTCCCCAAGCAGAGTTTATCTACCATCAGCACTGAAAGGTCTTAATATTCCCCAGTGGAGTATAAGAATATTCCCCAGCAGAATACAAAAAATCCCCAGTGGAGTTTGAAATTTTTCCCAGCGTAGTCTGAAAAAAGCTTCCCCAGTGGAATTTGGAGAATCATCCCCGATAGACTTTGGAAGATCTTCCCCAGCATAACTCAAAGTATCATCCCCATTAGAGTCTAAAAGGTTATCCCCAGTGAAGTCGCAATTGAAAGATCATCCCCAACGAAGTTTCTTTCCTTTCACAAACAAGAAATTCATTCCCCAACAGGATTCAGTATCACCAGCAACGGTAATTTATCCCCAGCGAAATTTATCGGTGGAATCCTTAGCATAACATCTCTTCCCCACTGAGCAATCTCCTCATCAGTTTATCCCCCAACGGAGTTATCCTCTCCTGCCGGTTTATTCTCACAATCATCTTCGTTCGCCATCCCCAGCGGAAACGAAGAATTCAATTCTTTCCTCCAGCAGCTATCCGGGATTTATTCTCCCCTGCTAAAAACATTACATTTTCATACATCATGACACATGCATATGCGCATCATACAACACAATCTCATTTATTTTGAGAACATCATTATTTGATACATATCATGCATTGCATACAGCTAACCTTTGCCTTTCAGGAAGGATGTAGTTAAGTTCTCAGCTATAAAGCTTTTACCAGAGTCGAAGTACTGACCAGTTCTTAAATCTCAACTGAATTATCCTCAGTTGAATTACATATAAGGTTCTAAATCTCGACAAAGTTCCTCCGTCGAATTAGTGACAGTTCTTAAATCTCAACAGAATTATCCTTGGTTGAATTACAGACAAGTCTTAAATATCGATGAAGATGTTTCCCTCAGTCGAAGTACTGACCGGTTCTTAAATCTCAACTGAATTATCCTCAGTTGAATTACAGATAAGGTTCTAAATCTCGACAAAGTTCCTCCGTCGAATTACTGATAGTTCTTAAATCTCAACAGAATTATCCTCGGTTGAATTACAGACAAGTCCTAAATCTCGATGAAGATGTTTCCCTCAGTCGAAGTACTGACCGGTTCTTAAATCTCAACCGAATTATCCTCAATTGAATTATAGATAAGGTTCTAAATCTCGACAAAGTTCCTCTGTCGAATTACAGACGAGTTCCTAAATCTCAGCAGAGTTTTCTCAGTTGAATTACGGGCAAGTTCTTAAATCTCGATGAAGATGTTTCCCTCAGTCGAAGTACTGACCGATTCTTAAATCTCAACCGAATTATCCTCAGTTGAATTACAGATAAGGTTCTAAATCTCGACAAAGTTCCTCCGTCGAATTACTGACAGTTCTTAAATCTCAACAGAATTATCCTCGGTTGAATTACAGACAAGTCCTAAATCTCGATGAAGATGTTTCCCTCAGTCGAAGTACTGACCGGTTCTTAAATCTCAACTGAATTATACTCGGTTGAATTACAGATAAGGTTCTAAATCTCTACAATTCTCCTCCGTCGAAGTACAGACAGTTCCTAAATCTCAGCAGAGTTTTCTCAGTTGAATTACGGGTGAGTTCTTAAATCTCGATGAAGATGTTTCCCCCCAGTTTAATTACGACAAGTTCTTAAAACTCAATGAAGATGTTCTCTCAGTTGAAGTACATGCAATTTCCTAAATCTCAACAAAAATCAGACTTCCCCAAGCGGAATCTTCTATAACAACAGGTATGCAAGTTCTCGCTAAGGAATCTCTTATGTGATCGACACTCCTACAGATTGCATCTTTAAGCCCATCCTCCCGCCAACAATCTCCAAATGGAATCTGTAAGCCCATTCTCGACATCACAAGGCTGATACCACTTCATGCGAGTGCAAATTTCTGGGCACTCTAGTGTTCAATCATCTTCCACCTTCGGATCACGAAAGGCATGAAAGCCAATCTACATCCTCAGGTTTAAGAAGATTGAACATGGGAAGCTGTTGTACCCCAAAATTCACCCTCCCATATTCCTCAAAACATTGTAAGAAGAATCTCCAAGTTGCTCAAGGTTGCTCAAGAGTTGGTCAGAAAAGCTATCTCCTAAGGCAGTCAACCCCAAATTAGGGTTTTGTGTTGCATCAAGATCCTTGAGTCCAAATGACCTCAAGTTCTACACAATGTCCTAATATATTCTCAAGGTCATCCATGTCAAATTTCAAGCCTTGCAGAGAAAGTTTGCTCAATCAATTGCTCAAAGGTCCAAAAATCGACTATGTTAGGGCAAAAGTCAACTGTGACCCAAATACAATCAAACTTCAAGATTTTTTGTCAACATTCTCATTTTGAAGTATATTTCATCATTTTATCAAGGGTTGATCATGATTCATCAATGATTGCTCAAGATTCATCAAGATTCAAAAGTTGCTAAATTAGGGTTTTGTAGGAAAAGTCAACTCAACTTTGACCAAGCATAACTTTCTCATAATTTATGATAAATGAACCATACAAAGATAATTTTGAATAGGATGCAATTTACTACAATCCATCTTCATACCCAAAGATCAAGAAATGCACTCACAAGAAGTTATGAATTTGGACATTATAGGTCATTTTTGAAAGTCAACAAAAACACCTTTTTTTCCAAAGCGTATAACTTGAGCATGTAATATCAAATTGATATGATACCAAAAGGGTTGGTTAGAGGACATCTCAAGATTTATAAAAAGTCCAAGAACACCTCCAAAAGTTCAAAATTGAAGAAGTTATGCATTGTTGAAGTTGGACTTTTTTGCAAAATTGCCAAAAGTCAACTATCCCCAAAACTTCAAATTTTGTCAAATGGGCCCATTCTTTTCCACTTGATTTGAGTTTGCATCATTGCCCACGTGCTCTAACTTCAGACATGTGTCCACATCACCTTTTTATTATTTAATTTGATTTTTATTTGAATTAACTTATTTTAAATCAAATAAAATCATATAAAATCTAAAACTTTGATAACACATGATCTTGTGGCTATTTCAGGCTTTGATTACAGTTATTATCATCATCAAATTCGTATCAAATCAAATCATGTGCAAAAAGATTGGAATTAGGCAAATTTGGCAAGTTTGTAAAGGGGAATCAAATCCAATTCATGTGCATTGATATGAAGAGATTTGATCCATGTTTCTTACCCTAATGCAGTATACATTACATAAGGAAGATAAAGGATACGAAATAAGGGTTGGAAATCGTGGAGAGAGGCAGAACAAAAGTGAAAAAATTCACAAAAAAGTGAGAGATCAAAGTCCAAGTTAGAGGCAGTTTCAGGACACGAGAGTGGTCTCAATCGCTTCCTGACCATTCACACAAGCTAACTGGATCTAAACCACGCATCCTCAAGCCCCCAAGCGCATTGTAAGTCTCACGAAAACGACCCATGTTCTTGAATTCGACTTGATCTATTCTTGCATCATTTGAGAAAACTAATGGAATATTTGTGATCACAAGAGCATTTGCAAGCTTTTCATAATATTCAATTGCATTTATCTGGATTATATGAAGAACCACCATTGTTAGGGTTCGTTTCTTGTTTTTGGGCGTTTTTGTTTCAGGTGCAATTGGTTAGCATAATGGATATGATTGTGACCGGGAAGGTGAGACGAACACAACCATGCCCTTGAAATTCATTTTTGTGGCCTGTAGCGGATTTTTGAGATGAAGAAAGTTGTAGTGATGGAGCTTGATCCGTTGGTATAGGTCTTCTGCGTTTTAGCCACAGACGAGAGGTTGGGGATAATGTGTGGCATCCCATTATTAGTCGGTGCAAACATAGCGCGCATTTTATTTTTTCTGACCAATAATTCTTGTTTTATTATATTATTATTAATTTGTGTTAATATAACAAACAAGTCAATATGGTGTAGTGGCAAAGAAAGCGTGCATATCTCCTTCAGGACCTGGGTTTGAATCCCAGGTCCTCCACTTTCTCAATAATTTTGGTTTTCAGGTATTCCCATACAGGCGCCTATATGCAGTCCATCATACTCCCTCATGCATCCAAGAGCCAGATGGCCAATGGCCATATCTGATGGCCAGGGATTGAAGGTCCACCAAGGCGTCAGTCAATGCGTGAACACTAGATCTACAAAGTCAAAAAAGGCCAGCACTAATGGGCCAAGGAATTGCTATCAACACCCCAAAAAAGGCCCAAATTCTTCTCCCCTCTTATTATTTATTTATTTACTTTAATTGTTTTATTTAATTCTCTAACCAATCAAAAAATTCTTTTTTTATCAAATAAAATCACAAAAATATTTTTTTATTCAATCAAACTTTAAACTTTTATTTTTTTCTTAATAAACACTAATTAATTAATTAGGTTTTTAATTCTATAAAACTCTAACTTATTTTTGTAAATAATTAAAATTGATTAGATTTAATTAGGTTTTAACCATTAATTCAATAATTTTTTTTTCTTTCTTAAAATAACAAAAATCCAAAAATATATCATTAATTTATTTTCTTTATTAATTAATTTATTTTATAATTAATTTAGTAATTAATTTAGGATTAATTTCTTTCTTAAAATAAAAAAAATAAAAAGATATTTTCTTTAAACCAAAAGGGTCAAAACCCTAGTTTGCACTCGATTTAATTTCTTGCGCGCGTTGCTCATTTTTATCCAATAATGTACCTGTTTCCGGATTGTAATAGTTAAATAGGACTTTTAATTATTTTTTATTGCTTTATTTTTCAAAGGGTTTGTCTTTGGCGATGTAAATACCCGACGCCTTGTAATTTAAAATTCTGCATTTTATTTCCGCAAATTATAAATTGCTAGATGTTTGATAATAGGGTTTGCATGACAAGACTGAATGTTAATCTTAAAATCAAATTAGATCACCTTTAACATGTACAAAGATAAGAATAAACTGTAAACGACACACTCACACATGCGCACTCTTAGGATACACCCCACTTGGTTGCCTCCGTACACGGTCATTGAGTATAGGTCACTTTAGAGGTCGCCCTCTTGTCTAAAAGATCATAGTCGCCTCGAAACGGTTGCCTCGGATATAATTGCTTCAAACAAATGATCTAAGACATTAGGGTTACCGTTAAGGCGTCCTAACATTGCTTTAGTGACCGTATGTCCCTATTCGAATTGACCCTCAAACTCCAACGTTGGTGCTACCCACTCATTAATAATGGGATAGCATTGTCTAAAGTACATTAGAATAGAACGATTCCTTTTTCGAGTAGGTAGATGGTTCTTAGATACTTGCTCTTTTAAAAAAACAAAACCTTTTTCACACTTACACTCTTTTTCGAATAAAGTTTTCAAAAACACTTCATACGCTCTTGAGGACAGAAGCAAGAGTTAAATCGAAGTTTCAAATAAAAAAATTTTCAAACCCACAAGCACAAAGAAAACAAATTTGTAAACAATTGAGCAAGTACCTAAGGGCCCGTGGATAACCACGGATAGAAAGGGTGCTAATACCTTCCATTTCTATAATCTACCCACCGTACTCAGAAATATCTCGAAAAAGGAATTTTTCTGTGCTTTTTTCCTTTCCTTGTTGGATAAAATAAAAGTTGGTGGTGACTCTTGCTTACCGCGACATTTTGCAAACAAAAAACGCAAAACACAAACCAGCATTCCAAAAAACAGTCAGTTCTTCCCACCGTATCACAAATCCGTACTCAATTACAGAGTATGGGCATGGTCTCAAATGAAGGCTTCAAAGAGTATGCCCAGAAATGGAGAGACTTAGCAGGACGAGTACAACCACCTCTATCTGAGAGGGAGCTAGTAGACATGTTCTTGGCAACTCTGTCAGGGCCTTTCTTTAATCATCTGATTGAAAGCTCCTTTGCGGGGTTCACTGAATGGATTCTAACTAGTGAGAGAGTTGAAGCCGACATAAAAAGCGGGAAAATTCAAAAAGAAGCATCTGCTTCCGCTGCCATCAAAAAGACTTTTCCGGAAAAGAAGGAAGTATCAGCTGTCTACTCCCAAAGAGGTCAAGGAAGAGTTGAGCGCCGGCCAACGGTGGGGGCCGTAATGATTCAGAAGTCTGCAGCTGATCAGCCCAGAAACAATCAACCCAGAACCAACCAAACAAGGGTGGAAAGGCCTGTACGGCAATTCACCCGGATAAACATGACTCCCACTTAGGTTTTACCCCATCTCTTGAAGTTAAACCTTGTGAGTTTGAAAGAGGCCCCGAAGAACCCGAATACTGCTTCTCCGTACTACCATTCAAACGCCAAGTGTGCTTATCATTCAGAGAGCCCAGGGCACGACACCAATAATTGTTGGGCCCTCAAGAATAAGATTCAGGATTTGATAGACGCTAAAGAAGTTGAATTCAACGCCCCTGAAAAGCCGAATGTAATCTCTGCTCCAATGCCAAAGCATGATCACAATGCCCATGTTGTTGAAGAGGATTTGTTTGTTGCTACTGTTGATGATTTGATGACTTCGCTACTGATAATCAAGTTGAATTTGCTGAAGGCTGGGATTTTCCCAGGTTGTGAAGAAGATTGCTGCCTTTGTTCATCCTTACCAACCGACTTTCCATTGTTGAAGTTAGGCATCCAACGCCTAATGGATAACCAAGAAATCCTTTTTGAAAAGACTCTTGTTACACTGACTCCTGTCAATGATGTTTCAATAATAACCATATCCGCCAATCTTTCTAAGGTCTCCAAAAGACCTGTTAAGATTACATCCGCTCCAAAGACTGCACCTTTGAAGATAACCATGCCCGGGCCCGTCCCGTACAAGTCCGACAGATCAGTACCGTGGAACTATGGTGGAGAAATCTACTACCACGGTATTAAACAAATTGAATCAACTGAAGAGAGTTCTGATGAAGAGACTTCTGACATTGGAAACATTGTTGGAACGAGTAAAATCACCCGCAGTTTAAGAATTTTCTCTCCAGAGATTGCCCCTCCAAAGGCAATCTTTGGACCCTTAGCTGCTCCTAAGGTTACCCATGCACCGGTAAACATATCTGCGAGAACTCCAATTATTGAAGAAGTTGTAACTCATGTGGTTGTCCCCTATGCTGCTGCTGATGATAAAGGGAAAGGGATCCAAGAAGAGTCCGTCAGGACGAGGTTTCAGCCATTGGTCATCCCTGAAACCTCTCAAAAAGAAATGGAAGAGATTTTGAAAATAATCAAGAAAAGTGATTATGATGTTGTGGAACAACTGGGGAAAACCTCCTCAAAGATCTATATGTTGGCCTTGCTGCTTTGTTCAGAGGCTCATGCTAAAGCTTTGATAAGATTCTTGAAGATGGCCCACGTGCCACAGGAAACCTCCGTGGATCAGTTCCAAGAATGTGTAGCTAGCTTAACAACTGGCAATGGTCTAGGATTCTTCGATGCTAATTTAACATCCAAAGGGAGAAAACATAATGACGCTTTGCATGTCTCGGTGGAATTCAGAGGGACTACCCTAGCACACGTACTGGTAGACATTGGTTCATCGCTGAATGTCTTACCGAAGAAAGCCTTGGATAGACTGGATTATGAAGGTTTAACCTTGAAGCCCAGCAATATAATTGTCAGAGCCTTTGATGGTTCTAAAAGGATGGTCCACGGGGAGGTGGACATCCCGATTAAAGTGGGAACTAAAACCTTCAACTCCATATTCTATGTGATGGACATCCGTCCTTCCTATTCTTGCTTGTTGGGAAGACCCTGGATTCACAATGTTGGAGCCGTCACTTCTACTCTGCATCAAATGCTCACGTACCCTGTCCAGAGGAAAATTATAATTGTTCATGGCGAAGAGGAATACATGATAAGCCATCTAAATTCTTTCCGCTATGTAGAATTGGATGGCGAATTCACCGAAACCCCTTTTCAGCATTTTGAAGAGGAAGCTCAAGAGATTGCGACAACCAAGACAGTGTCTTTTATACCCATGATTACCAGACCTCCGCCTCGGATGTCGTCTCTCAAAGATGCAAAGGCTGTGATTGAAGAAGGAGGAAGCACAATCTGAGGGCAGCTTCCATACTTTCCTTACAAATCAGATAAATTCGGCTTGGCATTCACTTCTTTTGCTCAAAAGGCTGTACGCCGTGCCCGCGCTGGAGGGCCACCAGTGAGGATCACTCATCATGGAGTCAATGCTTTGGAGGATAGTGAAGAGGAGAGCAGCCTGGAAGACTGGATTTTTCCAACTGTTGACGGAGGACTGTGCAACTGGGAAGCAAAAGACTTTATTCCGATTACTTTCATACCGTAGTAATTTATCTTTTAAACATTTCTGTTTGGTTTGTAATAATTCTCAAACAATTTGTACACTTTTAACCTTGTGCCTTACCTGAGGCACATAGGTCCATTTGTAAGGGTTTGATTTTTCATCTTCATATGCCATTTTAATGAATCATGGACGTTTTCACATATAAACTTTTGTGTTCACTGTCTTTCTTTTTACATTTTATTTGTTTAAAGATGGATATCCCTTACACACACCCACACTCACAAATGCAGGTACCTTTCCATTCCGGATTCCATGGGTAACAATTCTGCTATGGCCTTCGGTGACTCTGAAGATCTGGTCTACCATGCCGAATACGAAGGTGAGGAAGATTGTGAGGTGCCGGGAGAATTGGCTAGACTACTACAACAGGAAGAAAGAGCAATTTTTCCTCATGAGGAGTTGTTAGAGACAATCAACTTGGGTACTGAGGAAGACAAAAAAGAAGTCAGAGTGGGTGCCAACCTAGAGCAAAGTGTCAAGGAGCGCTTAATTCAGCTGTTGCATGAATATGTTGAGATCTTCGCCTGGTCATACGAAGACATGTCAGGACTCGATACAGACATTGTGGTACACCGTCTACCCACAAGAGAAGACTGTCCACCAGTTAAACAAAAAGTCTGCCGCATGAGGCCCGACATGTCAGAAAAGATCAAAGCAGAAGTTATGAAGCAGTTCAATGCTGGATTTCTTATTGTTACTTCCTATCCACAATAGGTTGCTAACATTGTTCCCGTGCCTAAGAAGGACGGAAAAGTGAGAATGTGCGTGGATTATAGAGACTTAAACAGGGCCAGCCCTAAAGATGACTTTCCACTTCCGCACATTGACATCCTGGTTGATAACATAACTCAGCACAAAGTATTTTCTTTCATGGACGGATTCTCGGGTCACAACCAGATCAAAATGGCACCTGAAGACATGGAGAAAACTACGTTTGTTACACAGTGGGGTACGTTCTGCTACAAAGTGATGCCATTTGGACTGAAGAATGTCGGGGCAACCTATCAACGCGCCATGGTAGCTTTGTTTCATGATATGATACATCATGAGATAGAGGTCTACGTAGATGACATGATAGCCCAATTCACAGACGGAAGAAGAACACCTCGACCATTTGCAAAAGCGGTTTGTCAGGTTGAAGGAGTACAAGCTAAGATTAAACCCTAACAAGTGTACGTTCGGAGTCCGATCCGGTAAACTCTTGGGTTTCATTGTCAGCAATAAAGGTATCGAGATTGATCCTGCCAAAGTTAAAGCTATACAAGAAATGCCTGCTCCTCGCACTGAGAAGGAGGTTAGAGGTTTCTTGGGACGCCTAAACTACATTGTTAGGTTCATCTCTCACCTAACATCTACCTGTGAACCAATCTTCAAGCTGTTGAAGAAAGATCAGGTGGTTAAATGAAATGACGAATGCCAGATTGCCTTTGACATAATCAAAGAGTATTTGCTTGAACCTCTTGTCTTGATGCCTCCCATCGAAGGAAGACCGCTAATCATGTATCTAACCATCCTAGAAAATTCAATGGGGTGCATACTGGGGCAGCATGACGAGTCTGGCCGAAAAGAGCATGCCATTTATTACCTTAGCAAAAAGTTTACCGACTGTGAAACCAGATATTCACTGCTCGAGAAAACTTGCTGTGCTTTGGTATGGGTTGCTCGCCGGTTAAGGCAGTATATGTTGACCCATACCACCTTGTTGATATCTAAGATGGATCTGATAAAGTATATCTTCGAGAAGCCTGCTTTGTCTGGAAGGATAGCCAGATGGCAGATGATCCTGACAGAATATGATATACAATATACGACCCAAAAAGCTATAAAGGGGAGTGTGCTAGCTGACCATCTAGCTCATCAAGCTATCTAAGATTACCAATCCATGAAGTTCTAACTTCCCTGATGAAGACATCATGACCTTGGACAATATTGAAGATTTCTGACCATATGACGGACCTGAACAAGGATCCCGATGGACCCTGTACTTTGATGGGGCCTCTAATGCACTTGGCAACGGTATTGGCGCGGTACTCATCTCCCCAGAGGGTTGCCATACTCCTTTCACATCCAGACTTTGCTTCAACTGTACCAACAACATGGCCGAGTATGAAGCTTGCATCTTTGGTCTCAAGGCTGTAATAGACCTGGGAATCAAATCTTTGGTTGTGTTTGAAGACTCAGCTTTGGTCATCAGTTAGATCAAAGGAGAGTAGGACACAAAGCATCCAAACCTCATCCCTTACAAAGAACATGTCTTGGAATTGCTACCACATTTCGAGCAGATTACCTTCGAGCACTTCCCGCGAGAAGAAAATCAGCTAGCAGATGCTCTAGCTACAATGTCATCCATGTTTAAACTTAACTGGGATAATGAGGCTCCCTAAATCACCATTGAACGGATGGACGAACCTGCACATTGTCATGAAATTAATACCGAAGAAGTAATGGACTGACCTTGGTTTCATGAAGTCAAAAGGTATCTCGAGGCTCAAGAATATCCTGAAGGAGCTTCAGTCAACGACAAAAAGTTTTTGAGGAGATTCTCTACCAAGTTCTGCCTGAGCAGTGGTATCCTGTACAAGCGCAATCATGATTGCATTCTGCTCCGTTGTGTGGACAAGATTGTCGTTGAACAGATCATGGATGAACTGCACAATGGTACCTTTGGCACTCACTCTAGCGGGCATATAATGGCTAAGAAGATCCTACGGGAAGGCTATTACTGGTCTACCATGGAAGCTGACTGCTATCAACATTCCAGGACTTGCCACAAATGTCAAATCTATGCGGACAAGGTACATATACCTCCAGTTCCTCTCAATGTCTTAACAACTCCTTGGCCCTTTGCTATGTGGGGAATCAACATGATTGGGGAGATCAAGCCTACAACCTCCAATAGACACCGCTTCATCCTAGTGGCCATTGATTACTTTACCAAGTGGGTCGAAGCAGCTTCCTTCGCATCCCTCACAAAGAATGTTGTTGCCCGCTTCATCAAGCAGAACCTCATTTGCCGGTACGGCATCCCCGAAAGGATCATCACTGACAACGGTGCAAACCTTAACAACATTATGATCACCGCCTTGTGCAAGCAGTTCCAGATTCAACATCACAATTCATCTCCCTATCGGCCAAAGATGAACGGTGTTGTCAAAGCTGCGAACAAAAGTATCAAGAAGATCATACAAAATATGACAGTCACCTACAAGGACTGGCATGAAATGTTACCGTTTGCTCTCCACGGGTATCGTACCACGGCACGCACATCAACTGGGGCAACACCCTATTCTTTGGTATACGACATGGAAGCTGTTTTGCCTATCGAGGTTAAGATTCCCTCCTTGAGAATCATGAAGGATGCAGGTATGAGTGAAGACGATTGGATCCAGACCCAACTTGATCAATTGAACTTAATTGACGAGAAGAGACTTACTGCTGTTTTCCATGGTCAGGCGTATCAAAAACGGATGATCAAGGCATTCAACAAGAAAGTCAGGCGCCAGGTATATCAAGTTGGAGATCTAGTGATCAAGCGCATCATCTTGCCGCAAAGCGATCCCAAGGGAAAATGGGTTCCTACTTACGAAGGACCATTTGTAATCAAGAACATCTTTTCTGGTGGGGCAATGATATTAACCACCATGGACGGCGATGACCTGTCGCACCCTGTGAATGCAGACATAGTCAAAAGATACTACGCATAAGTGACCCGCTAGGTTGACACACCTAGGCAAAAAAAGGGCATCCCGGTGAATCAAAAACCCGAAAGGGCGATTCAGGCAAAAGTTAGAGATAAAACAAAAAAAATCTGTACACCCGGCAAGTTGAAAACCTGAAAGGGCGACTTGGGAAAAAAAGGGTTTCCCGGTGGATCGAAAATCTGAAAGGGCGGTCCAGGAAAAAGTTAGGGAATTAAAGCGTATGACTATGTCTCGTCGGATCACTTTAAGGACAATCTCTTCACAGACAAGCTCCGGGCTTCTGATCAACTCAATCATCTTCGGACGAAGCAACAAATGGATAAGATATTCAGAGTTACGAAGGCTATAGCAGAATGGGAACCCCATGGAATTTTCACACATAGCCATCTTTCTTTGTATAAAATTTTCTCATTTTTATGACAACGTTCTCTTACTAGGATGCATGTCTCCTTTGTACAAAATACTTACACAAAGTTAATACAAATATACTTCAAAGTGCAGAAAACTATTTGCCTTTTCTTCTTTTTTACACTTGTGTTTTATTTGAAAACGTCCAATGATTTATTAATGAACATATGCATATGAATATAATCATTGTTTACAAATAAACGAAATGGGAAAGAATAATTACTGACAAGTTGAAAGTATAGGAAAACGTCTTTAGGCTATTCTAGGGGAAATCCCTACAGTACATCATTAAGGTCCCCAGCGAAGTTAAAACTTCAACCTTTAAACCCCAGTGGAAATCCTCCAGTTTTCTCAAATTCCCCTACGAGTTATCTTAAAACCTGATAATTTCCTAACAAGTTGCTTTGAAGCCTGACAGCTAACCAAATGACAACCTAGGATAACTCCCCAGTAGAGTGGCAGACTACCCGAACTCCTGAACTTACTCTCCAGCAGGAAGCCTTCTTCCCCACAGAGTTTTCAATCCCCAGCAGATTGAAGATTCTCATTCTCATTTCCCCAGTGAAGTCACCAAAGTTTTCATTACTCCTCAACAGAATGAACATTCTCATTCTTAGTTCCCTGCAGAAATTATCATAATTTTCCCTATTCCCTAGTCGAGTAAGGATTCCCATTATTTAACCCCCAGTAGAAGTCTTCAAAGTTCTCTGGATTTCCCAAGCAGATTTCTCAAGCAGTTTGACATTACTCTCACAACAGATTTTGTCAATACTCCAACTTTAAGACATGAAGGATTCTCACATCCCCGCAGAAGTTGTCAGGGATTTTCCATCCCCAGCAGTCACCAAGGATTTCTCATCCTCAGCAATCAAAGATTTTGAATCTCCATCAGCGGTCAAGGATTTATTTTCCCCGGCAGTAGTCAAGAGTTTTATTATCTCCAGCCGTCAAGGATTTATTTTCCTCAGCAATACAGCAAATCAACTTACATGTGCATACATTACATTCATATATCATAAACATTGATAAGGCACATTTATTGCATCATACATTACATGCAACATAACTCTGTGTTTCAGCTAACATTTTACCCTTTTCAGGATAAGATTAACAACTATCATTAACAATATTCAAAGATTTCAGATACAGTAAAGATACACTCCAGACACGGAAGTCATTCTATTACTCATTCAGATTTCAACCTCAGATATAGTAAAGATGCACTCCAGACACAGAAGTCATTCTGCTACTCATTCAGATACAGCTTGGATACGCTCCAGATACAGATGCTATTTCATTGCTCATTCAGACTCAGATCTCAGATACAGTTCAGATACGCTCCAGATACGGATTCCATCCTGATACTTATTCATATTTCAACTATCAGATACATATTAGATACGCTCCAGATACGGAAGCCATTCTATTTCTCATTCAGATTCAACTATCAATTTCAAGTTCAGATACACTCCAGACACGTAATTCATTTTGTCACTTATTCAGATCCCAGATACAGTTCAGATATACTCCAGACACAGAAGTCATTCTGCTACTCATACAGATCTCAACTTCAGATACAGCTCAGATACGCTCCATACGCAGTTGCCATTCTGTCACTTATTCTGATTTTCCCCTGCTCAGAGATGCTCCAGACACGGATTTTATTCTAGTGCTTATTCAGATTCAACATTCAGATACAGCTAGGAGGCGCTCCATACACAGATGCTATTCCATTGCTCATTCAGATTCAGTCTCCAGATACAGCTCAGATACGTTTCAGACGCGGATACCATTCTGATACTTATTCTTTTGACTTACAACTTACAACTCAGCAAACATTCTTGGATGGCATCTTTAAGCCCATCTCCAACAAGATGTCATCTCCAAATGGCATCTTTAAGCCCATTCCCTCAACTACATTTTGACGAGTGCAAATTTACGGGCACTCTAGTGTCCAATCATCTTTTACCTTCGAGTCACGAACGACAAAACTCGCCAATCTAACTCTTCAGGTTCAAGAAGATTGAACAGGGGAAGCTGTTTTACCCCAAAATTTTCCCTCTCATTTTACCAAGATTTTCCCCACAAGACTCTTTGGACTCAAGACAGGATTAGGGTTTGCTCAGCTCAAGACCTCATCTTGCACTAATGACCTGAAATTAGGGTTTGAGTTTGCACAATGATTTTTGGACCATCAATGCTTCATGTGAATTTCATACACCATCTTGAACTCCTAAGATTGCTCATACCAAGTTTCAAGCCTTGAATCACATTTTTGCCCAGTCAATTGGACAGTTGACCTAAAAATCAGTTGTATTGGGGAAAAAGTAAACCATGGCCACTTCACAGTCAAACTTCATAATTTTTTATCCACAACAACATTCTAGGCTCCTATGTACCATTTGATCAAGTTTGGACCACAACTCCTCAAGAAATTTGATCAGATCATCAAAAGGGCAAAATGGTCAAAATTAGGGTTTTTATTGAGAAAGGGAAATTTCTGATTTTTAACCTAGCCAGTGGCCAATTGGGTTCAAGCATGATTTCAAGGACTCAATAGAATCATCTTGACCTAATCACATAGTTCAAAAGATCTCAAATGCATAAGATTGACAGATGAATTTTGTAGTCAACTGATCAAAAATCAATTGTACACTGAAAAGTCAAACTTTGACTTTTTGGTCAAAATCAAGTGCCAAGGGTCATAATTCATCAAGATATGTCAAAATGTGAAACTTGTTTACCAAGAAACCTAATTTTGAAAATTAGGGTTTTAATTTGAAATTTTTCATAACTTAGAATTTTTCTAAGTTATGGAAATTTCTTATTTTTCCCCAACTTTCCACAACTTTTTCACCATGATGAAATTGGATTAAAAGAAAACTTCCAACATGAAAGTTGTATTCCTCCATTAAATATACAACTTTGATTCACAAAGCTTTCCCAAAATATGCTTGGATCTCAAGTTATGATTTTGTGAATAAGGGTCCATAAACTTTTTAACTTAGTGAAATTTTGCCCTAGTTTAGGCAGATTTTTGACCTAACTTCATGGAAATTTTTCACCTAGTTCAAAGAGGTATCTCAAAATTAATTTCAAATATGGATTGTAAATTATGTTACAAGCTTTCCAAAATGTCCAAGAACTCTCCAAGATCATTTATGGTTAGAGAGAATCGAAGAATTGAAAATGACAATTTATCACTTTTGTGCAAGGCATTTTCACAATGTTACAAGTTGCAAATCAGTTTCAAACATGCTTGTACTTGGTATTACAGGTCCTAATCCTTTATACACTCCATAATTGAATGTTAATTCAGTGGACAATGGCTTTATTCTGATCTTTGAAGCACTGCACAGTGAATTAATTCAAAAATGGCATAAAGTGCATAATACCATTTTGATAAAGCATGTTTTTTGCAATTTTGTAATTCTTGAGCCATGGACCTGATCTTTGGTTGCAAGCAAGATCCACAAACATCAGGAAAATTTTACCAACTCTATGCAGTCCATAAGCTAGCAAGTACAAGCTTTTGCATTGTCACTTCAAAACTTTTCTTCAAAAGCAAGAAACTTGCAAAAGTCAATAGGACTGGTGTATCTGATAAAAGCAAGCATTGGTATCATTTCAAACGACCTCAGAACATTGTAACAAGCCTAAGCACGAATTCATAACTTCTCAAACACCCTAAAACACAAAAATCCCATTTTTCTGCCCAAATAGGGCATCTTCTGCAGAACCTTGGCCAAATCAATATTGGCTCGTGCGTTTTGCTTTGAAACACTTCAAACACATTCCATACCTCCTACCTAAACTATCCAGGCCCTTGTCTTGCAACTGTGTGCCCTGTTTCAAGCTTCACCATTTTCATTTTGAAGGTTTGCAGGTTGACTCGTGCAGCAAGATTCAGGCATCTACAAAGCAAGCTGAGCATCAGAGAAGCTTGAGAGAACTTCAAGAAAGCTCACAAGAACTTCAGGCCTCACTCAAAGTTCCCACATTGCCATATCCAAACTCAACTGAACAAGGTATTTGTCAAGTTTCTATCTCTCTATTTAGGCATCCTTAAGTTTAGGTTTGTGAAGCAAAAATGTAGTCCTCAACATGCTTAAGTTGTACATATGCGTAGATTCTATTTATATTAACTGAGCTAAGAGTATTTGGATGTTGAACATGCTGAAAAAACTAGGTCAGAAATTAGGGCCATTAAAATTCTCCTTGGTCTTTTAGAGTTAGGTCGTGTTTTTTATATCATTAGAATCGTGATTAAAAATGCTACAAGTTTCATGTTGCAAGTTTTTAATTTTATGCAAAGAATAGCAAGATACAGGTTGAAGAGGAAACACACGCGTTTGTTGTCTGGAGGTCAGGGACGAAGTTAGCTTGGGCTTGGGCTTGCTGTCTTTACTTTTTGCACCCCCAATTTTACTTTTACACCCCCTCTGACTTATTATTTTTATATTTTTGTATTTTCTTGCATATTTTATATTTTTGACTTTATTATTTTTTTTATGAACATTAAAAAATCCCAAAAATATTTTCTTAATTTTTTGCATTTTATTTTATTTTTTATCTCATTTTTTGCATATAAAAATAGTTTTATTTTAATAAATAGAAATCATTTTCTTAAAATAACTTGTAAATAATATAAAAATCTCATACATTTTTATTTTATTATTTTTCACATTTAAAATATTATTTTCATACATATTTCAATTTTTTAATATTTTATATATATTATTATTATTTTTCTTGAACAAAAAATGAATAAAATGAATAATATAGAATATATTTTCTTTTAAACAAAAATTAGGGTTTCTCACCCTTTCAAAAATAATCACAATATTTTTCTCACATACATAAAAATGAATACAATTTTTTTTTTGCATATTTACATTTTTGTTGCATATTTAAATAATTGCTTATTTATTTATTGTACCATAAATTCAATTGGGTTGTAATAGTGAATTAGGGTTTTATTTTATGCAAATATCCCCATTCATAACTTGTATCCCCCTCCCCATAATATTGTTATAATAGTTTAGATTTACTTTACGCAATTTATCACATTATATACATGTTTAGTAAATTAGGGTTTGTATGATAAGACAAAAACCAAACAAATAGCATGACCTAATACAAGACAAAAATGCATGAAAAATGACAACACCTTGTACACAAGCACCTCTAGGGTTTCACCCACTTTGGTTGCCTTAAAACATGGCCATGGTATGCATGCTAGGTATCTTGGCAAAACAAAACAAAACAAAAGATCATAGTCCCTCGATGACGCTAGACAATGTTGCCTAAAAACAAATGATCTTGGTCCCTTAAGCATGCTAAGATACTTGACACCATTGCTATCATGGTCATACGATGACCCACGCCCATCTCGTTTAACATCCAAAGATAGGGTTGTCTACTAAAACAATAGTAGGTCAACAACATCAAAGGAATAAAAATGTGTAGGAAAGACTTTTGGGTAGGGTAGATGACTTCTAGTTACTTGATCATTTCAAAAACAATCCTTGTTATTTTCAAACAAACACACACATTTCAAAACAATTTCCAAACAACTTTCAAAATATTGAAACATTTTTCAAAAGACAAACATCTTTGTATACATTCTTACGAATGAGAATCATTACAAAGATTGCCAAAACGATGGCCTCTTTTCAAAATACTTTCAAAACCATACAAAGCACCATTTCAAACAATTGGAAAAGCAAAGCAAGTGATCTAAACAAGTAACTAAGAGCCCATGGATAACCATGGATGAAAAGGGTGCTAGCACCTTCCCTTTTCATAATCTACCCCACGAACTCAAGAAAACATCTCAAAGGTCTTTCCTGTGCTTTTTGACCTTTCCTTTTGGATAAAATAAAAGTCGGTGGCGACTCTTGCTAAACTGAAACATTTACGAACACAAACGCAAAACCTTAAAGTCAGTTCTTCCACCATATCGCACCAAGTAACTAACAAACATACTATATGAAACTCCACCTAACTAAGAGAAAGTAACAGTTATATAGTTTAATAAGTGTTGTATGATTATAAGGTCCAATGCGAGTAAAAAACGATTTTTCTGCAAAATTTCGTCTCTAAAACATTTTGGGGTCTAGTTGTTACGAACAAATAATCGTAATTTAAATATATACAGGGTATGCATTCTTATTCAAATGACTAAGCATTGGGTGTTTCTATGAATGAATTGGTTGTTTGAGATTGTTTGATTTTACACTAGGACTAATAAATTGAATTTTAGAGTTGCATGCTATACTTATCAAATGGATCTCTTGACCTTTTTTTTTTGCATGTCACTTGAAATTTTAGGTAAGGTGTAAGGATTTGTGTTTTTAGGGAGAAAAGAATTTAATTGTAAGAATCAAACTTTGTATTTCTTGAAAAGAATTTCAAGTATAGTAATAAAAAAAAATGGAATACCTATTCCATTTCTTACAAGTACAGGAATTATAAAAGGATAGAATTTTAATAGAGATGAGAAAGGGTTCCTACGAGAGAAGATAAGATTCCAATTTCATGTTTGTCTCTTCTAATGTGTTTTTATCATTTAAATGGTAAACTCATCATTACGTTTGTTAGTTTTATTCACTCTTGTGCTCTTTCTTGTTTTCATGATGTTCACATATTTTGCCACATATCCATTTTTTTAAATAGAATCAACTGCTCCCAGTGATTAAGGTTGATGGAAAGGCAATTTCTTTTCAATTGACTCCAATCTTCCCAAGTAGCATCTTCATTTGCCAATTCAATCCATTAAAATAAAACTTGTTTGACTAGTACCTCTTGGATGATGGTGGTACGAAATTGCATAGTATGTTATATGTTGGGTGAGAATATGGTGTAAGAAAGTAGTGTAAATGGGAAGAGGTGAATAGACTTTTTAAAACAAATCAACCAAATTTTTGAAAATGAAATATCAGAGGTTTTTTAAAGTATGCATGCAGAAGTATTAGAGCAAAATAAAGTGCAGTATACTTGAATATAAGTTAACTCACGTAAACATGTAATCAATGTAAAACAATCACAAATTGAAGTAATGATAATACATAAGGTATTAAATCAATACCACTAGTATAATTCATGAGAGATGATTATACAATGACTCAATTCTCAAATTCTGAAGTTCGCAAGTTTTTCTGATTTTAATCACCACTAAAGCTCAATTAGGTATCAATTCCAACAAAACCTAATCTTAAGCAATAAAACGCTATTGATGCAATAAATGATAAACTACTATGTAAATTGAAAAACATAGGACTACAATATACTACGAAATGTAAATGCAAGAGTAAAAGGTATACAAATGACACTGGGATTTATAGTGTTTCAACTATGTCGTCCTCGCGTAAGTCTATGTACACTCTTCAATGGTTTCTCATCGGAACCTGCATAATTCCATTATTTTGACAAATATTCAAAGAGTTCATACAATCACTTATCCACAATAATGCTGAAGAAAATAAAACTTCAATTCTGGATCTTGACTTGTATACAGCTTCACGCAAAACTCTTTTGTGAAATCTTTACTCGACTGACGCTTCTAAGTCTTCCAATATCACTAATTTTACTCCAAGCCTTTGTATGTAGCAATCAACCCTTTGATCCTACTGATTCTTTGAGCAGTGATTTGTCTAAATATCTAAGAAGAACTCCGCCTTATTCATAGTCTTCCACACAGTCACTACTAAGGAAATTTGGAGAGAAGAAGCTTCTTCTTTTCACCAGAATTTTTCATCAGCGATGACAACTCCTCAATCTTGCAATAACCTGAAAAATATTTCTCCAAGAAAGGTTAGTTTCAAGACAACGTCTCCCCCAATCAATCACAATTCTCTCATGATCAAGATCTGAAACATAAACTGAGGTTGAAGAAGAAAAAGATTCTAATGCAAGAACTTTGAACTTTTCAGAGAGAGAGAGAGAGAGAGAGAGAGAGAGAGAGAGAGAGAGAGAGAGAGAGAGGGGAGAGAGAGAGAGAGAGAGAGAGAGAGAGAGAGAGAGAGAGAGAGAGAGAGAGAGAGAGAGAGAGAGAGAGAGAGGGAGGGAGAGTTGATTTCACATAAAATCGCAAATGAATATGAAATTTCACACATGAAAAAGTGTTGACAAAAGGTTTTATATGTGCTTGAGTTTAAGAACAAAAATGAGTGGTAAAAGTAGGTTAAATTCGAATAAAAAACAATGTATGTATTGAGTCAAATGAGTAAGTGAATGGAATAAAAACAATTATGATTTTTTGACCCATTTTTCAATTGATTCGAATCAAGTACAATGTCTGATTCGAATCAAAGATCCCGTGATTCAAATCATGTACAACTTGATTCGAATTAAATTGTTTTGAAAAGTTTTTGTTCACCCCTGTTGGATTTGATTCAAATCATAATGAGTGTGTATTTTGATTGATTCGAATCAAAAACTCAATTTTTCATGATTCAAAAGGTACTTTGATATTTTTCTTTGCACCTAACTTGAATCAAATATATATATTTTTTATTCCACAAACTCATTCAATTGACTAAAAACTTCTTGATCAAATTGAAATGTAACCATTGTTTTATGCATGCTAACATGATAAAGAATCAAATCCAAATTTAATTTAAAAGATGTGCAATCATGAGGAAGATTTAATAAATGACAATAAACGAAAGCGTTAAGACAAGTAACAAAATAATTGTATTAAAGATGCTCCCCTTGCATATGATCAGGTCAAGCAACAATCTCCCATATATGGATATGCAGCTACATTATGATTGCATAATAATAGGTCCTCGTGATGTGGTCAACAATGATAGTGGAATGGTTACCCGTGCACGGTTCGAGTAAAGAGACATGAAAGACAAGTGTATTTTTTTTGTCATGGAGGGAAGAAACAGTTTATAAGTTATTGATCCAACATGAGTCAACACCTCAAAAGGTCCAAAATAACGAAATCTCAACTTTTGATTCTTGTGTAAGATAACTGAAGCTTAACAGTAAGGTTGTAATTTTACATAGATTTTGTCACCCACAACAATTTCTTGGAAGCGTCTTTCATTGTCAACAAACTTTTTCATGACAGTTTGAGCCTTAGCTAAATTTGTCTTAAGTTGAGTTAGGATAACATCATGTTTAACGAACAATTCTTGTAGGGCAGAGGTCAGAGGACAATCATTCATACTTGACCACCGAATGAGGGTCTCTCCTATACACAACTCAAAAAGGGGATCATACTAATACTTGTTTGATTTGAAGTGTTATACCAAAATTTCACCCACGGTAAGTGATCTGACCTGATCAGAAATGGACCGTCACGGCTGACTCCGAGCAGAAAGCTTTTTTGAACGAGGTGGGGGGGTACCTGCAAGGCACTCCGATGCTGAAGTAAGTAGGAGTACGAGCAGATAATAGCAAGTGTAAGGTTAGAATGATGAATACCTGACCCTCTGGAAGCAGAGGGTATTTATAGCCCCCAGCGCTGGGCCAAGGTTCCTTCACTGGGCCGGGCAGGTTTGGCCCAATGGAGGAACTGCCAGGTTCTACGTGCGTAGTGGGGACCCGCACGTGGTCCCCTTCCTGGATGTTCTGCGTGAAGTGCGGGCGGACGGAGACGCGGTCTTTTCGGAGTATCGTTGGGGGGAACAGTGGACTGAGTCTGCCCTAGCTGGGGCGCTCGAGGTAAGCGTCGAGCTGGACCTCAGACTGTGGTGCTGGACCACCTCATGTCGAGCTGGAGGCGTATCGTCGAGCCAGCGACTGCGCGTCGGGCACGGTCTCACTCTTTGGTCGGCGTGGCCCTTGTAAGTCCATTTGGACTGGGCCTTTGCAATGCTTTTGGGCCAGTCGGGCCCAGTCCAGAACAGTAAGAAACAGAATCAAGTCTGAGGATTTTCTATTATAAAATACGAAGATAAAGCTCAACACACTTATTTAGAGTTTGGATTGGTCATCAATTTGTGGATGATACAAAGAACTCATGTTCAATGTAGTTCCACTGAATTTAAATAAGTGCTGCCAAAATTGGCTCAAACATACCTTATCTTTATAAGATAATATACACTTAGGAAACTCATGTAATTTGGCCACAAAGTGCATAAAGGCTCGAGTAATAGATATGCTAGAGTAACAAATTGCTAGAAACTTCATAATTGCAAGCACATAGATTCATATTCCTCATCTCCTTTTTGATGATAACAATACAACTATCATAGAGGTAGACAAAAAAAAAACAAAGGTGATAAATTAGAGTGATTAAACTCCCTCAAACAAATATAGAGATTATACTCTACTCCCGTTAAAAATACATTTCACTCCATTCAATATTATAAAAAATATGAAAAAATAATCAGATAGATAAATATAGCAGATACCAAACACATAAATCATAACATACTCAAGAATTTTAAAATGGTAGGAATACTAGAATTTGGATCAAGAAAGAAGAAAATAACCACATGGAAATAAGAATACTACTAAATAATAAAACATAAATAATTATCAATAATAAATATTAAAACAATACTTGAAATTTATATTTGTAACTGATCCATAAAAACACAATACAAATTGTTATTATAAAAAAAATATTTATCATTAAGTTATTTCTCACATAATGTTTGTACGAGAATTCTTTAACCTAGTCAATAAAGCAAAATTGCTGTAAATTGTATAAAAAAAAACAAAATAGAACTTAAAACTCTATATAATTGGGGTGTTGCGAGAATCGAACTCGCGACCTCTCGCACCCGAAGCGAGAATCATACCACTAGACCAAACACCCGTTTTGTTTTCGAATTCGACGATCACGTATATTTTCTTATACAAAATACACAAAGAGTTGCTCTTGCTTCCTTCAATCTAAAAAAATATAACTAGGGTTTCACTCACAAATTCCCAACTCAGATTTTTTCCCCCTTTGTTCAAATCAATCTTCAACAAACACATTCACCCATTCTTCAATTCAAACTCTCTATAATCCCTTAATTCTTATTCATTTTTCGAACAAAAATGTCTAACACCAGCAACAATGTAAGTGCAGAATTCAAATCCACTCTCATTTCATCTCCACAATCATTCCATGGTTTAAAGTTCATTTTTTTTTCCTAATTAGGTCGCTGGGGTTGATAACACATTCAGAAGAAAATTTGATCGTGAAGAGTATCTCGAACGAGCTCGGGAGCGTGAGAGACAGGAGGAAGAGGGTCGAGCAAAACCTAAAGGTGATTTTTTTTTACATTATATAATCTTTCTGCTGTTAGTTTTGTGCTTAAAATTGAATAGAATTGAATGATTTTGTTAGGGTTAGGGTTGAGTATTGACTTATATGATTTTGTTGGAACAGGTAAAGGTCCTCCAGTGCAGAGGAAGCCCTTGAAACATAGGGATTTTGAAGTAAACCTTGAATCCCGCTTAGGAAAGACTCAGGTATGCTTCTGCGGGCACAAAGTTTGACGCATGTATTTGAAAAAAAAAAATTCTTTTGATTTTGTTGAAAATATGTGTACGGGGAGGCGTTTGCTGGTTGAAGATTTTGTTGTACTTATAAGTGTACTTGTTTTGCAGGTTGTAACGCCGGTTGCACCACTAAGCCAACAGGTACCTGTTATTTTGTTTAGTATTTGCGTAGTTTGAAATTGGAAAATATTGTTCTTTTCTCATTGTTGATACCCTAGAGTAAACGAGCAAATTAGACCTTGTGTCTGTAGAAGGGTCCCTGACTCTATTCGAATGTCATGTTGTTCCCTATATATAACCACTTACTATAAATTTGGTCCCTATATTTAACCACTTACTACTATCAATGTAGTTCCAAGCATTAATATCGGAGGATTAATATGAGTAATATTTTACAGTGTCAAAGACTTTTTTTGAAAAATGCATACTCTCATGAACCTATTTGAGAGCAACTAATTTGTCAGTTTACTACTCTTGTTATCCTTTGTTTCTTTTGTTGGGGAGGTGTTAGGACTGATAGGTGATTAAGTGTTATGGGTTTTTCAACAGACTTTCAAACTTTGCTGGTTAAAAATAATGGCACATCTGTCATTGATTGCAATGTTTTCCAAATTCCTATGGACTTGTCGGTGTGTGTTTCATCATGTGTCTTGAGTAGTACCTTTGGGCTTAATAATCTATATTGCAGGCTGGATATTTCTGCTCAGTTTGTGAGTGTGTGGTGAAGGACTCTGCAAACTACTTGGATCATATTAATGGAAAGAAACGTATGTTTTTTTTTTTTGTGTTTCCTTTATTTTCCGGCGTATATATTGCTTTATTTTCCTTCACTTTGCTCATGGTTATTCTTGCGTTGTCCGACAGATCAAAGAGCATTGGGCATGTCAATGCGAGCTGAACGTTCTTCTCTCAAACAGGTACAGTGATAGATACCAGAAAGTGAAATAAAAAACAAAAATACTGCATTGATATTGACAGATTCTGACCTCTATATTAAAGTGATATGTGGTCCAAGGTTTTGAAAATAGAAAGAATGAATTGCATAAACACGTGTATAACCATGCCTAAACAATTGGACAGTGCCCAGTCTCTCCCTAAAGCCCTAACTGGTTCTGGCATACCCCTCCTCTCTTCTCATCCCATCCACATACTCTCTTTCCTGCAATTCGCATTTCTCGCGTTCATCCCCTCTAGTCTACTATATAGCCTTTAGGAAGTGATTCGTGTCTTTCTTTCCTAATTATGATCAGATAAGTTGCACCTCATAATCATATATAGCCCACCCCTCCTCTTGGCCTTCATCTCGTAGGCTTTTTCTTTAGTTTGGGCCTTGAGTCTACATCATTCAGCTTAAGTTAGCCTTCTAGTCTATGAATTCTAACGACCATGCCCTTTTGACATTTCATGAAATAATATATTTTTCTTCACATGCATGTATGTGTAATACCATTGTGTTTCATTTGGTTTATGTAGTTTAATATGTGCCTCTGCATGACAGTTGTAAATCTTAATGATGAACACAGGTTCAGGAACGGTTTGAATCTCTTAAGAAACGTAAAGACATTGGAAGCTTTACAGAGCAGGGTAAAATCTATGATTACAAGGAAGTTGGCTATTTGTTAAATCAAATGTTGTAGTTGGAAGTATATTTTTTTCTTTCCTTCTTTCCTTCTTATGGATCCTTAACTAAAATTTTGGAAGTCATATAAGAATTTGGTAACATTTTTATTAGTATATAATATTTTGACTACTTTTAGGTGAGTAATATGTAAACAAAGTATTCATGCTGAATTTTCAAGTTTTTTGATAGCACCCAGTCTATACTTTAATATGCCGTCACTTTGATGTTGAAATTGAATTTTACCCTTTTTGCAGATTTTGATGAAAGGATTTTAAAACAGCAACAAGAAGAGGAAGAAAGAAAGCGACTGCGTCGGGAAAAGAAAAAAGAAAAGGTCAGAACTGTGCAGATTAAAGTTTCGTATTTTCAATTATTACAAATGCAAAATCTTGGAAAAATCCTTTTACTCTCCTCCCATTTCTGTCTACCTCTGTACTCTCTGTTTTTCTTTGATTAAATCTATTAAGGAATTCATCTATCTTTCTAATGACATTTTAACAAGTCAAGATTCCTTTTTTCACATTGCATCAACTGACTAACTGATGTTCAATTTTGGATTCAGAAGATGGAGGCAATAGAAGAACCGGAAATCGATCCTGATGTTGCTGCCTTGATGGGGTTTGGAGGTTTTCGGTCATCCAACAAAAAGTGACATTCTTCTACATGTAGGATGAGCTGTGTATGAGATTTTGAGCAATTTTGTGCAGCTGAATCTGACAGCTAATTGTTTAGTTCTGGGTTTCTTATGAATGAATCTATGGTCAAACGAAAAATAGTGGAGATCAAACAGTATGAAAGCTTGTCAATAGTGTTCTATTCATTCACAAGATTCCTTTGTTTATTGCACATTTCTTCTAACATGATGTATCATATAAGTTTATAACATGTATTCTCTGCAATTGTTATGTGGGTTTCGGACAACATGCCATAGCTCGTATAAATCCATTATGAACTTTTGATGCAATTCTATAGTCGGCTATTTTGATCGATGAAGATCACTATTATAGGCTTTGCAGATGATCGGTCATCTACAATTGACACAGATTTTGTTTATTTTTTCAAACGAAAAAGAGGAGAAATTATATGAAAAAAAAGCAAGTTTTCGAAACAAGGTTTGAGAAGTTTTACCTACGGAGAAGTAAAATATTAAACCAAAAGAAACTGCAACATGGAGATGCGGGGTATCGATCCCCGTACCTCTCGCATGCTAAGCGAGCGCTCTACCATCTGAGCTACATCCCCTTGTGATGTTAAGGCGCGCTTATGTGATATTTAATAATTATTCCTATCTCAGGTTTAGAATTTTAAGTGTTTTAGAGTTGCTTATAGTCGAGTATCATGTATATGGCTCAACTAAAATTCAGGTGGATCATGGCCTTCCATTTAAAATCACATCATCGAACTCTTTCTAATGTGATTTTGGTGACAACTTCCGCCTCTGTCAACTTTGTGAAGTAATCTACTCCTAAATCAAGAATTTTAGTTGACGGATGTCGGGGAAAATAAACCTTAGATGTCCACCCCCACTGATAGAAAGGCCAGAGCAATGTCATTGACTCAAGAAGTTTAGTTGGGGTGTGATGAAGGTCAGCGTGCCTCTATCACTAGTCATACTTTTTGACGAAAGCGATGGTATCCCTCATCAAGGTAAGCCAATTGTATCCCGCCCCGAGCAATCTGTGGGCGAGGTATTTGCCACCAATATGAATGCCACAGGCTCCTCTGTGGACTATGATAAGTACTAGGGTGGTTTCGTGCTATTCCATACACTGTAACATTGGAGATTATCTCTCACTTTATAAATATTTTTCTTAGAGAATGGTGTATTTGGAAGACTTCTTTCATACTCTCCTTGCTTTCCTCTCGTCCAATGGGAGTTCGTCCCCTTGCATGTAGCACAATATGGGAAATATTCAACTAGACTCATGGACAACTCCTAAGGAGTAAAATTTTCTCGCCTCGATGCTGGGAGAAGCATGAGTCTCCTAGATCATCGCTCTTGGACTTCAATCTAGTGGTTCCTATTTCTAAGACAAGAATCGTGCCAACAATTAGGGCCTCACATTCTTCCTGATTCTTGTTGGCCTTAAACTCAAATAACTATGTTTGCTCGATGAGTATATTGCCAGGTCCTTCCAAAAAATTTCTCGTGCCGCTCCCTTTCACGTTGTAGGCGTTATCAACTGATAGCGCTCACTTTGTCTACAGGTGAGATAAATTTCTATCACAAAATCTGCCAAAGCATAGGATTTAATGCTTCCTCTTGAGAGATATTGGGTATCATATGTTGGGAGTTCCACCTGTTAGAATTAATTTAGATTTTATAATTAATTAGATATTAATTTATATTTAGGAATATCTTTTAGATTGTTTATATCTTTGTTAGAAGATATATATCTTAGATCTTCTTATATCTTTTTAGAAGATATATTTTAGATTTAATTTTGTGTATAAATAGCCTAGTGGACTAGGTTATTGTAATTCATTGTAAATCCTTATTTTGAAGCTATCTGAATATTCCTTTTGCCTTTTATCTCTTCCTTGTGCATCAACAATTGGTATCTAGAGTTCCGGTTCGAAATCTACAGGGAAAATAAGTATTGTGGTTAAGAATTATAATATTCTGATTCTGGGGGTTTTTGAGAAAACATTGATTTGGGAAACTCTGCGTAAATTGCATAGGGTAGAAGATGAACGGAAACGGCGACGATATTCATTCCAAGCTTCCAGTATTTGATGGTAAAAACAAGAATCGTTGGAAGATCTAGATGCATGTGTTATTTGGTTCTCAAGATGTGTTAGAACTTGTCACTGATGGCTATAATATGTTAGAAGCAGATGCAATAGAGGCCCAGAAGATAGCACAGAAGGCGCTGAGGAAGAAAGATCAGAAGGCGTTGTTCTACATCCATCAATGTATGGATGCGAATGTGTTTGAGAAGATTGCTGATTCTGAAATAGCTAAGGTTGTATGGGACACACTGGTCAGATGTTACGGTGGTGACGCATCAGTGAAGAAGGTGAAGCTTCAGTCTCTCAGAAAGTAATATGAGAATCTCAATATGAAGGACAACGAGAAGGTTTCTGAATATATCTCTAGAGTGATTTTGATCACTAATGAGATGAAAGTTTGTGGAGAAACTCTGTATAAACAAGTAATTATTGAGAAGATCTTGAGATCTTTAACTTCTCAGTTTGATTACATTGTGGTAGCAATTGAACATTCCAAAGATCTGAGCACCATGAGAGTTGAAGAGCTGCAAAGTACTCTAGAGGCGCATGAGTTGCGTATGACTGCAAGAACTTCTGAGAGGGAAGTAGAGCAATAGGCTCTGAAGATAACTTCTGGTAAGAAGCATCAGAAGCAGGCTTGGTCAGAACCTAGGAAGAAAACTAATGGTGGTCAAAGATCAGAAGCTTCAAGCTCTGATAGGCAGAAGAATGTCCAGAAGGGAAAGGAGAAGTCTGACAAGAAGAATGTTCAGTGTTACTGTTGCAAGAACTTTGGTCACTGTGCCAGAGATTGCTGGTCCAACAAAGAAAGGAAGTCAAAAGAAGCAAATATAGCAAGAGGAGAGTCTGATGATGAACATGTGCTATTGTTGACTTCTGAACCTGATGATCTGAATTCATCAGAATGGTGATATATGGACACAGGATGTTCAAACCATCTTACTGGAAACAAGAAGTGGTTGGTTGATTTTGACTCCGGGAAGGGTACAAAGATCAGATGTGCTGATGATAAATACCTCAATGTAGAAGGTATGGGAAATGTCAGAATCATTCTAAACAATGGGAAAGCAACAATGATCCATAATGTTTGGTATGTACTTGACATGAAAAGCAATCTGATGAGTGTGGGACAACTGGTTGAGAAAGGTTTTTCAGTTACCATGAAGGACAATCTTCTGAAGCTTTATGACTGTAATCAGAAGCTGATTATGGAGTCAGAACAGGGAAGGAACATAACATTCAAGGTGAAGGTTAGAACCGCAGACTCTGAATGTCTTAGTGCAACAAGTGTTGTCAAGGAGAGTGAGTTGTGCCACAGAAGATTTGGTCATCTGAATTTCAGAAGTTTTTAGGACATTTGAAATCAAAAATTTGGTATATGGAATTCCCTACCAATCATGCAAGGATGCATTGAAGGGAAAGTAGCTCCAGAGAGAAAACATGCCTTAGGAGTAGTACATTCTGATGTGTTAGGTCCATTTCCAGTAGCATGTAGTAAATTTGTTGATGTTGTGGGATATCTCTCAATTAATGTATAAGATGAGGTTAAACATTTTGTGTCATTTGTTGATGAGTTCACCAGAATGACATGGGTATCTCTCATAAAGTTCAAACACGAGGTGTTTGCTGAACTCAAGAAGTTCAGACTGAAGGCTGAGAATCAAAGTGACCAGACTCTGAAGATTCTTAGAACTGATGGTGGTGGTGAGTATAACTCCACAGAATTCAGAAGTTTCTGTGAGGAGAATGAAATTGAGCATGAGGTTACTGCTCCCTATACTCCTTAACACAATGGTTTTGCTGAAAGAAGAAATCGTACTTTGCTAGATATGGTGAGAAGCATGCTGAAAGAGAAGAAGCTTCCTCATGCTTTGTGGGGAGAGGTTGTTGCAACTGAATGTTATGTGCTTAATAGATGTCCAACAAAGAAATTAAAGGAAATAGTTCCTATTCAGAAGTGGGCTGGAGATAAGAAAAGTGTTAGTCATCTGAAGGTGTTTGGTTCTGTATGTTACAAACATGTCCCAGAAGCCAGAAGACAGAAGTTGGATGATAGAAGTAAAGTGATGTTGCTGGTGGGGCATCACAGTACAGGTTCGTACAAACTTTATTGTCCAGAAACTAACAAAGTTGAGTTCAGCAGAGACGTCATTGTAGAGGAATCAAAAGTTTGGAATTGGGAAAAGTCTTGTCCTGACTCTGATGACAACTTCTGAAGAAAGGTCAGAAATACATGTTTCTGAAGTTGGTAAAAACTCTGACTCTGAAGAAGATACAGAAGGAGAAGATGATTCTGGCTCTGAATCCGATGGTGATCCAGACTCTGAAGACAGTCAAGGTTCTAGAGAAAGTCCAATTTCTGAAGCAAGTGCTTCTGAAGGGGAAAGTTATGGTGTCCAAAGTTCTGAAGGTCCAGTTTAGAGGCAACAAATAGTCATAAGCATCCCAAGAAGATTTGCAGAGTTTAACATGTTACAAGACACTGAAGTAGACTCTGAATGAGAAGTTATTTAGTGTGAAATCTTATTAGACTCTGAACCCGTGAGTATGGAAGAGGCTCTTAAGAAGCAAGTTTGGTTTCAGGACATGAAAGAAGAACTTAATGCTATAGAGAGAAACAAGACTTGGAAGCTGACAGAACTTCCAAAAGGCAAGAAAGCTATCAGCGTCAGATGGGTTTTTAAGCAGAAGCTAAAGCCAGATGGATCAATTGGCAAACACAAAGCGAGATTAGTAGCAACAGGATTTCTACAGAATCCTGGAATGGATTACTTTGAAGTGTTTACACCTGTAGCGAGACATGAAACAATCAGACTAGTGATTGCAATGGCTGCTAACAGGAATTGGCCTCTGATGCATTTAGATGTAAAATCTACATTTCTGAATGGTCCATTACAAGAAGAGGTGTATGTTCCACAACCTCTTGGATTTGAGAAAAATAATTAGAAAGGGATGGTGTTCAAATTACACAAAGCATTGTATAGATTAAAGCAAGCGCCCAGAGCTTGGAATTTGAAGTTTGATTCGTTTTTCAAGGAACAAGGGTTTCAGAAGTGTGAGATGGAGTATGGTGTTTATGTTCAACACACTTATGAAGGTAATATGATTCTGGTTTGTTTGTATGTTGATGACATATTACTCGCAGGAAGTTCTGAACAAGAGATAACTGAGTTCAAGAAAGTTCTGATGAATGCGTTCGAGATGACAGATCTTAGGAAAATGAGTTTCTTTCTAGGGATGGAATTTATGTACTCTGAGAAAAGAATCATTTTACATCATATGAAGTATGAACTAGAGCTCCTGAAGAGATTTAAGCTAGAAAATTGCAAAGTTGCTATCACACCTGCTGATACGAATCAGAAGTTGGACTCTAATTCTGATGGAGAGGATGTGGATGCTACAACCTTCAAACAGATGGTTGGTTCTCTAAGGTATTTGTGTAATACCAGACCTGATATTTGCTATGCAGTTGGAATGGTTAGCAGATTTATGAGCAAACCAAAGTGGTCTTATTACCAAGCTGCAATCAAGATTCTGAGGTATGTGAAGGGAACTCTGAAATAAGGAGTGTTATTTCTGTCTGGAAGAAAGATTGAATCAAAACTTCTGAGTTATTCTGATTCTGATTGGTGCGGAGATATAGTTGACAAAAGAAGTACTTCTAGATACTTATTCAAATTTCTGGGAGGTCCTATTTCTTGGTGTTTCAATAAGCAACCTGTTGTTGCTATGTCAACTTGTGAAGTTGAATATATTGCAGGTGCTCTGACTGCATGTCAAGCTGTTTGGATTCTGAACTTGCTGAAAGATCTGAAGATTGAGGTAAATAAACCTCTGAAGCTGATGATTAATAACAAGTATGCAATCAATATTTCTAAGAATCCAGTGTTGCATGGGAGAAGCAAGTATATTGAGACCAAATATCATTTTCTGAGGAATCAAGTTCAGAATGGAATATTAGAAGTTGTGCACTGTAGCACCCAAAAGCAGCTGACAAATATTCTGACAAAGGCTATCAAAACTGATCAATTTCTTGATTTAAGGGATAGAATTGGTGTTGTCAGTTTTGGGTAAATATAAATTAAGGGATGGTGTTAGAATAAATTTAGATTTTATAATTAATTAGATATTAATTTATATTTAGGAATATCTTTTAGATTGTTTATATCTTTGCTAGAAGATATATATCTTAGATCTTCTTATATCTTTTTAGAAGATATATTTTAGATTTAATTTTGTGTATAAATAGCCTAGTGGAGTAGGTTATTGTAATTCATTGTAAATCTTTATTTTGAAGCTATCAATAAATATTTTTTTTGCCTTTTATCTCTTCCTTGTGCACCAACACCACCGTCTAAGACATCATCCTTTCCGCCAAATATGGTTTCTTTAGGACCCGTCGAACAAGATAGTTGGTTTTAACAAAGATTTTGTGACCCTGAAAGTAAGGTCTCACGACGACCAATTCTAGATAATGCGTTTCAGTGCCTCTGAACACTTTGCTTATGAAACATGCATGCCTTTCTTCCTTATGTGTCTCCTGGTCTAGTATTGAACTCATCGTCGGATCCATAACCGAGAGATAAAGGAATAGTGGTGATTCCTCCTCCTCATAGCAATTAAAACTTGACACTTATCATGATTGACTTCAATGCCTCTTTTCGTTTGCATAAACCCTAGGAACTTTTTATCCTAAACCCCAAAGGAGCACTTGGTGGGATTCAAGCGCATATCATACTTCCCGACTTGTGGCGGTTTCAATGTGTTGTTATGTCGGTTTCAAATGCCATAATTTACCAAAAACAGAATGTTTAAAACAATCTTCTGTGAAAATAAGAGTGTTCATCTTTTTAATATTTAGCCATTGATATTCGTATTGCAGAACTTAATGGGTTTGAATTTGTTCATTATGTTCAAAGAAAAATTAATCTCCCTCTTGGTACGTAATTATATATATATATATATATATATATATATATATATATATATATATATATATATATATATATATATATATATATATATATATATATATATATATATATATATATATATATATATATATATATATATATATATATATAATTGCATTCATCTAATCTTTTATTAAATTAATTATTGATATATTTGTGTTAATTAATTAATACTACTATAATGACGTATGATTGTAATGATGCTACAATCAAATCAAGTTTAGAGATAGCTAAGAACAAAATTCTTAGAGGTGATAATTGTTGGATTACATCTTTGACTACCAACAAGGTTTCGATTTCAACAAAAAATATCTACATTTGAGATGTGAAAATGGTTTTTTAAAAGATTGTTTCAAACATTTTGTTTTTGGTAAATTGTGGCATTTGAAACTGACGTAACAACACATTGAAATCACCACAATTTGCATCGGGTTAGTTCGGAAATACATTTCCGAACTAACCTTCTTAAGAATTCGGAGACGTGTTTCCGAATTTTTGTGATAAAATGGTTTTTGATGTGTCTGGAGATGCATCTTTGAAAACAATGGGGCATTTTGGGAAATTCACGAAGGGCCTGGGAGAAATTGCAAGGGTGTAAAGAGAAATTTCCTTATTGGTTTAATCGATTAAGATGATTTTCAACCTCTTTTAGTTTGTTTAGGCCTTAAAGGATTGTCAGCTCCTGATTTTCTTTTTGTACCTCCTTCTTATTTAGTTTTACACCTCATTTTCTATAAGCTTCATTTCTCAACCATTTGATTAGTGAGTAAATAATCTAAATGGACTAAGAAATTAAATAATCACTTGTTAGAGAAATGACTAAAAAATTTCGAGTTTGTTTTTCAATCAAGTGTTTTACATTAAAACCTCATAAATATTTTAGGAGGAATTTGTCCTCCTTTGATAGATATCAATGTTTTTTTTTTTATCTCTTTCTTTCTGCATCTCTCTGAATTGTTTGATATGAGAGTTAATCTTAAAAAACATTTTCTCCTTGGTCGGATATGTTCCAAATCATTTCTCAATAAACTTCTTGATGAATATTTTCTAAAGAAATTCTCAAAACATACTTGTGCTGTTGTGGAAAAATAAATGATAGAAAATAAAATGGAGATTTTGGTGTTAATAGTGAGAAAACTTGCTAGTGATATATTTCATCATCATTATACTCAACATACTTCATTAGTCAGTAATATATTTTTCTATTTAAATATTAATATTACTGCATATTGCTTTCACCATATCTCATTATTGACTTAACGGTATGAGAACAGTTGTATTACTTAATAGATGATGTCTCGCACTATTAATTACAACAACATTATGTTCCAATAGTGATATAAAGATATTTATTGCAAACTATCTGTATTATGCGGATATTAAACCTAACTCTATGTTTAAGAATTATTATCCAATAAATAGAGACTTGGGTCAAGTAAAGACACGCGCCATTCGTGTGTCAGGTCATACCATAAAAAAATCGATTTTAGATAGCTAGTCTAAAATAAGCATTAATAATAAAGAATCATCAATAGTAATGCTTAATTAGAATTACATAACATGTCATGATTAATAAAACATGAGTAAATAATGACTACATATGTCCCCAACATAGAGATTTCTAGATACGCATACTCATTGCAAATGTACATGTAATTCGAAAAGACAAACTTCGAAGGTTTTCTGCCATTGTCACCCTAGCAACGCTTCTGCCTTTAATCTCCCTCTCATATTCTTTTCTTGAAACCAAGGTGAATCTAATCCTTTTTTGTACTCCCTTGAATCTACCGAAACTTACTGGGAACTAAAGTTGAACCTCCTATTTATATGTTAGAGAAAGGTAGGCTCGTTAGGCGCTTAACTCATCCTCTCATAGTGTGTTTACTTTCTTCTATGTTAAAAAATGTCACCTCACCCTACAACTATCCTTAGTCATCGCTAGGCGCATCACCCATCTTTGCTTAGCACACAAACCCTTCATTCACCGAAAAATTACTTAATCAGAAAGTCTTCTCTCAGAAGTGCTCGCCTAGCACGCCTTAAGGGTTGCTTGTTTATAGTGAAGTATCATGTATATGATTCACCTAAAATATAGGATCATGATTAAAATCCATTAAATAAAGTAATTTATGAGATCATATCACGTGGTCGCCACACACTATATTGAACTAATTAATTTTTGAAAAAAAATCTTAGCCTGTGACATTGCGACCAACTAATCTAATTGAATCAATTTTACTGTCCATTTGCGGAGATCCCGTTTAAAATCAAAGCTAACAAAACTTTGTATGAACATGGTCCAACACACTCGTAAGACATAAGTCTTGACCCCTAAATCAATTTCTATGGATTTGAACTTGACAAGTTAATTGTTTCTTCTCTCACCCCCTTAATTTACTTTTCTAGACTCTTGCATTTATTGGATCATATCATTTCTAGATTAACCTCACTAAAGTAAATTAATAGAAAATTACAATTCTAGAAATATTATGATACAAAACATGCAATATAAATGTAATTAGACATGCAGTCAAGTGACTCGGAGGGATAAAAATTAAAGAGGTTGGAAATTTTTGTGTTGATTCTCTTACAATCATTACCTTCTTTTTAATTGGTGTTTTTACAAAAATAAGTTGATACTATTTAGTTATCCATTTTAAAATTCAAAACAATAATACTATGAATAGCTTATTACAAAGATAGATATAAGTTAGACAAAACAATAAATAATCAATTGTATTATAAAAAATAAAAAAAAACAGTAATTTTATCATTTGTAATCAAAGTTATTCATTTAATTGAGATATGGCAAAAGGTGTATATTGTATTGCATGAGAAAACTTTGTGAGTATACAAGTGCTATATGATAAAAGTGTTGAATTTTCACTTTCCATTTCATTTGCAGTAATCTCTAAAATTTCTGCACCAAGCTACGACTATCTTCTGCACTAACCGAAACTGTATTGCAGCAAAATATTGCTTGGAAATTAAAGGGTAACAAGTGATGAAGGGAAAGTAAAATACGTGGTGTCATTTTGTTTTGAAGAAGTGATGAAGGGAAAAGAGAGTTTTACCAACAGAAGTGAGGTATGAAAAGTTTACCAACAGAGAAAGAAAATATCAATCAAAAACACGAAAAATGGAGATGCGGGGTATCGATCCCCGTACCTCTCGCATGCTAAGCGAGCGCTCTACCATCTGAGCTACATCCCCTTGTTGAGTTAAAAAGCACGTATGATTTATTTAACAATTGTTCACATTCCAATTTTAAATTGCATACAATGAAGTATCAGGTATACGGCTCACCTAAAATATACGTGGATCATGACTAAGTCATTAAATAAAACAACTTATGAAATCATATCATGTGGTCACCAAACTAGAATGAACTTGAATAGTTCATGGTTTCTCTAATTCCCCCTTAATTTACTTTTCATTAGTTCCTTGTTTCTTCTCACTCCCCCTTAATTTAGTTTTCATAACATTTTTATCCTTGCATTTTATTGGATCATAACATTTCTAGATTAGCCACACTAAAAGAAAATTGACAACTTCAGAGATATTATGATGAAAAAATGCAATACAAATCTAATTAGATATGCCACACTAAAAGAAAAATACAATTCCAGAAATATTATGATGAAAAAATGCAATACAAGTGTAATTAGACATGCCATCGAGAATCAAGAATCCTCTCCTTCCATCATTTTTCTCCTTCACCAAAAGCAAGTGTAATAAAATAAATGGAATTAAGAAAAATTGATAAAAAGAAAAAGAGAGAAATATTAGAGAAATAGAGATAAAAGTGCGAAGAAGATTGTTGGAAAGAAAAAAATTAGAGAATCAAATTAACTAGGTTGGACGTGTTAGATCCTTTTCATGAGCATAACATGTTGAACAGTTTTTTGTCCCCTTAAGATCATTCCTACTTTTTAATTGGTGCTTTTACTAAGTGTTATACTATTTGGTTAACAAATCTTAATACAATAACACTATTGGAAAGATAGATACAAGTTAGACAAAGTAATAAATAACCATTTGTATTATAAAAGAAGACAAAAAAAAAGACTAGTAATTTTATCAATCATAATAAAAGTCATTCATTTTATTGAGATATGCATAAATAACCTTAAAACATTACTAAAAAGGAAGAAAAGGTGTATATTAATTGCGTGTGAAAACTTAGTGGGAGCAGTTGCCCCCACTGTTTTGTGAGTGTACAAGTGCTATATGTAGATGGCCTTGCAATTCTCAAACATTGCGATTTTATGCATCAGTTCTTCATTGATTCTGTAATTTGTCTCAACTCTCAAATCAATAGTTCAGCAACAAAATATAGTGTGTACTTTTCACACATGAAGATCTAGAAAAATAAGTTGAACTTGCATAAGATTTGAGCATCTAAATATTTTAGAAATGAAAAATAATCAACAAAAAATTAACTGAAATTTACTGTAGGTTCCAGTCATTTTTTATAAATGAAAATTGAAATATACTGCAATTTCTTAAACAGCAATTTCATACCAACAACACCTCCAATTCATAAGTACAGAAACAAACTTAAAAGATATATGAGATACCAAGCCATCTCTTACTAAAGGACTATTTGATGTATTGAGAAACCCATTTGAAACCTTCACCATAACCCATCTTCTTCACAATACTGCACATGAATACCTCCATGGGACGGACATTTGAGTCTGACAAATTTACCTTACCCTTGCCAGTTGTGAAGTTGCTCAGGCCCAAATGGTAACGTAACTCTTCTTCTGAGGCAGCATATGGAATATCTATTTTGTTTCCAAGGACAAGGAAAGGGACATTTGCCAATGATTCATCAGAGAGGAGAGCATCCAGCTCCTTTTTTGACTCGGCAAATCTTTCCTTGTCATAAGCATCCACCAAGTAGACCACCGCATCTACCTGCATTACAACTTGTTCATGATCATAAATATAAACAAATAACAATAGCATAATCAAGTAAAATATATATATATACCTTTAGCAAGAAAATTTGTTGCTCAGTTAAAACTTAAAACATTGAACAAGTTAGTAGTTATCATATCAAAAGTTAATTCAGAGGAAGATATGTCTGATAAAAGACACTATACATAAGAATACCCTCTAAACTGAAAAGGTGCTATCACAGATTCATCAAAATTCAGGTTCCCATAAATCATACCAATTTGTTTTTTTGGATAAAATAGGAAAGCATAATCAATGTAATCAAACACGAGATCTTAAGTAGGATGGTCGGCTTATGAAAGATTGTAAAACTCGGATTGTTAGCATGGCACGTAAGATCCTACCAAAGGGAAAAATGGTAATTTTACATATATTTATACACCCACATGCACAAAATTATGAAAATTTTAATTCAGCATAAAAAAAGGCCCAGCACTTTTTTTTTATGATCTTGCTTCAAAAAGCTCGATCTTGGTCACACCGGCAATGAAAGCAATCTTTCTCTAATTGTAGCACTCTCAAGCATTCTTAGCACGTAAGATCTTACGATCTAGCACTTGATCTTGACTACACTGCCGGTAACGGTTATAACCAGTTCGTACATTTTAATTTCTAAATCAAACCTCTTATGCAGCTCCATATTTGACTGAAATTATTGAATGATCACCACAGATTAGCACGTTTAGCCACGTAATCAAAGAAGAAGAATTCTATTGGAGTACAATACTTAATATATCTAGGGAAGGCATAATGGCATCCATTTTTTCAGGATTAAGATAGCATCTGCCTCTGATTACACTAATCACAAAAGAGGACTTAAGGCAAAGAAAAAAGAGACCTGGGCATAGTAGTCTTTCCAGACTCTACGAGCAATCTGATGACCTCCCAAATCAAAAGCCTTAAACTTGATCTTCCCAATACTCAACTCTTCTGATGTTGGATACTGTGTTGGCTGATGCTGGACTAATCTCTGCAAAACCAATTCTCATAATAAAAGAAACATCACACCAAGAAACAGACGCCGCGGAAATTTCAGTGATCTATATACTCAGAAACAGACTCTTGATAACTATCAAAACGCCTTGCTTGCCAAAACCAGAAAAGAAAAAATAATGGAAAAAAAACACAGAAATGAGAAATCCCAATAAAATTTAAGCATATGCTAGATGTCAAGGAAATAGCAATACACCAATCATGCATAGAGCAATGTAATAAAGTAAATAAGCAAAGTAATGAATAGCAAATTTGTATCATCAGCAAGAAACCGAGAAATCAAGCAATATTCTCGAAAAAGTTTAAAAATAATTTTAAGCTAAGAGCAAATAAATAATGTTGGGTTGAGTATCTAAAAGTATATTATGTTTCAAATTTGGAGCATCCATCCAGAATTGATTTTGATATGTTTGGTTGCTCTGAAGTATAATTGATTACGCTTTCTAAAATTGATTCTACTAGAAGCTATGATTTGTAGTTTTTGAATCTAAATAAGAATTTTCCACTGAAATCACCATTCAATTCAGTTTTGCACAAATTTATCCAATCATGAACCCCTTGGACTACAAAATATTCAACTAATCACAGATCCGTCACTGTTGAGGTGTTATAAACATGAATGAATTGATAAAAAACAATATCGGCGATTGATAATTGGGAAATTGAAAATCAAAATGAAACGATGAAATTGAAAACGAACCTCGTCTTTGAGCATGTGAAGCAAGGTGGTTTTACCAGCGTTATCGAGACCTAAGAACAAGATCTTAGCCTCTTTCTGCCATAACCCAAGCGATGCTAGAACGCCGTAAAACCAATCGACGAGAAACATTGTTTTTCACGATCGAGTTGAATTGAAAAGGGGAGAAAAGTATCCAAGTGTGAGACAAAATTGATGTATTGAGTGTTGAATGACCTAACCTAACCCCAAAACCAGAGAGAGAAGAGAAGTTTGTTATATTCGCGTTCTGTTTGGTTTTGTTGCAACTTGTTGTGGGACTTGTGTGACTGGTGACTGCTTCGCCCGGTTTGTTCTGGAATTGGATTCCACATACCCTTCTCATCACGGTATTTGTCACCGTTCGATCTCATCGCATGATTTTATAATTTGATATATCTGATTTGTTTATCGTAGAGATGTCAAATCAATTTCGACATAGGTGTATATTTTAATATTCACATGCTCCTTATATTAATAATATTTAAGACTAAAGTCGTCAAAATTGACTACTTCGTCTTAAATGAGTACGTGGTCATTATTCTCTTTTGAGAGATGTGTTGTCATTATTAAAAAGAAGAGAAATATAGAATCTTGTTTTATAACGATAGATTTTTAATCAAGACACTGGTTTTTTGATCGTATCAGATCAGAAGGGATTGTCAAGACTCACGAGTTTCTAATCGAGCAGTGATTAAATGTGAAGTTGAGGGTTACCTGCAAGACACTATGATGTCAAAGTAAGGTTCAGAGTAAGTGCAAGTAAGTATGAGAGTATGAGTGAATGAGTGAATACCCGACCCTCTCAAGTGAAAGGGTATTTATATCCCCCAACACTGAGCCAAGGTCCCCATTGTTGGACTGAGCAAGCAGACCCAAAATAGAGACGGTCAGGTCTTACGTGCGTAGTGGGGGTCAGCACGTGGTCCCTAACCTAAATGGACTCCTCTGAATTATCGAGAGAATGTGGATGCGGTCTTTTCGAGGTCAAGAAGACTCTGACATTCAGAGGTGATGGGTGCCAGCCCTACGAGGGGGTGCTCGCGAGGACCTCCTGAACGTCGTTGGTCCTCCTCGTCAGTCGTGAGGTTGTCCTCGGAGGACATATATTGGTCGTCGAGTGGAATGGAGGGTGCTTGTGAGGATCTCCTGAGCGCCATTGGCCCTCCTCGCCATCCATGGGGTTGCCCCCGGAGAATATATCCTGGTCGATGAGAAGAGTGGAATCACTGCCCGACATGGTCAAGGGCATATTCTCTTCTGCTGGTTTTCTCCTGCAGCGTAGTTGGATTGGGCCTTGTATGATGTTTGAGCCAAGTGCGGGCTCAGTCCAGAACAGAAGCCCCCTAAGTCGTTGCTCCTGAGGAAATAAGTTATGACTTAAGACCAACTTCCCTGTATGGTGAGCATAGTTTCGCTGGGGTCCCCTGCCACATCGAGAAACGAGACCATTTTTATACGCGACTATTCGAACGAAGATTGGAGTTGCTCACGGAGAATATTTAGTTGCTCCTCAACTCACGAGGAGATGAAACTTCGGAGGATGTTTACTTTATAAGCCACGTGGTGTAGCTTTTGGTTGCGACTACTCGAGCAGAGATTGGAGTTTGTGCTCGGAGAAAGTTTATCTGCTCCTCGACTTGCAGGGAGACGAAAGTTCGCAGGATGTGGCCACGTGGTGTAGCTCTTGGAATTGAATGATGGCCTAGGGAGTAGGGTTCATTATGACCCTGAGTACACATGCGGCAAGGAGATGGGCGGTTGATACGTTGTTCGGCGTGATGCTTCGTCTTCCGTGCTAGCCCTTAAATAGCGCATAAGGGCTCATTTGTAACATTTACAAACTCTCATTCTCTCTTTTCTCCCTAGCGTCCTTGGTTTCTACCGTCCTTAACTCCCTTCTCCAACCGTAAGCGTTGCCATAACTTTTGCCGTCGACTATCTACCAAACTTCATCAAGTAAGTGTTTTCCAATGATTATTGTCGTTTATAATTGGTTTCTTTGATAAATCTCGTGGATTTCCTGACGAATTTCACTACTCGAGAGATTTTTACTCGGGATATTCACACCTCTCTTTGTGATACTCACGAAATGGCTCGTGAAGTTCATCTGCTCCCCGTAGAACTCATGAAATTGCTCAGGAAATTCATCCCCTCCTTGCAATGTTCATAGGATTTCTCGGGAGATTCATCTTATCCCCGCCACCTTCATGAGGTTTCTCGAGAGATTCATGTTCTCCTCATGGCAGTTACGAGTTTGTTTGCTTTTACTGAGCGAGGGTTCATCGACCTAGTTTGGTCATAGCAACCCCCTTTCACTTGTGTTACGGTGGAAGAGTGGATTTGATTTGGCTGTCGAATTCACTGGTTTCCTCTGCTTTATAGGTGAAATGTCTGAACCAAACAAGACATCCGAGCAGGTTGAGGTAGAATAAATAAGTGGAGCCGACGAGGGTCTTCACTTGATCGACACGGTCACCGATCTGTCATTGTTCTGGGTCAGGCCAGAACCCCAAGGAATAGCCTCGGTCTTTAGCTATACTAGGAGGGAAGTGTACACCGTCTTCAAATATGGCAGCAACCAAGAGGGTTTCCGACATAATTTCATGATCTTTCGCCTGACGCCTACGGCCAGAATATGCTTCGACCCATCCCTTTTTATCTTCGCCCAACTTGAGCTTGAGTCTTTGCAAGATGACTCAATTTATAGATTCGACTTGCCTATTGGTTTGAGGATGCTCGACGAATGTGAAGTGATGTTTGGTGTCGAGCTTGGAGATGAACTCTTATAAACTTTGATCGGGGAACTGCTTCCCATTATCGGTGATGAGCGCTTGTGGTATGCCGAATCAGGCGAGCATGTTTCGTTTGTAGAAACAGAGGATGTTGTGTGATGTGATTCTAGCCAGGGCTTTGGCCTCTACCCACTTTGTGAAATAGTCGACGACCACGATCAAGAAATTATTTTGATATGATCCTTGTACTAATCGTCTGAGGATGTCCATCCCCCACTGAAACAATCGGCTGAAAATCATCAAACAATGAAGTCGCCATCGAACGTCTTTTATCCTGCATGTAGGGAAAGGTAAACATCGAGAAAATCAGAGAAGGGAGAAGTCATGGTCTTGCGACCGGGAGATCGGGTAAGGGAGTCTGTTACGCGAGGGGAAGGTATTAACACCCCACACGCCCGTAGTACACTACGGTATCCACTCTTGTTGTCTATCTTATGGGTGTGTTTAATCTATGCTTACTGTTTACTATACTAATGAAGGGAGAATGCATGCAAAAGAAAGGAGAAAATAATGTAGGGAAAATAAAATTGTGCTCGCTTGGGCCCTACCCGAATGCCTACGTATCCTTTTTGAGGAATCAGAGTTACCGTAGTTCGGCTCATATGTTTTTGTTTGTTTTGTGTTTTTTATAGACGAAATTAATTCTGCCTTCTGCTGCAGCTTGACCTTTGGAGACTTATGTGTTGGCACAAAAGTAAACTAATCATGTCCTTACCTGAAAAGGATTTTAGAGAAAAGGTGCTCGAGCATACAAAATGGTTTGAATTTGGTTTGTGTTTTATTACCTTGAAAAAGGGTTTAAGTATGATTACCATGTTTTTGATTTGCTAAGAAAATGAGTTTTTGTTTTAGATGCAAGAATGCAAAAGGGGAAGAAAAGAGTCTAAGGGAGACTAGCCTATTTCTAACCTAATGTTATCATACAATGGTAGCCCTATGTCAAGGATGAAGGGGAAGTTTCTACCTACTGTTAGCATGCATGGTTTACAACCTAAGGTCTAACTTGCATCCGAATGGAGCAAGCGCATCCTAAGGGAACATGGTATGTACAAGGATAAAGCAAACAAGCCAATAAGCTCAAGAGAGCACACCTAAAGAGATCCTACCTAAGTTAGCATGCCAAAGAAGGTCTAACAAAACTATCCTATATGGAGCATACAATGAGAGCGAAGTCGTGATCTCAATTTCTAAATTGAGTGACTCATCGATCAACAATAAAGAAAAGAAAGCGATAAAATCCTATAGGGAGCATGCACTAAGAGCGAAGTCGTGATCTCAATTCCTAACTTGAGTGACTCGTCGATCAACAAGAACGTAAACAAACACAAGCACAACACATATAACAAATGAAGCGTGGAATGCCTGCTACAGGTCTTTAAACAGCGACTTCGAGCGCACGCTCTTTATTTCCTACTTCACATGGTATCTAGAAAGCGGTAAAGTGCGGAAATGAGGAATAAAATAAAGTTGCGATGATACCAAACGGAGAAGGTTTGTTTCCTCTTCATAACCACACAAGCAATAAGAAAGCTCTATAGAAGCTGCTCCGCACGAGTGATCAAAGAATTAGTCTCCAAGCATTCCATATTGCGAAAGTTACATCAACATTCTATCAAAAACTCTTAGCTAATGGAGAAGGTCCGTTGCCTCTTCAAAACCATGCAAGCGATGAGAAAACTCTATCGAAAGCCTCCTCGATTTCTCTTGATGAAAATTATGCTCTTAGATAGCTTATGAACTTCTTGAAAACTTCATCTAAGTCTCTTTTATCCCATAATATTACATAAAATCATTGACAAAATAATATTATAACAAGTAAGAACTTAGAGAAACTAAATGAAACCAAAGGGGTGCATAACTATAGGCAGAGGCATAACCCAACAATGAAAATATGTGGGCTAAACCCATTCAAATTTTGAGCCCACCAAACTGCTTTTGTTTGCAAGTCCATTAACTATCCCACAAAAAATGTTAACGGGCCTAAGGGCTTGAAATTCGGTCCAATAATTCATCAGCATGATCCAATTCAGATTTTTGTTATTTATTATTCAAATTAAATGAAGACAACAACAAGAAGAGGATAATTAAAAGGAAAAGGGGAAAATGATGTGTTTGGATATAGTGAGGTTAGGGTTGCAAATTGAGACGTTCATCTTCTCCCCAAGGTCGATGTTCTTCTTCAACCAGAAATTACGAACGACGCCATTATCGATTACCCTCGATAGAAATGAAGCTTCGATTTTCATCCTCAAAGTCTCTGCATCATTCTCCATTTGGAACTTCTTCTTTCATCCATTTGATATTCTTCTCTGATCAACATAAGCGTAACGCGTCGTGGTTTGCCTCCTCCATTCATCCTCCTGAACCCATAGCTTCAACGGAAATTAATTTCAGAAGATTCTAGGTGAGATATATGCTTCCTTGCAGATTTAACTCTCCTTACCCCCTGCGGTTTTTTGTTCTTGATGATTCTTTTCTACTTAAAATTTTGTGTTCTTTTTCGAGTTTGAACTGATTATTGATGTTGTGAGTTATACAGAAGCGTGATGATTTAACTATGATGTCATTATTTGCAGGTTTGTTGAATGAAGACTATGAACAGATGAAGACGGAAATTCGACTCTGTTGAGAGGATGATAACGAAGATTACGCAAGTTACATTGATTTCGCAGAATGGTGGTTGCAAAGATGATAACAGTGTGTGTTTTGGAGATGAATATTGATTGTTGAAAGATGATTGTGGAGGGGTGATGTGATGTTATGGATGAAGATGAAGGTTCAAAAATGGTTATGGGGAGAGAATTTAAGAAAGAGTTTGTTTGGTGGTGAGTTTCCTATATCTTGCCCCTCTTTCACAAAAATTCGATGGATTCTCTATCGCCACCATCGTCCCAAACCTTCTCCAATAACCGCGAAATGAATACCACCTCCACATTGATTAGCCTCTTAATCCTGAATCTCACTTCAATTTCACACAAAAACCTATCATATAGTTGGGTCGATGAAGAGGAACTTGAAACCCTAACTTTAGATCAGCGCGTATTCCGGCCAGATATCAATGATTTGATGACAATGGAACTTTGAATCATAATTTAACTTAGAGGAATACTTTAGTGTCTCGAACGCTATGTTGTAGTACCTAAAGAAAAGGTGAAAATAGATTAACAAACCTTGAAGGAAGAAGTGAGAATAAAGTTCTGCGACGGTTCTCCAGTAAGCTTTAGCAGTCTTTCACTTTGTTCTGTTTCCTCAGCCGAATAACTTCTTCTATTGTCTTCTTTCTTCTACTTATTTGTTGTTCTTTCCGTACTGTTTTAAGTTTTTGTTGGTGTTCCATTATGAGATTGATGCAAATAGTAGAACAAAGATGATGAAAACGAAGGTTTCAAGGTGGAAGCAAAAGGTTATGGTGATGAAGATGAGCGAAAGTGTCAGTTGAAGGGTTACTGCAGAGAGAGAGAGAGAGAGAGAGAGAGAGAGAGAGTTTATAAAATTTCTTGGTGATTGTTCAGCAGATTGAAGAAGATGGAGAGAAATTTCCGAGAGAGTTGAAAGGTAGAAAGGTGAGTATCCTGATTTTTTCTGTGTGCAAAAAATGATTCTCCCTCTTTCTTCTCTCTGATTTTATGTTATATCCCTCTGGAAACTTTGTTAGAGATTTTGAGAAGTTAATTGAAGGTTCTGTTAAAAACAGTTAGGGTGGTTGTTAGTAAGCTGTTAGAAGTTAGTTAGGAAGTTAGTTAGGAGATTTTGAATTGGTAGTTTCTGTTTTCTGTTAGAGTTTATTTGGAATGGTTAAGAGACTAGGAATTTTGTTATAAGTCAGCTTGAAACTGTTAGAAAATTTTTGGTTTGACAGTTAGGACTTGGGGAAGTTACGGGAAGTAGGAATTTGGTTAGGTGGTTAGGGAATTAGCAAAATCTGTTGATAGTTGGTGAGTTAGTTATAGGCGGTTAAATTTTGAACTGGCTTTTTATTATGCAGGTTAGTTTTTTGTTAAGTTGGGATTCGATTACAGGGGAGTTTGGAAAATGGTTGGGTGAAGTTCTGTTTCGGTTAAGAAATTTTGTTTTTTCTCTTGGCTGGAATTTCTTTTTAAGGCAGTTAGGGGTTATATTTGGAGATTATGGCTAGGGTGTTTTGTTATGAAGTTCTGTTTTGATTTGTGAACTAGGTAGTTGGTTAGAAAACTGTTATTTTTGCTGAGAAGTTGATTAGGAATTTGTAAAATTTGGAATTCTGCTAGATGCTTTGTTTAATTTCTAATTTTTTCTGAAATATTCATGGCTGATTATTTGGATTATGACGAAGGTTTGAAACATGAAGGGCGTGAAATGTTGGTACATGTAAATCTTAGAATTTGAGCAACGTGAAGAAGATTGAAGGTGGAGGTTGGTTATGGAGCATTGAAGATTGATTAAAGCATGGCATATATCATGAAGTTTATGACGACATAAAACTTGAAATCTTTCATAACATTTGTAGCAGTATGGGTTGGATAGATTTTCTATGTAAATGAATCGTTATTTTCTATTGTCTTTGTAATTTTCTCTCGTAATTCTCCAATAACATAGCTTGTAAATTTCATGGTTATGACCTTGAATGAACGAGAATGAATTTGGCTAACCCTTTGACAAATCATGTGTGATGTTTTAGAACTTGTAAAGATCATATCATTGAATGAACGTGAACCCTTGGATCTTGATGAGTTTTGATGAACCAAACTAAACGAATAACCTTGAATGATGTTATGACTTGTAATTCTTTGCAAATTCGTAACTTGTACACCAAGAGAACCAAATGAGCGAATCTTCTAACTTTATCTTAAATCAACCATTACCAAATCATGAAATTGAGACCTTGAGCTAATATTAATCTTGAGCATAATTAGTAGTTTTAATGAATCCAAATTGACTTTAATTCTTAACAATCAACTTGCCTTCTTGTCAAAACTCCTAACCTCGATCTCAAATCCATGTTATATTGCTCTACAAGCAATAAGCAATTGAGAGGACAATAATGCCTTGTTTGCAGTGAACTTACCTCTTCATCTTTGTATCATAACTCACTGCTTTTGCACCTCAACCTTCAAAGATATCTTGACTTGCGGAGCACACAATATAAATGCCTTAAATAACTCTTGGAGATGGATGATGAGGCTTGGAATGGTGAAGAGGAACCAAACTCTAGCTTAAAGCAATCTCCACTGAAAACCAATATTGAAACCCTAATTCTTGAAGGTTCTCGACCCCTTGACAAGTTATGTTGTTAGTGAATGTATGCAATGTTAAATGACCTAATGGAGTTATGTACATGAGAAGAGCGCGACAATGCATAAGCCAGATAAAAGCATAAGGGTAGGACAAATTTGGGGTATTACAGCTGCCCCTATTTAATCGTCTTGAACCTAGAAGTACGATTGGCGCGTGCCTTTCGGAAGTTCAAGGTTGAAGATGATTAAATACCAATGCCAAAAATTTGTTCTGGGAGAAAGCGTGAGTGTTTATTTATTTTTGTGATATATGTTGTGGAAAGAATTTTTTGTTTTTTAGTGAAGAGACGGAGATTGGACTTGTAACGTAGCATGATGTCAATACAAGGAAGAGATCAGACTTGTAACATAGCATGATGCCAATACAAGGAAGAGATCAGACTTGTAACATAGCATGATGCCAATACAAGGAAGAGATCGGGCTTGTAACGTAGCGTCATGCCAATACAAGGAAGAGATCAGACTTGTAACGTAGCATGATGCCAATACAAGGAAGAGATCGTACTTGTAACGTAGCATGATGCCAATACAAGGAAAGGATCGGGCTTGTAACGTAGCATGATGCCAATACAAGAAAGGATCGGGCTTGTAACGTAGCGTCATGCCAATACAAGGAAAGGATCGGGCTTGTAACATAGCATGATGCCAATACAAGGAAAGGGTCGGGCTTGTAACGTAGTGTCATGCCAATATAAGGAAGGGATAACACGGACGAGTGTTTGAATCAATACGGACGAGTATTGAAAGAAGATACAGATGAGTATCAAAGGTTAAACACGAACGAGTGTTTGAATCAATACGGACGAGTATTGAAAGAAGATACAAGCGAGTATCAAAAGGTTAAACATGGACAAATGTTTGAATAAATACGAACGAGTATTGAAAGAAGATACAGACGAGTATCAAAAGGTTAAACACGGACGAGTGTTTGATTCAATACAGACGAGTATTGAAAGAAGATACAGATAAGTATCAAAGGTTAAACACGGACGAGTGTTTGAATCAATACAGACGAGTATTGAAAGAAGATACAAGCGAGTATCAAAAGGTTAAACACAGATGAGTGTTTGAATCAATACGAATGAGTATTGAAAGAAGATACGGACGAGTATCAAAGGTTAAACACGGACGAGTGTTTGAATCAATATGGACAAGTATTGAAAGAAGATACGAACGAGTATCAAAGGTTTAACACGAATGAGTGTTTGAATCAATACGGACGAGTATTGAAAGAAGATACAAACGAGTATCAAAGGTTAAACACGGATGAGTGTTTGAATTAATACGGACGAGTATTGAAAGAAGATACAGACGAGTATCAAAGGTTAAACACAGACGAGTGTTTAGGAAATCTGAATTATTTGTCAGACAGGAGTTGGCTACCAAAAGAAAACTGGGTCTAGGATGACAAAGTGTATTGCTTTGGTTGGGCATTTGAAAAAGTGAGGGTCATTGACTGGGGATTTTGGGAATGATATCCTCTTGTAGGGATGTATTGTTGTCCTTGAATGATTCAGGTCTTTTGTGTAAGGTACATGATCTGGCTTATGCTTCATATGCATGTTTGAATTTCTTTTGCCGCAAAGATCCACTCTGATGGATCGGCTACGCGCTTTTAAGGATGCAATGTTATGCAGTGATAACTATATGTAATGCGAAGAAATAAACCTCATGGGGATAAGAGAAGGCCTATTGGGAACCGTTGCTCATTACTGGGGATGCCAATACATATCGATGCTGGAAGCCTGCAGTACCAAAGGTCGTTGCAGATACTAATAAGAATTTTCATTGGGGAGCCCATGATACCGAAGATTGTTGATTACTCTGCTGAAGTTTGAATTGCTGACGAAGCGAGTTTTCAGATACGCCGCTGAATTCTGGATCGTACCATTGGGGAAGAGATAATCTGGCCAAACTTCCATACATCCTGAACTGAAGAAGATGGTAGAATCAAATATGTCGAAGAATGGATACTGAACACCATGTGGATATCTTTGAATACATGCCCCAAGTTTACGCACACTGGGGAATTATCATTTGGGGATAAGAGATGGGCATGGACACCTATGAATGCCCCGATTTAGCTTTGCGAATGCCCCGGTTTGGCTCTATGAATGCCCCGGTTTGGCTCTGCAAATGCCCCAGTTTGGCTCTGCAAATGCCCCAATTTAGCTCCACTGGGGATGTTCTTTATTAACTCCACTGGGGATGCACTTGCGCGTGCTGAGTTAAATAACGACTCCAATCTTTCTGAATTCGCTTGGGGAATCAGGTTTGAAATTGTCTGCAGGAGGTGAAGGCAGCTTCGTGTGCTGGCTAGGTCAGGGTGACCGTTATGACGCTTTTAGCTGATTGTAGTGGTCTCGTGCAACATAATTGGCTTGAGAAACTTTGCAAGTACGGATGAGGAATGCCCTTGTCTGGAGGATCTCTGAGAAGATCTATGTTGAATAGAAGACCAAAATATTCATGGCATAATACGATATGAGGTGGCCTGCCCCAATCTCTTGGACCGTGAAATAAATTGCTATCGTTTACAGCTTTCTTGGAGAGATTTGTCGAATCTCGACGTAACTTCCTCAGGTTGAATGGATTCTAAATAGATTTCTCGATGTGATAGCCCCTGATTGATCGAGCTTGAAGATATTTATCGACGTGATAGCCTCTGATTGATCGAGCTTGAAGAGATTAATCGACGTGATAACTTTGAGGGAATGCCCTAGATTTAGATGAACTCGGAGAGATCGACTCTCGACTTGACTTCCCCAGATTGGCAGCTTTAAGGGAATGCCCCAGATTTGGCTGAGCTTGGAGAGATCGACTCTCGACTTGATTACCCCAGATTGACGGAATCTGCTAACTTCATCCCTGAAGGGTACTTAGACTGTGAAGTGCCAAGATGATGTCTCTTGACAAAAGGTTAACATGCCCCTGGATAAGTCATTTCTCTTGTGACAGCTGACTCTTGCTTCAACAGGGTATTCAAGCCTTTTTTCTCTAACAAGATTGAGCTCTTTACTGATTGTTCACTGTGTAAACTTACTTGATGTCAATCAGTTATTTTGCATGCAGAAGAATGTTTATTATGAGAATGATAATTCTAATGCAACACATATGTAAGTCTTGAAGTTTGAAAAAACTTTGAATGAAATGACGTCACAACTCTGTTGTAAACGAGTCACTAGCTAGAGAGCAACATTTGCAAATTATTTTTTATGAAAGATAATGCAAGCATATGATGCCAACACAGATATTCAAACATACCTCTTAAAAGTCAGTTAAACGCTATCTCGTTATAGCACGCTTTCAAATTGACCCATGCTTCAATTAGGACTTTTATGGGTTGTAACGTGGTCTGGTTCACGATTTTAGAAAAAAGGATTTAAGGCTCAAAATTATTTGGTGCCCACCCATTCTCCATGATGTTCTCCATTCCTACATTCAGTTGACCCGATATAAGCATTCATCTCTCTAGAAGAGTTTGCGATGGTTGAGGAACCACTGTGGCTTCTTGGACACGACAGTTACTTCACCTTTTGCTTTTGGTGTCTGATCACACGACTTTGTTCTTTGATGAGGATTTTCATTGGTAATTTTTTTCCCGCCCTTTTAGGTTTTTCAATTCCCTTATTGCTTTTGCCTGGACATATTCTTTTGAATTTCGATTTGGAAGTCCAGCGGGATGCCCCAATTTTTTCCTAAGCGACTTGTTTTCAAGTTTCGACCTAGCGGGGATTTTTGTTTCTTTCTTATTCATATTTTCCATTTTGAACAAGTCGTTGATCTTTGTGTTGTCGGAAGTGATCATGACTGTCTGAGTCTTTGGTATACGAGGGATAACCATTGTTGTATCGTCATCTGATATCGGCTTCTTGATTTGCGAGAGATATCCATTGGGATATCGTTAGTTGACGCACGTTGCTGATAGATGAGGGTTAACCATTGTGGTTTTAACTTTCCTCGACTTTTTGATGGATAATCCATTGTTGTATCCTTAGATGCATACTCTTGATGAGTTTTGAATGCTTGATCAGATTAACTAAACACTACCCGCCCCAGGGTTAAAATGAGGGTTTTTTCTGAACAGAAAAGAAACTCCTACTTTGAAGGCTCGGAGGGGTTAACGAGGGTCTATCTCCCTTATATCTCTGGTGTTTAGGAATTGAAACAAGGCCTGCACATCGTCAGTAGGGTCTTACTCAAAAGCGTACCAACTAGAGATTTTTTTGCGTTTTTAGATTATCGTCATCCTCCTTCCAATCTTGACCTAAGCATAAGACTTGGAAACTTGGCATCAATATGCAAGTAAAACATTTAAAGAGTGATAACGAATGGATGAATAAAAATGAAAGGAACACTTCAAGACAAGCATACCTATTGCATTAAGATTTTCATTCAAAAATAGACAAGTTTCTATATACAAGTAATGTTTAAACAAACAAGTAAGAATGCGAATGAAAATGCAGTAAAGAAACCAATGGTTGCCATCGTCGAGGAGACTTGACTCCGTATGGATTTCTTGATTCTGATGACTTTTTGTAGCCTTCATGCTTGAATGTGCGAGAGAATTCCCCTTTTGATATGATGTGAGCATGACAGTTTTTTGAATCGATCTTGTCTTTGGACCTTGTCTCTGGATGACATAGCTTCAATCGAATGGCCTGGTGCCCTAGTATAATATGCATACAAGATTTTTTCAGGAGAACGAGTGGATACTTCATCAAGTGAATCAGTATAAACTGCATCACCAAGCATATCGTGCCACAAAGAAATAATGCAGTTCGTCTTCTATCAGAACAACAGAGACATCCAACTGGTGAGAAAGAGCCTGACTGTTGGCCAAATAGGAGCTGGACCTTTGAAAGAGACTTCAGACAGGTGTTGGGCTTTATACTTCAACCCCTTTACGGTCTTTGATGTCAAAATCGGGTGCCCCAGAATAGGGGATACATCTAGCATGTGTATCACAATCAGAAGGAATGTTTGTGGGAAGAGGACCCCCAAAGATCAGAGCTAGAAAGAACATGATGTAATGCATTGGGCTCGCATCAATATGCTCATCAGGCTTCTTCTGTCTTTGAAATTCCCAAAAGATGAGGAGAAGAGGGGACCTGCTGCAGAAATAAGTGCAAGATTGTTGACATTATCAGAGCCTTCATGACCTGGCTCATCTGAGTCTTCAATCAATTATCTTCCTGTTCGAAGAAATTTCTGACCACGGGCCAAAGCTTGCATGTACCACTCGGAGTTACTCCATAACTGATCTCTGAGCGTGTGACAGTAAAAATCAAGTTGAACCTCTAAGGAGAACACATGGTATGAGTAAGAATCCCCAATCCCCAGGTACATGTTATGGATGCATGAATATGCTTGGGGTGCATGAATGAATGCCATGTCATGTTCTGTCATTTCCAAGGAATTTACGTGCTTTGATTTTGATTTTGCGCAAGTAAGGGATGGAAGAGTTTAGCACAATACTTGCAAATGTGATTCCTTCGAAATAATAGAACATGTATGTTAAGCATGTAGTTAACCATGTTATGTATGCAAAGGCATGAGATCAAATGGGATCAAGGTTCCATCATTTCTGAATATGATTGCTGCACTGTTCTGAACCATGTGAGTATCATCAAGTCAAAGGTCCGACATAGCTTCTGCACATATAAGAACCGAGTACCATGTAGATCTCCCATTGTACGGGATCAATGCTTCTGGAACAACGGATACTGTTGAGCACTTTTTGAATATGCTGGGAATACCAAGATCAAAGGCCTGAATGAACCTCCAAGTAAGAAAATCAGGAACTCAGAAAATAAATCCGAGAACCATATGGCCACCAACAGAATATAGCATCTGAATGAGGTAATAAACAAAAATCCAAAACATAGCCATTAGAACCAATAGTCACTGTTTAAGCATGGTCACCATCTGAATATGAGCAATCATCTGAACATAGTCACCAACTGTACCTGTGATAATAATTCCCTCCCCACTCACGGGTGAAAACTAGGTCAAGGTAAGGTCGTGGTAACTCAGAATCGAGGGTACTCCTGAAAAACTATCGCCGTATCACCTACGTGAAAATGATAGCCCCTCATTTGTACGTCATCTGAGCATGGACGACATGGCGGCAATAGTGAAACCTAAGTCAACTAGTCGTTCACGTTTCACTCTATTCCTAGGGTCCTAGTGCACTCTGGCCTGGGTATTGGGCCTTTTACCTCATAGTAGCACCCACCCAATAAGAAGCAGATCCAGTACAACAGTAGTATATGGAAGACAATAAAATGCAATGCATACATATGCTAAAGTATATACAAAATGAATGAACAAACTCAAAGCATAAAAATAAAAACCCAAAGAAAAGAAAGCAAGAGCTAGAAGTGACTCCGGGATGGACCAACATTTGGTCGACTTGTCCCCAGTGAAGTCGCCAGCTGAAACAACCGACTGAAAATCATCAAACAATGAAGTTGCCATCGAACGTCTTTTATCCCACGTGTAGGGAAAGTTAAACATCGAGAAAACCTGAGAAGGGAGAAGTCACAGTCTTGCAACCGAGAGATCGGATAAGGGAGTCTGTTACGTGAGGGGAAGCTATTAGCACCCCACACGCCCGTAGTACTCTATGGTATCCACTCTTGTTGTCTATCTTATGAGTGTGTTTAATCTATGCTTACTGTTTACTATACTACTGAAGGGAGAATGCATGCAAAAGAAAGGAGAAAAGAGTGTAGGGAAAATAAAATTGAGCTCGCTTGGGCCCTACCCCAATGCCTACATATCCTTTTTGAGGAATCGGAGCTACCGTAGTTCGGCTCATATGTTTTTGTTTGTTTTGTGTTTTTTATGGATGAAGTTAATTCCGCCTTCTTCCGCAGCTCGACCTTTGGAGACTTATGTGTTGGCACAGAAGTAAACTAATCATGTCCTTACCTGAAAAGGGTTTTAGAGAAAAGGTGCTCGAGCGCACAAAATGGTTTGAATTTGGTTTGTGTTTTATTACCTTGAAAAAGGGTTTAAGTATGATTAGCATGTTTTTGATTTGCTAAGAAAATGAGTTTTTGTTTTATATGCGAGGATGCAAAAGGGGAAGAAAAGAGTCTAAGGGAGACTAGCCTATTTCTAACCTAATATTATCATACAATGGTATCCATATGTCAAGGATGAATGGGAAGTTTCTACCTACTGTTAGCATGCATGGTTTACAACCTAAGGTCTAACTTGCGTCCAAACGGAGCAAGCACATCCTAAGGGAACATGGTATGTACAAGGATAAAGAAAACAAGCCAATAAGCTCAAGAGAGCACACCTAAGGAGATCTTACCTAAGTTAGCATGCCAAAGAAGGTCTAACAAAACTATCCTATAGGGAGCATGCAATGAGAGCGAAGTCGTGATCTCAATTTCTAAATTGAGTGACTCATTGATCAACAAGAAAGAAAAGAAAGAGATAAAATCCTATATGAAGCATGCACTGAGAGCGAAGTCGTGATCTCAATTCTTAAATTGAGTGACTCATCGATCAACAAGAACGTAAACAAACACAAGCACAACACATATAACAAATGAAGCGCGGAATGCCTGCTACAGGTCTTTAAATAGCGACTTCGAGCGCACGCTCTTTATTTCCTACTTCACGTGGTATCTAGAAAGCGGTAAAGTGCAGAAATGAGGAATAAAATAAAGTTGCGATGATACCGAACAGAGAAGGTCTGTTGCCTCTTCATAACCACACAAGCAATAGGAAAGCTCTACAGAAGCTGCTCCGTATGAGTGATCAAAGAATTAGTCCCCAAGCATTCCATATTGTGAAAGTTACATCAACATTCTATCAAAAACTCTTAGCTAATGGAGAAGGTCCGTTGCCTCTTCAAAACCACACAAGTGATGAGAAAACTCTATCGGAAGCCTCCTCGAATTCCCTTGATGAAAATTATGCTCTTAGATAGCTTATGAACTTCTTGAAAACTTCATCTAAGTCTCTTTTATCATATAATATTACATAAAATCATTGACAAAATAATATTATAACAAGTAAGAACTTAGAGAAACTAAATGAAACCAAAAGGGTGCATAACTGTAGGCAGAGGCATAACCCAGCAATGAAAATCTGTGGGCTAAACCCATTCAAATTTTGAGCCCACCAAACTTATTTTGTTTGCAAGTCCATTAACTATCCCACAAAAAATGTTAACGGGCCTAAGGGCTTGAAATTTGGTCCGACAATTCATCAACATGATCCAATTCAGATTTTTGTTATTTATTATTCAAATTAAATGAAGACAACAACAAAAAGAGAATAATTAAAAGGTAAAGGGGAAAATTATGTGTTTGGATATAGTGAGGTTAGGGTTACAAATTGAGACGTTCATCTTCTCCCCAAGGTCGATGTTCTTCTTCAACCAGAAATTACGAACGACGCCATTATCGATTACCCTCAATAGAAATGAAGCTTCGATTTTCATCCTCAAAGTCTCTGCATCATTCTCCATTTGGAACTTCTTCTTTCATCCATCCGATCTTCTTCTCTGATCAATATAAGCGTAGCGCCGCCGTGGTTCGCCTCCTCCGTTCATCCTCCTGAACCCATAGCTTCGACATAAATTAATTTTAGAAGATTCTAGGTGAGATATATGCTTCCTTGCAGATTTAACTCTCCTTACCCCCTGCGGTTTTTTGTTCTTGCTGATTCTTTTCTACTTAAACTTTTGTGTGCTTTTTCGAGTTTGAATTGATTATTGATGTTGTGAGTTATGTAGAAGCGTGATGATTTAACTATGATGTAATTATTTACAGGTTTGTTGAATGAAGACTATGAACAGATGAAGACGGAAATTCGATTCAGTTGAGATGATGATAACAAAGATTATGCAAGTTACATTGATTCCGCATAATGGTGGTTGCAGAGATGATAACAGTGTGTGTTTTGGAGATGAATATTGATTGTTGAAAGATGATTATGGAGGGGTGATATGTTGTTGTGGATGAAGATGAAGGTTCAGAAATGGTTATGGAGAAAGAATTTAAGAAAGAGTTTGTTTGGTGGTGAGTTTCCTATATCTTACCCCTCTTTCACGGAAATTCGATGGATTCGCTGTCGCCACCATCGTCCTAAATCTTCTCCAATCACCACGAAATGAATACCACCTCCACATTGATTAGCTTCTTAATCCTGAATCTCACTTCAATTTCATACAAAAACCTATCATATAGTTGAGTCGATGAAGAGGAACTAGAAACCCTAACTTCAGATCGGCGCGTATTCCGGCCAGATATTAATGATTTGACAACAATGGAACTTTGAATCACAATTTAACTCTGAGGAATACTTTAGTGTCTCGAACACTATGTCGTAGTACCTAAAGAAAAGGTGAAAATATATTAACAAACCTTGAAGGGGAAGTGAGAATAAAGTTCCGCGAAGGTTCTCCAGTAAGTTTAGCAGTCTTTCACTTTGTTCTGTTTCCTTAGCTGAATAACTTCTTTTATTCTCTTCTTTCTTCTACTTATTTGTTGTTCTTTCCATACTGTTTTGAGTTGTTGTTGGTGTTCCATTCTGAGATTGATGCAAATAGTAGAACAAAGATGATGAAGACGAAGGTTGCAAGGTGGAAGCAGAAGGTTATGGTGATGAAGATGTGCGAAAGTGTCGGTTGAAGGGTTGCTGCAGAGAGAGAGAGAGAGAGAGTTTATAAAATTTTTTGGTGATTGTTCAGCAGATTGAAGAAGATGGAGAGAAATTTCCGAGAGAGTTGAAAGGTAGAAAGGTGAGTATCCTAATTTTTTCTGTGTGCAAAAAATGATTCTCCCTCTTTCTTCTCTCTGATTTTATGTTATATCCCTCTGGAAACTTTGTTAGAGATTTTGAGAAGTTAATTGAAGGTTATGTTAAAAACAGTTAGGGTGGTTGTTAGAAGTTAGTTAGGAGATTTTGAATTGGTAGTTTCTGTTTTCTGTTAGAGTTTATTTGGAATGGTTAAGAGACTAGGAATTCTATTATAAGTCAGCTTGAAACAGTTAGAAAAATTTTGGTTTGATAGTTAGGACTTGGGGAAGTTACAGGAAGTAGGAATTTGGTTAGGTGGTTAGGGAATTAGCAAAATCTATTGACAGTTGGTGAGTTAGTTATAGGCGGTTAAATTCTGAACTGGCTTTTTATTATGCAGGTTAGTTTTTTGTTAAGCTGGGATTCAGTTACAGGGGAGTTTGGAAAATGGTTGGGTGAAGTTCTGTTTCAGTTAAGAAATTCTGTTTTTTCTCTTGGCTAGAATTTCTTTATAAGGCAGTTAGGGGTTATATTTGGAGATTATGGTTAGGGTGTTTTGTTATGAAGTTCTGTTTTGATTTGTGAACTAGGTAGTTGGTTAGAAAACTGTTATTTTTGCTAAGAAGTTGATTAGGAATTTGTAAAATTTGGAATTCTGCTAGATGCTTTGTTTAATTTCTAATTTTTTTATGAAATATGCAGGGCTGATTATTTGGATTATGACGAAGGTTTGAAACATGAAGGGCATGAAATGTTGGTACATGTAGATCTTAGAATTTGAGCAACGTGAAGAAGATTGAAGGTGGAGGTTGGTTATGGAGCATTGAAGATTGATTAAAGCATGGCATATATAATGAAGTTGATGACGGCATAAAACTTGAAATCTTTCATAACATTTGTGAAGCCACCGGCGGAAAACACAGAGCCGCCACTGAACTTTATTTATCCCGAAGGAAGGGGAAATATCGATAAAATCGCGAGGGAATGGATAAGATGGTCTTGCGACCAAGAGAAAGGGTAAGGGAGTCGGTTATGCGAGGGGAATGTATTAGCACCCTCACATCCGTTGTACTCAATGGGATCCGTTTTGTTTGTTTGTCTTAAAGGGTGTATTTATCTACAACTACGCTTGCTTAAAGAGAAATGGATGGTTTTTGATTATTGCGTTCGTGAGGGTTTCGCGACCCTTTGCCTACGTATCCAATGAAGGAATCAGAACACCGTAGTTCCTCCTAGAAAATGGTTGGTTTGTTTGTGTTTTTTTAGTGGGCGATGTTAACGCACGCGTTCTAGCAATAGGCACGGCCGATATCACGGTAGAACGAAGATAACATGCCCTTGGAGGGGAGTTTTTATTTGTTGAGTGTTTTTGTGGGTTTTAAAATAAATTCAAGTAGTGATTAAAGAGTGTTTTTTGGATTTTTGATTGGTTTGTTCATTTGTTGATTTTTATCTTGCCTAATTACTAGCATTGGTATAAAGTAAATAAAATGCAGAAAGATAAAATCCTACGCTATTACAACCGTATCAAACAACATAAAATGAAGGGGAAAAAAAGACAAAAAGCAAGACAAAAAGGGTGTTTTTCGATTCTGGCAGGAGCAGCCTTCGATTTGTCTCCTATTGGCCTCCTTCGATTGGGGCTGGTAACAGCAGAGTCACGTCTTTCGATTGGGCCCTGGAAGAGGCGAAGTCCTGTCCCTCGATTGGGCAAAGGCAGCAGCAAGGTCCTGTACTTTGATTGGGGGCTGACACCAGCATGAGAGGTCCTTCGTCTAAGTCTGGACTTAGTGCAAGCGTGCCGTCTGCCTTTCTGCCTCCTTCGACTGGAGACTGAAAATAGTTAGGGAATGCCTTTCGACTGAGCCTGGAAGTCAGTGAAGGCAAGCTTTTCGTTTGGGCCCAGAAGTCAACATGGCAAAGCCTTCTGGTTCTCTTTCGTTTAACCTGAAGAAAGAAAGTAGAAGCCAGAAGCTTCGTCCTATTTCCTGTTTCCTGTTTGAACCTTTTTTAATAGCAACATGGCATAAGGCCATGCTAATATTGCCTTACAAACAGTTAACACTTAATGCATATTTAAGTAAACAAACAGCAAAACGAAAGGGGGTTAGCTCTGAAAACAATATCAAGTAGGTGGAAACAAACAGAAACAACATGTTATGTACATGTTATGCTAGAAATGAAGGGGTTCAAGGTTAAGAATGACTTGCCTTGCTTGTGGCAGGGACGTGTGCTGGGCCTTTAAGTGGTTTCCTTGAACGCTTCTGGATTCGAAGGAGGAACCAGGGGTTATGTCTTTGATACTGTTCGAAGGAGAAGAACAAGGGTGAGGTTCTTCCTACTGGATTTGAAGGGTAACAAGGTATAGGGACGTTTTAGATTCAAAGGGGATAAGTGTTTGGATTCTGGATGTGTTTAGATTCTGGAGGAGTGTTTGGTTATGGATGTGTTTGAATTTCTGGATGTGTTTGAATTTGGATAAGTGTTTGAGAAAATTTTGGATTTTCTTTAAATTTCTCAAGTGTTGATGAACTTGAGAATTTTGGTGGTTTGAGAAATTTTCTGCAGAGATTCGTCTGGCCCTCCAGTCTTCTCTTCAAACATGCATTGGAGTCTTATTTATAGGCAGATTGGCTGAAGCATTTGGGGGGGAAAACAAAATAATTTGAACAATTTGGGAATGTTGTTTTGATCCTTTCTTATGTTGCTTTTGTGTTTTTCCATTTTTGTACAAGTTACAGGCGTCAGGTCTGGCTCTGCATAGCAGGTTTTTGGACTGTTGTAGCAGGTTGGTGCAGGTTTTTTTGTTTGTTTTGGCACCTTACAACAAGCGTGGGAGCAGCAACAACACGTTTCTGGAGTGTTGTGGCAGGTTGGTGAAGGTGGATTCGAATGATGCAAGAGATGGTGACTTTGTCCCATCGAAACTTGTCCAGATGAAGCAAGCATGCAGGCAGAATGTCTAGATTCGAAAGAGGCCAACATGAGGCAAGATGTCCAGATTCAAAAGAGGCATGCAGGCAGTAAACTTGGTGAATCGAAAAGGCTTGCAGGCAGATATTTTCTTTATGGATGCTAGCATGAAGGGAAGCCATTGACTTGTGCGTTGAAGGAAAGCACAGAGGAAGCCATAGCTTGGTCGAAGTTTTCCTGTAGGAGGTTGCTGCTTGGTGAATCAAGACAAACTTGCAGGAGGCCAATGTTATCTGAATCGAAGCTAGTTATTTCAAAGGGAAACATTACCCAGTCGAAGCTTGTGACTGAAGGAGACTGTGTTTCCAAATCGAAGCTTGTGACTGAAGGAGATTGTGTTTCCAAATCGAAGCTTGTGGATCGAAACAAACACATTGCCCAATTGAAAGTATGTGTTCGAAGGAAGCAATGTTGCCCAGTCGAAGCATGTTTGCAGGCAGTAAACTTGTCCAGATTCGAAGCAGGCTTGCAGGTAGCCACTCGTCCAGATTTGAAGCAGGCTTGCAGGCAGCAACTTGTCCAGATTCGAAGCAGGCTTGTAGGCAGCAACTTGTCCAATCGAAAGTAGGCATACAGGCAACAACTTGTCCAGATTCGAAGCAGGCTTGCAGGCAGCAACTTATCCAATCGAAAGTAGGCATACAGGCAACAACTTGTCCAGATTCGAAGCAGGCTTGCAGGCAGCAACTTGTCCAATCGAAAGTAGGCATACAGGCAGCAACTTGTCCAGATTCGAAAGAGGCCAAGAGTCAGTCGAACGGTACTGAATCGAAGGAGACCTGTTTTCCTCCAAATTTGTCAAAATCATATTTTATCTGTTTTGCTCTTTCAATAGTTTCCTCTTTGACTTGATGCTTGAAAATCCAATATGATCCAATTGTACTTGTGCAGACTTAAACCCTGAGAAGAAAACCTCAAAACAAGATTAGACAAAAATAGGGCGTAGCCCTAATACTTCAAACCAAAGCGTATGATTCCATGAGATGTGGGATATGCAAATGATTGAATGATAAAATGATGCAAATGGAATGCAAAGTTCAAAGCTAGACCAAAAATAAAGAGATAGGGCAAATTTGGGGTACGACAGCTGCCCCTATTTAATCGTCTTAAACCTGAATGTGAGATTGGCGTCGGCCTTTCGTAAGTTCAAGGTGGAAGATGATTAAATACCAGGACCCAAAAATTGACCTGGAGAGATGGTGTGAGTGTCATTCACTGGTGTGAATGTCTGCTTGGGGAAAGACAAACCGGTCTTCTGGTGGACTAGTCATGATGGATAAAATATGGTTAAAAAAGGGGTAGCTCGTACTGGGGTAACGGTGCCAATACAAGTTTTTTTTTTAGTAGTAAAGCGACTGAAAAGATATGGTTGACGATGTCGTGATGACTGAAAGTAGAATTACTTGACAAAATGATAACTTAAATGCAATGAGTAGAACTTGATGACGACAGAGGATCTATCAAGCGGTGTTTCACGACCCCAAAAGAAAGGTAAAGACAACGGGTAAAGATAGACGTATGATCTATGACCCAAGAGAAAAGGTAAATTGAGGGTAAGACCTACGGGCGACCTACGACCCTAAAAAGATAACGTGAGGGTAAGACCTACGATCCTAGTAAAGATAACCTGAGGGTAAGACCTACGAGCGACCTACGACCCTATGAAAGATAATGTGAGGGTAAGACCTACGAGCGACCTACGACCCTAGCAAAGATAACGTGAGGGTAAGACCTACGAGCGATCTACGACCCTGGTAAAGATAACGTGAGGGTAAGACCTACGAGCAACCTACGACCCTATGAAAGATAATGTGAGGGTAAGAACTACGAGCGACCTACAACCCTAGAAAAGATAACGTGAGGGTAAGACCTACGAGCGACCTACGACCCTATGAAAGATAAAATGAGGGTAAGACCTACGAGCGACCTACGACCCTATGAAAGATAAAATGAGGGTAAGACCTACGAGCGACCTACGACCCTATGAAAGATAAAATGAGGGTAAGACCTACGAGCGACGTACGACCCTATGAAAGATAAAATGAGGGTAAGACCTACGAGCGACCTACGACCTTATGAAAGATAAAATGATGGTAAGACCTACGAGCGATCTACGACCCTATGAAATATAAAATGAGGGTAAGACCTACGAGCGACCTACGACCCTATGAAAGATAAAATGAGGGTAAGACCTATGAGCGACCTACGACCCTATGAAAGATAAAATGAGGGTAAGACCTACGAGCGACCTACGACCCTATGAAAGATAAAATGAGGGTAAGACCTACGAGCGACCTACGGCCCTATGAAAGATAAAATGAGGGTAAGACCTACGAGCGACCTACGACCCTAGTAAAGATAACATGAGGGTAAGACCTACGAGCGACCTACGACCCTAGTAAAGATAACGTGAGGGTAAGACCTACGAGCGACCTACGACCCTACGCAAGATAATGTGAGGGTAAGACCTACGAGCGACCTACAACCCTATGAAAGATAAAATGAGTGTTGAGAGTTGGGGGAGTACGACGTACTGGCACCACGGTTTATTTAAGTTGGTAAGGTAATAACAGATGTTAACTAGGAGTTATGAGGATGAAATTCTTTGTGGGGATGTTTTGTTGATTTGGGATTGATCTGGCTCGTGCTTCATATGCATTTGAGGTGTGACATGATGATCTATAGATATGCTATGCGTTTAAGGATGCAATGAAATATGTCATGATGATTATTGTATGCAAAATGTCAAAAACTCATTGGGATCTGTTTCCCGTCATCTTGAGGTACTAATATGGACTGGTGCTTGAAATCTGAGGGAACTGAGTTAGCCTTGCCGAGTTCACTGGGGAATAAAATCTTGCTGAGGAGGAGTAGCTTGATCTGACTTCCTTCATGGATTGGACTCTTGTGAATAACTGAAGAATAGACATGGATCTCAACCAATGCCCCAAGTTTCTCAGTGTTGGAGGATCGGGCGCTCGGTCAATTTGTAAGGTGGCGACGAGGATGAAATCTTGGTCAAGGTGACCGTTATGATTTGCTACCTGCCCAGAAGAGAGAACACTTGAACGCCACCAAATTCCCTTGGGATACCTTCATATCCATGTAGTGTTTCACATCTTAGCTCGTGATTATTATTGACTTATCATTCTCAATGCAATGCTTAACAAAGAATTTAAATCACAATTCGCATACGAAAAATAAAGTAAAAGAACATAATAAAGATTTTTGATAGAAGGGCAAATTTTTATTAATGAGTTTGGCCCGTGAATGGGCATTCGTACATAGAAATAACTCCTAAATGAGGAAGCCGCGGAAAAGAAAAGAAATACAACGAGTAAATGGCAATAAGAAAATCTCGAATTTCCGTCAAAACTGATATTGCTATAGTTCTCATATCCTGGGTCATCCTAGTGTCGTGCTTCCAAAGGATAATAGTTAGATCGAGCCATCCCACACTAAGAGGGTGTACGTGAAGAATATTCAGACTGCAGTCTCTCGCTTTCTGTCCCTAATTTTTGCCTGGATCGCCTTTTCGAGTTTTCAATCCACCGGGACACCCATTTTTGCCTAAGTCTCCCTTTCGGGTTTTCGACTTAGCAAGTTATTCTCTTTTTTCCTTTTTTAGCCCTAACTTTTGCCTAAGTCGCCCTTTCGGGTTTTCGACTTAACGGGTCCTTTCATGCATAGTATTTTTTGACTGAGTCTGAATTAATTGGAAGTGGAACATCTTCCCCATCCATGTTTGTCAGGATTAGAGAACCTCCTGAGAAAGCTTTCTTCACGATGTACGGTCCCTCATAGTTGGGAGTCCACTTGCCTCTTGGATCAGTGTGGATTCGGAGAATCTTTCTTAAGACCAGGTCACCTGAGTGGAACTCTTGAGGCCGAATCTTCTTGTCAAATGCCCTCTTGAGACGCTGTTGGTATAATTGACCGTGACAAATGGCTGTCAGGCGCTTTTCTTCTATGAGATTGAGTTGGTCGAGTCTCGTTTGAATCCATTCTGCTTCATCAAGTTTAGTATCCATCAGGACCCTTAAGGAAGGAATTTCCACTTCAACTGGGAGTACGACATCCATACCATAGACTAGTGAAAACGGAGTTGCCCCAGTGGAAGTACGCACCGAAGTTCGATAGCCATGCAGGGAAAAAGGCAATATCTCATGCCAATCTTTGTATGTTCTCACCATTTTCTGGACGATTTTCTTTATGTTTTTGTTAGCGGCTTCAACTGCCCCATTCATCTTTGGCCGACAGGGTGATGAATTATGGTGCTCGATCTTGAATTCTTCACACATTTCCTTCATCAAATTTGTTGTTGAGATTTGACCCGTTATCAGTGATGATCTTGTTAGGAGTTCCATATCGGCATATGATCTCTCTTTTGATAAAACGAGTGACAACTTGCTTGGTCACATTTTTGTATGAAGCCGCTTCCACCCACTTGGTGAAGTAGTCAATAGCAACGAGGATAAACCGATGTCCATTTGAAGCGCTCAGCTCAATGCGTCCAATCATGTCGATGCCCCACATTGCAAAGGGCCATGGTGAAGTCATCACATTCAAAAGAGTGGGAGGAACATGTATCCTGTCTGCGTAAACCTGACATTTATGGCACATTTTGGCATATACACAACAGTCACTCTCCACTGTCATCCAGAAATAACCTGCTCGTAGGATTTTCTTGGCCATGGAATGCCCACTGGCATGAGTCCCAAAAGAGCCCTCGTGTATTTCTCGTATAATGGATTCTGCTTCGTGTCTATCCACGCATCTGAGCAGAATCGAATCATAGTTCCTCTTGTACAGAACGTCTCCTGACAATAAAAACTTAGATGCCAACTGTGATCGGTGGATCTGGAACTGACTGTTTAACGCTGGTTCGCGAAATGTCATGGAAGCAAGAGTCGCCACCGTCTTTTATTTTCTCCAAATGGAAAGGACAAAAGCACAGAAAAATTCCTTATAGAGATTGCTCTCGGTTCAGGAGGTAGATTATAGAAAGGGAAGGTGTTAGCACCCTTTCTATCCATGGTTATCCATGGGCTCTTAGATACTTGCTCATTTGTGTTTTCAAAATTGTTTGTTTGCTTTTCAACTGTGGGTTTAAAAAGTTTCTTTGAAAATTTCAGTTCGACTCTTGTATCAGTCCTCAAGAGTGTTTGAAAAGTTGCTTTCGAAAGCTTTTTGAGAAGTGTCAGTGTGAAAAGTATTTTTTGATTTGTTTTGAAATTAGAGCAAGTATCTAGAGTTCTCTACCTACCCTAAGGAATTCGTCTGTGTAAATGTCCTTGAAGTAGTGCCATCCCACCATTGAGAGGTAGGTAGCACCACCATTGGAGGTGTTCGGGTCAATTCGAGGGTTCGGGACATGGTGATCACCGGAGCAATAGGAAGACACCTTAGAAGCTACCCTCATGCCATGTTCATGGACATGAGGACTTACTAAAACGTCCTCTACTAGACGACCACCTTTCGAGGGGCAAGGCAACAGTGAAGCGTACCCTAGGGGTGGTGTGTGATTTGTGTGTTGTTTTCAGATATTTTTGTCTTGTTCATGCATTGGTGATCTACGCGTTGCTTTTATTTTGACATTCATTCTTTCATGCAAGTTATTTAACAGTTAAAATATGCGGAATTAAAAGGTCCTACGCTATTACAAAGGCGCGGGTCCACATCGCCAAATTAATCCAGGACCCGATTTGAATAAAAAATAATGCGGAAAATAAATATCCTAGTTAATCTATTACATGGCTTTGGGATTATTACATGAATATTCACAAAAAGAAATAAAAATGCGAAGAGAATTAAAGTCGGGAATGCGAGGGCGTTGGACCCTTTTAAGGAAATTAAATTACAATTATGAAATTAATTAGATTTAAATAAAAGAAAGAATTATTTTTTTGGTATTTTTATGAAATTAAGAGAATTAATTAAGAACCTAATTCTACTATTTTTAATTTATTTATGAAAGTGTTTAAATTAAACCTAGTTTTAATTAATTATTTACATGGCAATTTATTGATAAAATAATTAATATTTACTAATGATAAAAGAAAAGAAAAAGAATAAAAGTATTTAAAACCCTAATTCTACATTTTTTTAGTTTATTAAAAAAACATTGAAATTAAACCTAGAGTTGAAACTAAATTAATTAATAAGATTTATTTACAAAACATTTAAATAAAATATATTTATATTTTTTGTCTTTTCTGATTTTTTTGTATTTTTATTATATTATGAAAAATTAATTTGGAGGAATTAAATGAAAACAAATAAATTAATACAAATAAATAAAAAAAAGAATGAAAGAGAAAGATGCAAACAGGAGGGGGTTTGTTGGCCCTTTTGGAGGTAATATTGTAGCAATCAGGCCCAATGAATTAAGGCCTTTAGTTGACTTTTCAGTGCGCGTGTGGCATGGTCAATGGAGGTGTATGATAGACCTCTCATCCTGGCTTTTGGATTGATCTCAGTGGCCATGTGGCAAGTCTCAGCGCTGCGTGTTTGGTGGTCATCTGGACATGTTGAGTACCTGATCATATTACAAGAAAAAATAGAAAGACATATGGGGGACCTGGGAATCGAACCCAGGTCCCAAAGCTTGCCAACGATGCTTTCCACCAACTGAGCTGCGTGTTCATTCATAAATATAATGAGATAATATTATTATATGTGAAAAAAAGCACGCTTATTGGTAGAAACGAAAAAACGCGCTAAAGCATTTGAATGATCCAACCAGGCTATGACAACTCATCTTCTTCCTCGTTTGTGTGTTTTGCCCTGAAAAAAACAGTTAGATAGCGGGGGTTTTAAACCCCCACTAAATGAAGAACAGGATAATAGCGATTAGCGTATGGTGGCTCATAAATTGAGCGCGACTAGTGTAATCAATTCGTGTGAAGGTCGTGAGTTCAGTGGTCCAGGTCTTGTTGGCCAATTTTTCTGGACGAGAGAAACCCCAATTCTACAGCCTTGAAACCCTAGCGACCTCCAATGGTAACTTTGCATATAGGGCACGAAAACTCAATTGAAATACACCATTAGTTTCAGAATGATTAGATTAGTATAAAACGATCATTAAAATGTATGAATATGGCATATAATTCAGAGCACGAATATGAGAAAAGTTTGAGAAATTTGGACTTCTATATACCAATTCCTGATGCGTGAGGACTGGAAAAGAATGCAGTTAGGTTCAGTGAAGCCTTGGCAAGCTATTGAAATTGGTTAGAAGCTTTGAATTGTCCTCTAATGCAGTTTTCAGTTTTGACTTTTTTCACCAAAAATTGCAAAGTGTGTTTGTGATATGAGGCGCAGCTTGGAGGTTCTTGTGACTAGGGTTTGCATCTGTATATGTATGCCAATGGATTAGGGTAGAAATTTGAGCCAAGAGATCAATGCATTGATGTATCAAATATTTGATTTTCAATGAATATTTTTTCAAATATTTTCCATGAATAACATGCCAATTTGCACCAAATCTTCCCTTTTTTGGATGTGCACGAATCTTGAGCAACCAATGAGGGCATGTGCTGCATAAAAAGATTCAAACACATTTGTTTAGTATTTTTTCATATTTTATTTTATTAAATGAATTAATGGTGATTAAAAATTCAAATAAATAATAAAAAATGATGAAATAAATCCCCTTTGGGCCAAATGGTCGTGCATAGCCTTTGGATAATGAATCTTGGAAGAAAATGTGGCCCATTAGCAATTTTGAGGCATTTGAAGCAAAGTTGACTTTTCAAAATTCCCAAACATTTCCCAACTTCCACAAGGCATATCTTGCTCAATTTTTAAGCTTTGATCATGTTCTTGGACATTTTGGAAAGGTCTTGAAGTCCTCTAACCAATGCCTTTGGTCCCATGTCATTTTTATTTACCAATCTCAAGTTATGGTCTTTGACTTAAAGTCCCTTTTTGTTGACTTTTGAAAATGACCTATAATGTTGAAATTGATAACTTTTTGTGAGAGCATTTCTTGGACTTGAAGTGTGAAGAGGAGTTGTAGGAAATGTCTTTCTCTTCAAAATGAGATTTGGATGGAATTTTTCTGATGAACCATGTGGAAGTTATGCCTTGGTCAAGTTACAGTTGACTTTTTCAACTGTCCAAATATGGAAACTTTTGCATCTTGAGACTTTTTGAGCCATGCCTTGAAAATCATGATCAAGAATTGATCAAATGATGTTTGTGGCTTCAAAATAAGATGTTGACCAAGAATTTGAACTTTTGACTGTCAAATGACCATTTTACCCCTGCAGTTGTCTGTAGGGCAATTAGGGTTTTTGACTGTGCAATTTTGTGCTGTAAGTCTTGAAACTTGGCATGAGGATACTTGACAATGTTTGTAGGCATGTGGGACTTGATTGGACCCTTGGAAACTTCAATTTCTTTGCCAGAACCAAAACCCTAGTTTTTGACTGTTAGGAGGCCCTTGAACTGTGCAACCCTTGGGGAGATTTTGAAGCATGCTCTTTGCAAATCTTGAAGAATATGGGAGGGCAAATTTTGGGGTACAACAGTTGCCCCTGTTCAATCTTCTTAGACCTGAGGATGTAGATTGGCTGACGTGCCTTTCGTAATCCGAAGGTGGAAGATGATTGAACACTAGAGTGCCCAGAAATTTGCGCTCACATAGTAGTGTGATGGTGGGAATGGGCTTATAGATGCCATTTGGAGATTGATGGATAGTGTTGTACCCCAAAATTTGCCCTCGCATTTTTCCACAAGAAATCTCAGCTTCAGGCATTTCCTGATTTTTCAAAATGGCTCAAGAATCGGACAAACGGACTTTTCTTGTCAGTCAAGCAAAATTAGGGTTTTACTGGTTTTCATGGCCCTAGAACAGTTCAAGCAGTTGGCTTAGGGTTTTGGTTGGTTTTGGCTCAATTTTGGTCAGGCGAACGTTATTTGGCATTTAATCAGGAATTAAGGGTTTTATGGGCATATTCTCAGAAGGATTTAAATTCCACAGCACTTTGCAGTTATTCTGAGATTTAGGTTGAATTCGCATTGTTTTGACTTAATCAGTAAAAAAGGCAGTTGGGTTGAATTCATGTTGTTTTGTTTGAGCCATTCAAAAGAAATATACAGTTTGGATCTACAGTGCTTGGCAAAAGAATCAGTGAAAAGGGTATGCGCTTGATCAGTTTATTTTGGTTAACTGCTGCTTTGCTTTGGATATTGGAAAGGACAGGTTTAATTGGTCAATTACTAAAACATTGTTTTATTTAAATTATTTATTATTCTAAATTAAGTGATTGAAATTTATTTTTTCAGTCATTTAAATTCAAAGAGTTTTAAATGAATAAATAAACAATAAAGAAAGAGGAAATAGAATTGGTTGGATAATAAAGACTTTTATTGATATTTGAATTATTTGTACAATTATTGTTATAATTTAATTACAAACAATGGTTTACATTAATTCAAATATTAAATAAAAAGAAAAAACTATCCTATTTATTTCTAATTCTTCATGCTTCACTTTATTCCTCTCCATCCAATTATTCACCTGCAAAAGAAAAGAGAAAGTCAAAAAGCAGATAAAATAAATACAGACAGAAGAAATTCATCACTAGGGGCCACTGATTGGGATCAGTTAACCCTCTCTGCAAATCACGGGATTTCTCCCGGTTCACAAAGAGGGAAGAATCTTATTTAAATCATGAATGCAAAATGCCAAAAATGCATAAGTTCAAAATGTCAAAAACTCAATCTCCAACTCCAAGTTCAAACCCAACTAAAATCCAAACTCCCACTTTCTATCAAAAGCCAAAAAGTACAAACTTACTGTCAAAAATATCAAGAAATCTACCCAAGCTGTCAAAAGAAGATTTGGCAAAGATATGGAAAATACAAAATCTACCCAAGCTGTCAAAGAAAGATAAAAAAATATGCATACATTTCCTTTCATCATTTCCCAACAAGGGTGGCCCCTTCAGAAAGTACAGCAAAAAACATTTAAATATTCTTTTAACTATACAAAGAGAAAAAAAAGAAGAGAGATAAGAAGCAGGGTTCAGGCTTTAGGCTGAGGCAGGATAGATAGGAAGAAAAAGCATACAGAAACAACAAGTACACGGTTCAAGAAAGAAAGATATACAAAACTGAGATACAAACTGCCTCAGCATCATAACTGTCAAAAAGAACGAATAAAACAAAAAAAACCATAAACACATCTCAAAACTCAGAACCTGATATCAAAAAGCCAAAAACATCAAAAATCCTCAAAAACCAGCATAAAAGCCAGCCTAAAGCAAGAAACACCAGGCCTGTACCTTTAAGCTTAAAAACCTGCTGAACCATTACAAACAGATAACCTCAAACCTGCTGAACCAAAAAAGGCCTCAACGTATCAACCTGCTGAAGCAAACCACATACTAAAGCAAACAAAACCTCATAACCATACAAGCCAAACAATGGCCTGATAACCCAAGTTCAAGCCTGAACCAACCCCTGTCTAAACCCTTACCTATTGACAAAACTCCGGCGGAACATCAAAAACCTGATCAAAAGAAGCCTGACCATTGTCAAAACACCATACTGTCAAAACCAAAAATATACAACCCAACAACCATTCACCTGCTAAACACATAAACCTGTCCAGCTTCAAGCCTAACCAAATACTCAAGCATTCAAGGCCACCCATCAAAAAGGCCTCAGATATGTTCATCACTGGCCATTAAAAAGCATACAGTAGCAAAGCAAAAAGGAAGAAGAAGAAAGCTAGTCAAAACAAATGATTCAACAATAGCATATCCAGAAGCGTACATGGACAAGCCATCTCAACATTGACAAGCTCAGAATAAGCATACAGAGGGTCCAACATTCAAGAGCAACACAAAGGCAACATAAGCGTGTAAACTGGCCCCTCAGTAATCACATCATTGGGCAATCCACATAAGCAATAAAGCAACACAAGAAGGCAAGTTCAGGGCAACTGTAAGAGAAGAGGAAAAGCAGTAGGCCACTCAAAGCAAGCCTCAGTAAACACATCAATGGCCAACATAAACTATTAATCTCAAGGCAAGCATACGAATACTCAAGGCAACAAGCAGACAGTAAAGGCGAAATAGAAGAAGAAAGAGATGAATATCCAAATTAGGTTTTCAGTTCAAATCATCACGAAACCATAAGCAAAGGAGAAAAGATACAGAAGTACCAAGTGTCGTCCAAGCTAGCTTCACAATCGCGTCCTCCTCCATCGCTGAGCCTCCTGAGCACTTCCTTTTTCTTCCTCCCCTCCGACAAGGTAGTTTTCGTTCTCTCCTTTCCTTTCGTACCTCACGTAAGACGAACCAAATGCATTAGTCAATAGAACACAGATTCGGATTCAACAAATAATTTTAACATGCAAAAAATCTAGAATGTGTAATAAGTTCGAAACATGCTGTTACCTTGCTTCACCACTGCCTGAGCTAACATGGGGGGGGGGGGGGGGAGAAAGAGGTAATGCTGGTGGCTAGACGGAGGAGTTAGATTCAAGAGCAAATGGAGAAGACGAAGAAGAAAAGTACGAACGGCGCGCCTAACAAACCCTAAACGCGTTATCAACTGAACAACAATTCTCAAACCCTAAAATGTTTGCTTCAGAACAATGGGCCTAATGCATTTCTAAAACACCTAAAGCCCAAGCATTTTAATACACCTCCCCCTCTTTGAGCCCATTGCCTACCTATTCCTAACCTTTTATTCATAAATCCTTTTTTACTTAAAAAAACTTTTTTATACAATCTATTTGTTTTCTAACTTAGCATACTCTTTACAATATTACATTAATATTAAAACATATTAAAACACTTTTATCTAAGATATTTAATTTAAATTTTATTTGTACATAACACATAAAAACACATTTTTTCTACATCATATATTTAAAATTGAAAATACCCTTCTATTCTTTTAATTAAAATATATTTTGTACATAAATAATTAAGATACATTTTTTTATCATATGATTAAAATTGAAAATACTCTTTTTTTATTTAATTAAGATATATCTTTGTACATAATTGATAAAATACTTTTTTAATATTAAACTCTTAAGCACTTAGTTAAAAAACACTTTTTGTACATATTAAACACAAACTACAAAAATACATTTTACATCATGTAATTAAAATTGAAAACTTTTTTTCCTTTCTCTTAATTAAAATTTGTACATAACAAATGAAAAAATACCTTTTTTAACTTAGAAATATTTTCTTTTCTTAAAACATCACAATTTAATTAAAACTTAAACATCCAATTAAAACATTTCTTTTGTGCATATTAAAAATATACAAATCAAGGACTCATTAAACGCATATTTAGGTCAAAGCAAATACCTGACATTACTTTCTTAAAATCATATTGTCACACCTGTAAATAATCACATACGCATATACTTGTACACTTACAATATATTTCATATTATACACTTACACAATGCAAATACATTCACATTTCCCTATACATATTTGTTTATCTTATATTTGTATATTCGATATTTACATTTTATCGCAAATTCGATTCGGTTGTAACTTATTGGATACTATAAGTCTCACCCCCATTCGTACATTTATACCCCCACTCCCGGATACTATTTTGTAATAGCGTAGACTTTACATTTCCGCAATTTACAGTTTTCCAATTATACCATGGTTAGACCTAGGATTTGCATGTACATAAAATTAAACGCTAGATAACCTAATACAAGACAAATACATGAAATCAATACACCATCACACTTGCACCCTCTAGGGTAATCCCACATGTTGCCTTCCAAAATGGGCCATGCTTGCACGTCGAGAATCTTTGGCAAAATAAAATCAAAATGATCATAAGTCCCTCAAAATGTTGCCTAAACAAATGATCAAGTACCTCAAAGCAAATTGCCAAAGACACTTGGCACAATTGCATTCATGGTCCATACGACGACCCGCGCCCGTCCTGAATAAACTTCCTAAACGCAAGATTGTCCACCAATTTCAATGGTGGAACAAAATTGTTAAAAGGGGTTAAAACATAACAAAAACCTTTGAGTACAATAGGGTAGACAAAACTCTTAGTTACTTGAGATCGACTTGCAAAAACACTCGCTTTCTTTTCAAAAACCACAATTCACAACACTTTCAAACAAACTCTCAAAAACATTTGAAACATCTTTTCGAAAAGATCCACACTTTTGTAAAACACTCAAACACGAGTCAAATACATTGGTCGCCTAAGACAAGGCATCTTCTTCAAAAACATTTTTCAAAACACACACACACACACACACACCATTTTCAAGCAATCAAAAATCAAGGCAAGTGATCTAAAAAACCAAGTAACTAAGAGCCCATGGATAACCATGGATGAAAAGGGTGCTAATACCTTCCCTTTTCATAATCTACCCCCCGAACCCACGAAATATCTCAAAAGGTTTTTGCTGTGCTTTTTTTAACCTTTCCTTTAGGATAAAATAAAAAGTCGGTGGCGACTCTTGCTCAACCGCACAAGTGCGAATATGAACGCAAAACACTAGTCAGTTCTCCCACCGTATCGCCAGAACTGGCGACTCTGCTGGGGAAGTATTGTCAATCTAGTGGGGTTACCTTAGGGTTTAGATCACCTTTATTTTCAATTGATTGCTTTGTTTGCTTTTACATTTGTGGGCTTTGTATCGGAGTTTCATAGATCCTAACCCGGATCTGGGGGAAACCTTTTTTAGGTAGCATAATCTGCGAGGGACCTGTCCGGGGTATACCGACATGGGTGAAGCAGTGGCTACGTTGGTGTGGCGCTTTAGTCTGTACCGATATCCCTCGTGTTGAAACGGGGAGAATATGGGTCTTCCAAGGAGTCGTTAAGCACCAACCGACCTTAGAACCCTAATTTACCCAACTTGGCCATTAGAACAGTAGCAGTATGCTACGCTCATTGAGGCTAAACTCTCGCGATGGTTCCGGCCGTGAGAAAAGGTTGCGATGCTGGAGTTATGACCGATTGAGGGTAGCCAATGATATGAGATCCTCTAGAACCCGGTTACTTTTGATAGGACAGGTTTTAACCAACGAACTGAAAGAGGGTAGTACCTGAACCTCGTGCAAGCCTAAACCTAAGGACTTGTTTGCTTTGTGTGAATATGTTTGCCTGTATATACGCTCACTTGCTTGTGCATACATGTACATAACATCATGACATCATACCATAGCATTTTCAATAACCATTTCAAGGATCTCGAGGGTTCTTTTTGATGCAGGGTTACGTTGAACCAGACGTCTACCAAGGGGCAAGAGGTTTTCTCCTCTAACCCATGCCAACCAAATTTCAAGTGCAATAACTTGAATCAGTGGCTATGACCCACTCGACATGGTGAGCTTGATTCTTGTGGAAGGACATCCACCAATACAAAGCTCTCCAATCAAAGATCAAGTGCAACAACTTGAATCAGTGGCTATGACCCACTCGACATGGTGAGCTTGATTCTTGTGGAAGGACATCCACCAATACAAAGCTCTCCAATCAAAGATCAAGTGCAACAACTTGAATCAGTGGTTATGACCCACTCGACATGGTGAGCTTGATTCTTGTGGAAGGACATCCACCAATTCAAAGCTCTCCAATCAAAGATCAAGTGCAACAACTTGAATCAGTGGCTATGACCCACTCGACATGGTGAGCTTGATTCTTGTGGAAGGACGTCCACTGGTGCAGAGATCTCCAATCCAAGAGTAGAGTTCAACCTCTAACATTTTCTTGTGTTTACCCCAAGAGATCCTTGAAAGCATGCATCCACATATCATGCATTGCATCTTGACAATCTTTCCTTTTTCAGGTTTCCTTACTCTCCTGCTGTTTATTTCAGCAAGAGATGGCTCTAGAAAGGTCTGTCAAAGACATCCAAGACCAGACTGCTCAGCTGCAGGAGATGTTCCTGAACTTGTCTCTGGGGCAAGAAGAGATGAAAGCTCTCCTCACCAAGAGCTTGGAGACTTCCAACAATGCCAGGAGTGATCAGCTTGCGGAGCTGCAGTTTGATCTGACAACCCTGAGGACCCAAGTGATGGGACAGTTGATGGGCCAGATGGCTCTCATCCAAGACCTATCTCAAAGACAAGAGGAACTCAGAGTTCTTGTCCGCCAACTGCTTCCAAACAACCAACTGGGGCAAACATATGAGGTCGAAGAGCCAGTCACCGCTCAGCCTCTATCCACTCAAGAAGACAAGGGGAAAGCTCCTCTTCTTGCTTTAGGGTCACAAACTCATCAACAACCTCGCCAGCGTCAACGGGGCAATCGGCGTAAACAAGAAAAGTCGGGAAGATAGTTCACAGAGACTGAAATACCATCATTCTTCATACTGAAGCGCCTGTTGGAGGTCAATTTTCTTACCGCAAAGGACCCTCCTCAGAAGCCCAATATCTCCTCTCCTCACTATCATCCCGACGCATTCTGTGTTTACCACTCCTACAGCCCGGGACACGACACCAATGACTGTTGGGCCTTGAAAAACAAGATTCAAGATCTGATTGACATTGGGGTGCTGGAATTCATGCCAGACGGCGAGATGAAAATCTTCCGTTAAAGGGTTCTCCGCTTGAAGTGACGAAGCTCAAACTGAAAGACTTTTGCTTCTTTTTGAATTTTCAAAGTTGTAATTTCTTTTGCTGTCAAACAATTATTTGTTGATGTTAAACTCTGTTTTCATTAATGCATTGCATATGTTTGTCTTGAATTCATCCATTCGTTTCACTACTCTTATGCTTTTCTTTATGATATTTGACTCTTGATAAAAAGCTGTAATCCTTTAGAGGGAGGATGACGAAACAATACCATGATCTCATACAGTATGCTTTTGAATAAGACCTTGCTGATGATGTACATGCATTTCTTTCAATTCCCAAACACTGGAGTTATAAGGAAGTTAATCCCTAGTCAACCCCTTCGAGCCAAAGAAGTAGGAGTTTTCTGTTCTAAACAATCGAAACCTTTGATATAAACCTGGGGCAGGGTAGTATCTCAGTTAATTCAAGAGAAAATGCGCATTGAAGTCGCAAACTCTCAGTTCGTAATACAACGAACGACGTCAAAAAAGAAAGCATTCCTTTGGAATCAAAAGACAAGGGTGGTTCCCTATTATATAGACAGTCAATCTCTCAAAAGAGAAAAAGCCCATTAAGTCAAAACCTATAAAGGAGGCTTAAGAAAGCTGGGGCATCCCACTGATAGTAATCCCGGAAAACGGTAACAGTCAGGCAAAAGTTAGGGATAACAAATCAAAATCAAAATAGTGAGGTCATTACAAAATCCTCAACAAAATGAAAAGTGTTGAAGAAGAAAAAGGAGATGATGACTGTCTCCCAAAATTCAATTGGTGAACCATCGCCTGAAAGTCGTCCAAACTCAAAACAGAGTGTGACGCACAATTAACTGAGTTTAGGTTGAAGAACATCACGAAGAGCGGGTGGGTACAAATATACTTTGAGCCTTTATCCTTTGTTTCTTAAACCGTGAACCAGGCCACGTTACAACCCTTCAAAAGTCCTAATTGAAGCATGGGTTAGTTCGAAAGCATACTGTTACAAAAGGTATCCTGACTCCTGTAGGGCTTTGCTCTAAATCTTGTGTTAACTTGTCTTATGAAAAGTTTGCTGCTAAAAACGCATTTTTCAAAACTTCGAGACAAACATAAACTTTGCATTATACGAATATCACTGTCTGCATTTGACCTTTTTGTTTGACAGCGAAGAAATTCATATAGCGAATGTTCGGAGGAACGAAAACTCTCTCAGTAAGTCAAAATCACTTCAAGAGGATAACACTTCCATCAAATCTCCTATCAACAAGGGGCATGGCATATCACAATTCAATTAACCTGGGGCAGTCCAGTCAAGGTCCAACAGATTTTTCAAAATCCAGTTAACCTGGGGCAGTCCAGTCAAGATTTCAAGAAATCTCTCAATATGCAGAGTAATCTGATTCAAGACTCCTTCACCACCACTTGGGGCATTCGAATGTCAAAAGTGTTCAACAAATCAACTATCACATTTCCAGACTCGATTCCTGTATCTAGCCAGGGCACGTCTGAAGAGTTTGAAGATTCGACTCCTGTATCCAGCCAGGGCATATCTGTTGATCACATTTCCAGACTCGATTCCTGTATCTAGCCAGGGCACGTCTGAAGAGTTTGAAGATTCGATTCCTGTATCCAGCCAGGGCATGTCTATCAACTGTCAATTCCAGATTCGACTCCTGTATCCAGCCAGGGCATATCTGTTGACCATATTTCCAGACTCGATTCCTGTATCTAGCCAGAGCACGTCTGAAGAGTTTGAAGATTCGATTCCTGTATCCAGCTAGGGCATATCTATCAACTATCATATTTCCAGACTCGATTCCTGTATCTAGCCAGGGCACGTCTGAAGAGTTTGAAGATTCGATTCCTGTATCCAGCCAGGGCATATCTATCAACTATCACCTTTCCAGATTCGATTCCTGTATCCAGCCAGGGCATGTCTGAAGAATTCCAAATCAACACCTGTAACAACCCAGGAAACATCTGTGAACGACCGATTGTAGACCAACACCTGTAATAAGCCAGGAATTTATCTACATCACCACTTGGGGCATTCGAATGTCAAAAATGTTCAAAAGCTGATGCAGTTTTACGCAAACTCATCATCAGGAAACCCTACACCGGTTCCTCTTCAAGACTTCTGAAAACAGTTTATGGATTCTTCCCAACAACGGATGTTAATCTATCAGCTTGTTCAGAAGCAACCTTTGAATTTAGTTTACGGACGTTTCCCAACAACGGATGCGGCTCTATTGCTGATTCAACTTCAAGATTTCTGAAAAGAGTTCACGGGTTCTCCAAGTAAACGGATGTTAACCTATCACTTGTTCAGATTCTTCTTCAAGACTTCTGAAAACAGTTTATGGATTCTTCCCAACAACGGATGTTAATCTATCAACTTGTTCAGATGCAACCTTTGAAAACAGTTTATGGATTCTTACCAACAACAAATGTTAATCTATCAGCTTGTTCAGATGCAACCTTTGAAATTAGTTTACGGACGCTTCCCAACAACGGATGCGACTCTATTGCTGATTCAACTTCAAGATTTCTGAAAACAGTTCACGGGTTCTCCAAGTAACGGATGTTAACCTATCGCTTGTTCAGATTCTTCTCAAGCTAGCTCCACTCAGAGTCAAGCTTCATTATCCCCATTGAAGCTAAAACTTCAAATTATCAATCCCCAGCGGAGCCAGACCATTGAACCTTCTCCCCACAGAGTTTTGGGAGGGCAAATCTTACCTCCCCAGCATGAGTCTACTAGTTTGGAACTCCCCAGTAGAGGTCATCAGGAATTCTCTTCCCCAGCAGCAGCCAAGGATTTATTTTCCCCGGCAGCAGTCAAGATGCTTTTATCTTCAGCCATCTCGGATTCATTTATCCTCAGCAAGATAGCTCATCAGCTTACATGCGCATTCATCACATCCATATCATAAACATTGATGTCACATACATTGCATCATGCATCATAACATTGCATACGGCTAACCCTTTACTTTTCAGGTAAGAGCAGTCGACAGACACAGATCATCTCCCGAGATTCATCCAGAAATAGTTCAGATGTGACCCGGACACGGCGACATTCTGATACTTATTCCAGATTCATTCAGATACATCATCAGGAAACCTTACACCGGTTTCTCTTCAACTTCAAGACTTCTGAAAACAGTTTACGGATTCTTCCCTACAACGGATGTCAATCTACCAACTTGTTCAGACTCTTCTCAACTTCTGAAAATAGTTTACGGATTCTTCCCTACAACGGATGTCAATCTACCAACTTTTTCAGTTTACGGACGCTTCCCAACAACGGACGTTGCTCTATTGCTTGTTCAATCTCAACTCCTGAAAATAGTTTACGGGTTCTCCAGACATGGACGTCAACCTGTTGCTTACTCGGACCCCTAATTCAGAGATGTTCCAAAACATGGATGCCCTTCTGATACTTGTCCACTCACCATTGACACACAGTTCAACATAACCAGATGGCATCTATAAGCCCATCCTCCTACCAGCAGTCACCATATGGCATCTTTAAGCCCATTCTCAGATGGCATCTCTAAGCCCATCCCCCGACAAAATTCTACCGCACCAGATGGCATCTTTAAGCCCATCACCAAATGGCATCTTTAAGCCCATTCACATCTACCATCACATCGCCGAGTGCAAATTTTCTGGGCACTTTAGTGTCCAATCTTCTTTTACCTTCAAGTCGCGAAAGGCAAACTTGCCAATCTAACTCTTCAGGTCCAAGAAGATTGAACAGGGGCAACTGTTGTACCCCAAAATTTGCCCTCGCATTTTTCCACAAGAAATCTCAGCTTCAGGCATTTCCTGATTTTTCAAAATGGCTCAAGAATCGGACAAACGGACTTTTCTTGTCAGTCAAGCAAAATTAGGGTTTTACTGGTTTTCATGGCCCTAGAACAGTTCAAGCAGTTGGCTTAGGGTTTTGGTTGGTTTTGGCTCAATTTTGGTCAGGCGAACGTTATTTGGCATTTAATCAGGAATTAAGGGTTTTATGGGCATATTCTCAGAAGGATTTAAATTCCACAACACTTTGCAGTTATTCCGAGATTTAGGTTGAATTCGCATTGTTTTGACTTAATCAGTAAAAAAGGCAGTTGGGTTGAATTCATGTTGTTTTGTTTGAGCCAGTCAAAAGAAATACACAGTTTGGATCTACAGTGCTTGGCAAAAGAATCAGTGAAAAGGGTATGCGCTTGATCAGTTTATTTTGGTTAACTGCTGCTTTGCTTTGGATATTGGAAAGGACAGGTTTAATTGGTCAATTACTAAAACATTGTTTTATTTAAATTATTTATTATTCTAAATTAAGTGATTGAAATTTATTTTTTCAGTCATTTTAATTCAAAGAGTTTTAAATGAATAAATAAACAATAAAGAAAGAGGAAATAGAATTGGTTGGATAATAAAGACTTTTATTGATATTTGAATTATTTGTACAATTATTGTTATAATTTAATTACAAACAATGGTTTACATTAATTCAAATATTAAATAAAAAGAAAAAACTATCCTATTTATTTCTAATTCTTCATGCTTCACTTTATTCCTCTCCATCCAATTATTCACCTGCAAAAGAAAAGAGAAAGTCAAAAAGCAGATAAAATAAATACAGACAGAAGAAATTCATCACTAGGGGCCACTGATTGGGATCAGTTAACCCTCTCTGCAAATCACGGGATTTCTCCCGGTTCACAAAGAGGGAAGAATCTTATTTAAATCATGAATGCAAAATGCCAAAAATGCATAAGTTCAAAATGTCAAAAACTCAATCTCCATCTCCAAGTTCAAACCCAACTAAAATCCAAACTCCCACTTTCTATCAAAAGCCAAAAGGTACAAACTTACTGTCAAAAATATCAAGAAATCTACCCAAGCTGTCAAAAGAAGATTTGGCAAAGATATGGAAAATACAAAATCTACCCAAGCTGTCAAAGAAAGATAAAAAAATATGCATACATTTCCTTTCATCATTTCCCAACAAGGGTGGCCCCTTCAGAAAGTACAGCAAAAAACATTTAAATATTCTTTTAACTGTACAAAGAGAAAAAAAAGAAGAGAGATAAGAAGCAGGGTTCAGGCTTTAGGCTGAGGCAGGATAGATAGGAAGAAAAAGCATACAGAAACAACAAGTACACAGTTCAAGAAAGAAAGATATACAAAACTGAGATACAAACTGCCTCAGCATCATAACTGTCAAAAAGAACGAATAAAACAAAAAAACCATAAACACATCTCAAAACTCAGAACCTGATATCAAAAAGCCAAAAACATCAAAAATCCTCAAAAACCAGCATAAAATCCAGCCTAAAGCAAGAAACACCAGGCCTGTACCTTTAAGCTTAAAAACCTGCTGAACCATTACAAACAGATAACCTCAAACCTGTTGAACCAAAAAAGGCCTCAACGTATCAACCTGCTGAAGCAAACCACATACTAAAGCAAACAAAACCTCATAACCATACAAGCCAAACAATGGCCTGATAACCCAAGTTCAAGCCTGAACCAACCCCTGTCTAAACCCTTACCTATTGACAAAACTCCGGCCTGAACATCAAAAACATGATCAAAAGAAGCCTGACCATTGTCAAAACACCATACTGTCAAAACCAAAAATATACAACCCAACAACCATTCACCTGCTAAACACATAAACCTGTCCAGCTTCAAGCCTAACCAAATACTCAAGCATTCAAGGCCACCCATCAAAAAGGCCTCAGATATGTTCATCACTGGCCATTAAAAAGCATATAGTAGCAAAGCAAAAAGGAAGAAGAAGAAAGCTAGTCAAAACAAATGATTCAACAATAGCATATCCAGAAGCATACAGGGACAAGCCATCTCAACATTGACAAGCTCAAAATAAGCATACAGAGGGTCCAACATTCAAGAGCAACACAAAGGCAACATAAGCGTGTAAACTGGGCCCTCAGTAATCACATCATTGGGCAATCCACATAAGCAATAAAGCAACACAAGAAGGCAAGTTCAGGGCAACTGTAAGAGAAGAGGAAAACCAGTAGGCCACTCAAAGCAAGCCTCAGTAAACACATCAATGGCCAACATAAACTATTAATCTCAAGGCAAGCATACGAATACTCAAGGCAACAAGCAGACAGTAAAGGCGAAATAGAAGAAGAAAGAGATGAATATCCAAATTAGGTTTTCAGTTCAAATCATCACGAAACCATAAGCAAAGGAGAAAAGATACAGAAGTACCAAGTGTCGTCCAAGCTAGCTTCACAATCGCGTCCTCCTCCATCGCTGAGCCTCCTGAGCACTTCCTTTTTCTTCCTCCCCTCCGACAAGGTAGTTTTCGTTCTCTCCTTTCCTTTCGTACCTCACGTAAGACGAACCAAATGCATTAGTCACTAGAACACAGATTCAGATTCAACAAATAATTTTAACATGCAAAAAATCTAGAATGTGTAATAAGTTCGAAACATGCTGTTACCTTGCTTCACCACTGCCTGAGCTAACATGGGGGGGGGGGGGGGGGAGAAAGAGGTAATGCTGGTGGCTAGACGGAGGAGTTAGATTCAAGAGCAAATGGAGAATACGAAGAAGAAAAGTACGAACGGCACGCCTAACAAACCCTAAACGCGTTATCAACTGAACAACAATTCTCAAACCCTAAAATGTTTGCTTCAGAACAATGGGCCTAATGCATTTCTAAAACACCTAAAGCCCAAGCATTTTAATACACCTCCCCCTCTTTGAGCCCATTGCCTACCTATTCCTAACCTTTTATTCATAAATCCTTTTTTACTTAAAAAAACTTTTTTATACAATCTATTTGTTTTCTAACTTAGCATACTCTTTACAATATTACATTAATATTAAAACATATTAAAACACTTTTATCTAAGATATTTAATTTAAATTTTATTTGTACATAACACATAAAAATACATTTTTTCTACATCATATATTTAAAATTGAAAATACCCTTCTATTCTTTTAATTAAAATATATTTTGTACATAAATAATTAAGATACATTTTTTTATCATATGATTAAAATTGAAAATACTCTTTTTTTATTTAATTAAGATATATCTTTGTACATAATTGATAAAATACTTTTTTAATATTAAACTCTTAAGCACTTAGTTAAAAAACACTTTTTGTACATATTAAACACAAACTACAAAAATACATTTTACATCATGTAATTAAAATTGAAAACTTTTTTTCCTTTCTCTTAATTAAAATTTGTACATAACAAATGAAAAAATACCTTTTCTAACTTAGAAATATTTTCTTTTCTTAAAACGTCACAATTTAATTAAAACTTAAACATCCAATTAAAACATTTCTTTTGTGCATATTAAAAATATACAAATCAAAGACTCATTAAACGCATATTTAGGTCAAAGCAAATACCTGACATTACTTTCTTAAAATCATATTGTCACACCTGTAAATAATCACATACGCATATACTTGTACACTTACAATATATTTCATATTATACACTTACACAATGCAAATACATTCACATTGCCCTATACACATTTGTTTATCTTATATTTGTATATTCGATATTTACATTTTATCATAAATTCGATTGGGTTGTAACTTATTGGATACTATAAGTCTCACCCCCATTCGTACATTTATACCCCTACTCCCGGATACTATTTTGTAATAGCGTAGACTTTACATTTCCGCAATTTACAGTTTTCCAATTATACCATGGTTAGACCTAGGATTTGCATGTACATAAAATCAAATGCTAGATAACCTAATACAAGACAAATACATGAAATCAATACACCATCACACTTGCACCCTCTAGGGTAATCCCACATGTTGCCTTCCAAAATGGGCCATGCTTGCACGTCGAGAATCTTTGGCAAAATAAAATCAAAATGATCATAAGTCCCTCAAAATGTTGCCTAAACAAATGATCAAGTCCCTCAAAGCAAATTGCCAAAGACACTTGGCACCATTGCATTCATGGTCCATACGACGACCCGCGCCCGTCCCGAATAAACTTCCTAAACGCAAGATTGTCCACCAATTTCAATGGTGGAACAAAATTGTTAAAAGGGGTTAAAACATAACAAAAACCTTTGAGTACAATAGGGTAGACAAAACTCTTAGTTACTTGAGATCGACTTGCAAAAACACTTGCTTTCTTTTCAAAAACCACAATTCACAACACTTTCAAACAAATTCTCAAAAACATTTGAAACATCTTTTCGAAAAGATCCACACTTTTGTAAAACACTCAAACACGAGTCAAATACATTGGTCGCCTAAGACAAGGCATCTTCTTCAAAAACATTTTTCAAAACACACACACACACACACCATTTTCAAGCAATCAAAAATCAAGGCAAGTGATCTAAAAAACCAAGTAACTAAGAGCCCATGGATAACCATGGATGAAAAGGGTGCTAATACCTTCCCTTTTCATAATCTACCCCCCGAACCCACGAAATATCTCAAAAGGTTTTTGCTGTGCTTATTTTAACCTTTCCTTTAGGATAAAATAAAAAGTCGGTGGCGACTCTTGCTCAACCGCACAAGTGCGAATACGAACGCAAAACACTAGTCAGTTCTCCCACCGTATCACAAATAGGATGATGGGCTTATATATGCCATGCTAAGAGATGATGGAAGGTGGATGGGCTTATAGATGCCATCTGGATGTCGATCGCGTAAGAGATTCCTTAGCGAGAACTTGCGTACCTGAAAAAGAAAATGATTACCTGGCCCGTTACAGGAGCTGGTCTTCAAACTCTTTGTAGATGTGTCCTGACTGGTTACAGGAGCTGGATCTGGAGCTTCAAAAGGTGATGAATGAACCAGGGATGGTTACTACCTCAACGGGATGGTGAGAGAACCTTGGACGATTACTACCTCAACAGGAACGCTGAGAGAATCTTGGGGCGATTACTACCTCAACAGGAACGCTGAGAGAATCATAGGAGACTTCAACCTCAACAGGAACGCTGAGAGAATCTTGGGCGACTTCAACCTCAACAGTAACGCTGAGAGAATCTTGGGCGACTTCAACCTCAACAGTAACGCTGAGAGAATCTTGGGCGACTTCAACCTCAACAGTAACGCTGAGAGAATCTTGGATGTCTGAGTCTTCATCAGGAAAATCTTTTAGGGATCGATTTAACTGGACTAGAGAAGGCCTTTGACTGGATAAGAAACAGGAAAATCTTAGGGTCGATTTAACTGAACCGGACAAGGTCTTGAAATCTTCAACTGGATAAGAAACAGGGAGATCTTAGGGTCGATCTGACTGAACCAGAGAAGGCCTTTGACTGGATAAGAAACAGGAAAATCTTAGGGTCGATTTAACTGAATCGGACAAGGTCTTGAATTCTTCAACTGGATAAGAAACAGGGAGATCTCAGGGTCGATCTGACTGAACCAGAGAAGGCCTTTGACTGGATAAGAAACAGGAAAATCTTAGGGTCGATTTAACTGAACCGGACAAGGTCTTGAATTCTTTAACTGGATAAGAAACAGGGAGATCTTAGGGTCGATCTGACTGAACCAGAGAAGGCCTTTGACTGGATAAGAATCAGGAAAATCTTAGGGTCGATTTAACTGAACCGGACAAGGTCTTGAAATATAGATGAGAACTTAACTGGATCTTTCCTGAAAGGTAAAGGTCAGTCATATGCAAGGCATGATATGAATCAAGCGATGATGTTCTCAACATAAATGAGATTTGTAAGATATGATGCGTATATGCATGCTATAATGTATGGAAATGTGATGTTTTTTGAATGTATGTTTTTGTCTTGGAAAGTAAATCCTTGACGGGTGCCGGGAAGTCACTCATGGGCTGATGTTGAAGAATAGATCTTTGCTTCCGCTGGGGATGATAGTTGCAACAATACCGGTAGGAGAAGATAACTCCGTTGGGGAATAAACTTGGCGAATAGATTACTCTACGGGGAGAAAAGTACTCTAACGATCTTGCTGGGAAACAATACTTTGTGGGGAGAGAGGTACTTTGCTGAAATGTTGATGGTAACTTCACTGGGGATACCATTGTTGTTGGAAGTGCTAATAGACTCCGCTGGGGATAAGAAGACTTTGTCGACGACGATCTTTCCGTGGCTTTTAGCTGAGGATAACCCAGTTATATCCTGGTAGGGAAATAACTCTTTGAATAAAGCCGGGAGACGCGTTCGTGCTCTGCGAGGGATAAGCTTCCAGAATCTACTGGGGATAAGCTTACTGCTGGGGAGATGGATTCCAACCTTCCTGGGGAAACAGGATTGGACTCTCCTGGGGAAAATTGGAACTAGACTTTCCTGGGGAAAATTTGAGATATACTGGGGAAGTGACTCCACTGAATGTCTGTATACCGCCGGGGAACAATCTTAGATCAAGACTGCCAGGGATGCTTGTTAAGAACGTTGGTATACTCTGCTGAGGAATGTTGAGATCTGCTGGGGATAATCCAACTTCCATAAGGCTGACGAAGTAGGCTAACTCTGCTCTGGGAGAGTGTCGTTGACTTTCTAGGAGATATTGTGCCTTGTTAGGGCTGATGGGAGAGAATTATTGAATCTTGGCTCACTCTTTGGGGAATTAAGATATGCTGGCTATGTTCTTCAGCCGAACTCACCTTGGTACCTTGATGGACAGAACCATTAGACCGTTTAGACAGCTCGTTATTGCCCCTGTTTCTGAGGTGGGAGAGGAAGACCTGTGAGATGCTGATAGTTGTTGACGGACAAACCTTCTGCTGGTAGGCAAGTGACGAGATGACAGGACATAGTCATACGTTTTGATCCCTAACTTTTGCCTGGACCGCCCTTTCGGGTTTTCAGTCCACCGGGATACCCATTTTTGCCCAAGCCGCCTTTTCAGGTTTTCGACTTGCCGGGTGTACAGATTTTTTTTTCATTTCATCCCTTATTTTTTCCCGAACCCTTTTGGTTCGCTGGGAAGCCCTTATTTTTGCCTAGGTGTGTCAACCTAGCGGGTCTTTGATTATGCGTAGTATTTTCTCGACTATGTCCACACTCTCAGAATGTAGGGAGTTTCCCCTGTTAGAAGTGTTTTGCCATGCCACCAGAAGATGTTTGTTTGATCGTCCAAGATTTGTTGTTGGAAATTCATGTCCAATGCCCCAAGTGGCTCAGGCGGAGGTTTGCCCCTGGCTGCTTGGCATTGTTGAGAGATTCTCTGAATCTTGACTTAACTGCCCCGGATGATAGACCAAGATCATGTCGTGCCCCTTGATTGGAAGTGCTTTTGTTCACTAGGTATTCATCGTGCGAATTTTCCTGCTGTTCAAACAAATAGTCATATGCAAACAAAGTTATGTTAAAAATGCAAAGCTTATGTCTGTCTTGAAGTTTTTGAAAATGCATTCTTTTTCATAAAATAAGTGATTGTTTGTAAAACGTGATGTCAACTCCGTATTTACCGTAAGCCTTAAGGAGTCAGGATACCTTTCGTAACAGTATGCTTTCGAACTAACCCACGCTTCAGCTAGGACTTTTGAGGGTTATAACGTGGCCTGGTTCATGGTTTAAGAAACAAAGGATAAAGGCTCAAATTATTTATACCCACCCGCTCTTCGTAATGTTCTTCAATCCTAAACTCAGCTGATCGTGTGTTAGACCTTGTTTGAGTTTTTGTCCTGAAATTCCAGTGATGGTTCAGATATTGATGATTTATTTTGAATAGGCAGTCATTTTTGTCGAAGGTTTGTAAGACCTCTTTCTTTTTAATTTCGCTGTCCCTAAATTTTGCCTGAACTATTTCTTTTGTGATTACAGTCAGCGGGATGCCCCAGTTTTGTAAGTCTCCTTCATAGGTTTTGACTTATTGGGTTTTTATTTTGAGATACATGACTGTCTATCCTTATTGATTATTAGGAACCATCACTGTCTTTCTTTGTTTTATAAGGACCTCTTTGGTGCCATTCGTTATGCACTTGGATCAACTGAGAGACTATCCTGCCCCGGGTTGTGATTAAGGGTTTTAATTTTTGAAAAGAAAAACTCCTACTTCTTTGGCTCAGAGGGGTTGACGAGGGATTATCATCCTTATAACTCCAGTGTTTAGGGATTGAAACAATGCCTGTACCTCATCAGCAGGGTCCATTCAAAAGCATACTGTAGATCGTGGTATCGTTTTCGTCATCCTCCCTCAAGAGGCTTAGAATTTTTAATCGAGCGTTGATCATCAGAAAAAATATGAAAGTAATTTGCATATAGTGAATACGAATATATTGCTTCAAAACAGACATATGCGATGCATTAATGGAATAACAACGTTTAACATGAGTAGATGTTTGAACAAAAGAAAATTACAACTTTGGAAATCCTAATGAACAAAAGTTTTTTTCATCTCAGGGCTTGTCATTTCAAATGGTGAGCCTTGGAGGGATGGTAGAAAAACTCAGCCTGTCCATCTTGTGTGAACTCCAATGCTCCTTCATCAATCAGGTCCTGGATCTTGTTCTTCAGAGCCCAACACTCATTTGTATCATGTCCTGGACTGGCAGAGTGGTAGGCACACCTTTTATTGGGATCATAGATAGGAGATGATGTGTTGGGGTTCCGGGGATGAGCCCTTAATGTGATCAGATTCAACCTCAACAGGCGTTGTAAAGCTTGAAACAACGACATGTTGAGCTGGGTGAATTGCCTCCTGGGCTTGTCTGGCTGAAGCTGGTGAGGTTGATGCTGAATTTGTGGCACTGGAGCCATTTGAAGAGCTCTCACCTTATCTCCTTGTCTCAAAGATGGTTGAGTGATGACTGGCCCTTCAACCTTAGATGTTTGCCCCAGTTGGTTACCCCGAAGCAGTTGGTTGACGAGACCCCCGAGCTCATCTTGTCTTTGAGCTAAGTCTTGGATGATAGTCACCTGCCCCAGCATCTGGGCTCTCATTGCATCCACTTCAGCTTGCAGATGTTTCAGCCGTTCGTCCTCAGCGCTGTTCCTGACCAAAGTCTCCATGAGAAGTGTCCTTAGCTCCTCCTGCCCCTTGGATAGATTCAGGAGGATTTCCCCGAACCGAGTCTCTTGAGCAAGAAGGTCCTGGTTATCTTGTTGGGAAGCCATTGCTGAAATAAACAGCGACAAAGATAAGTGACCTGTCAAGAGGGTACCTGTTATGCAAGGATATGTATGTATGCATGCGATGTTTCCAAGGATCTCGCGGGGTAAACAAGAAAATTGTTAGAGTTGGGATCCGATAGCTTGATTGAAGGGACTGCATGTTGTTGAGAGTCCTTCTTCAAGGGTCAAAGCTCACCATATCAAGTGGGTCATAGCCCCTGACAACTTTGTCTAGAGGAAAATAAATCCCCTTTGCCCCTTGCTGGACAGTTGGTTCATCATGACCTGCATCACAAGCCCCTTGAGATCCTTGAAATGGATTAGTCCTTATGCAGGATGTACACAATGGTATGATGATATGCCATGCATGGGGTAGTGTAAGTAAACCCTGTTATGAGTCCCCATTAAGGACTATAAACGAAACCTGCAAGAAACTCAGTATACTCTGTTATGAGTCCCAATTAAGGACTATAAACAAAACCTGCAAGTAGTTCATATGTTAGATAACAAGCATGCGAGTAGTCAAGTACGAAGGCACACAAGTCACACAAGAGAAACCCTTAGAGTTCAGGCCAGCATGGGGTCTGGGTATTACCCTCTTGAAGTTGGTGGGCTCAACCTGTCCTATTAGAAGTAACCGGGTTCTAAGGGTCCCAATATCACTGGATTGCTTTCATTGTTCATCGTTTCGATTTAGCCACTGAACTGGCGACCGAAATATTCCAGGAAAGCAACCCTCAATTGAGTGTAGTATCGAGTACCAACCAACCTTGGACTGCACCAAAGTCAGTTATCTCACTACCCTAAAGAGGCCAAGATAGTTCAATTAAGGTTCCTAAGGTCAGTTGATGCTTCACGACACCACGCGGAGGCCCCGTACTCTCCTTGACTGAACTCAAGGGTTACCGGTACACACCAAAGTGCCACATCAACGTAGCAGACTGTTTCAACCATGTCGGTATACCCCGCACAGTTCCCTCACAGCCTTGTTGCTACTTTCTAAGAAGGTATCCCCAGATCCGGGTTAGGATCTATAGAACTCCCAAGACAGTCCCACAATTTAAAGCAAACAAGTCAAAGCAATTGAAAACACAGTGATCTTAGTCCTAAGGTACACCTCACTTGAAGTTAATTCCCCAGCAGAGTCGCCAGTTCTGTGATCGGTGGATCTGGAACTGACTGTTTAACGATGGTTCGCGAAATGTCGTGGAAGCAAGAGTCGCCACCGTCTTTTATTTTCTCCAAATGGAAAGGACAAAAGCACAGAAAAATTCCTTATAGAGATTGCTCTCGGTTCGGGAGGTAGATTATAGAAAGGGAAGGTGTTAGCACCCTTTCTATCCATGGTTATCCATGGGCTCTTAGATACTTGCTCATTTGTGTTTTCAAAATTGTTTGTTTGCTTTTCAACCGTGGGTTTAAAAAGTTTCTTTGAAAATTTCAGTTCGACTCTTGTATCAGTCCTCAAGAGTGTTTGAAAAGTTGCTTTCGAAAGCTTTTTGAGAAGTGTCAGTGTGAAAAGTATTTTTTGATTTGTTTTGAAATTAGAGCAAGTATCTAGAGTTCTCTACCTACCCTAAGGAATTCGTCTGTGTAAATGTCCTTGAAGTAGTGCCATCCCACCATTGAGAGGTAGGTAGCACCACCATTGGAGGTGTTCGGGTCAATTCGAGGGTTCGGGACATGGTGATCACCGGAGCAATAGGAAGACACCTTATAAGCTACCCTCATGCCATGTTCATGGACATGAGGACTTACTAAAACGTCCTCTACTCGACGACCACCTTTCGAGGGGCAAGACAACAGTGAAGCGTACCCTAGGGGTGGTGTATGATTTGTGTGTTGTTTTCAGATATTTTTGTCTTGTTCATGCATTGGTGATCTATGCGTTGCTTTTATTTTGGCATTCATTCTTTCATGCAAGTTATTTAACAGTTAAAAGATGCGGAATTAAAAGGTCCTACGCTATTACAAAGGCGCGGGTCCACATCGCCAAATTAATCCAGGACCCGATTTGAATAAAAAATAATGCGGAAAATAAATATCCTAGTTAATCTATTACATGGCTTTGGGATTATTACATGAATATTCACAAAAAGAAATAAAAATGCAAAGAGAATTAAAGTCGGGAATGTGAGGGCGTTGGACCCTTTTAAGGAAATTAAATTACAATTATGAAATTAATTAGATTTAAATAAAAGAAATAATTATTTTTTTGGTATTTTTAAGAAATTAAGAGAATTAATTAAGAACCTAATTCTACTATTTTTAATTTATTTATGAAAGTGTTTAAATTAGACCTAGTTTTAATTAATTATTTACATGGCAATTTATTGATAAAAATAATTAATATTTACTAATGATAAAAGAAAAGAAAAAGAATAAAAGTATTTAAAATCCTAATTCTACATTTTTTTAGTTTATTAAAAAAAACATTGAAATTAAACCTAGAGTTGAAACTAAATTAATTAATAAGATTTATTTACAAAACATTTAAATAAAATATATTTATATTTTTTGTCTTTTCTGATTTTTTTGTATTTTTATTATATTATGAAAAATTAATTTGGAGGAATTAAATGAAAACAAATAAATTAATACAAATAAATAAAAAAAAGAATGAAAGAGAAAGATGCAAACAAGAGGGGGTTTGTTGGCCCTTTTGGAGGTAATATTGTAGCAATCAGGCCCAATGAATTAAGGCCTTTAGTTGACTTTTCAGTGCGCGTGTGGCATGGTCAATGGAGGTGTATGATAGACCTCTCATCCTGGCTTTTGGATTGATCTCAGTGGCCATGTGGCAAGTCTCAGCGCTGCGTGTTTGGTGGTCATCTGGACATGTTGAGTACCTGATCATATTACAAGAAAAAATAGAAAGACATATGGGGGACCTGGGAATCGAACCCAGGTCCCAAAGCTTGCCAACGATGCTTTCCACCAACTGAGCTGCGTGTTCATTCATAAATATAATGAGATAATATTATTATATGTGAAAAAAAGCACGCTTATTGGTAGAAACGAAAAAACGCGCTAAAGCATTTGAATGATCCAACCAGGCTATGACAACTCATCTTCTTCCTCGTTTGTGTGTTTTGCCCTGAAAAAAAACAGTTAGATAGCGGGGGTTTTAAACCCCCACTAAATGAAGAACATGATAATAGCGATTAGCGTATGGTGGCTCATAAATTGAGCGCGACTAGTGTAATCAATTCGTGTGAAGGTCGTGAGTTCAGTGGTCCAGGTCTTGTTGGCCAATTTTTTTGGACGAGAGAAACCCCAATTCTACAGCCTTGAAACCCTAGCGACCTCCAATGGTAACTTTGCATATAGGGCACGAAAACTCAATTGAAATAGACCATTAGTTTCAGAATGATTAGATTAGTATAAAACGATCATTAAAATGTATGAATATGGCATATAATTCAGAGCACGAATATGAGAAAAGTTTGAGAAATTTGGACTTCTATATACCAATTCCTGATGCGTGAGGACTGGAAAAGAATGCAGTTAGGTTCAGTGAAGCCTTGGCAAGCTATTGAAATTGGTTAGAAGCTTTGAATTGTCCTCTAATGCAGTTTTCAGTTTTGACTTTTTTCACCAAAAATTGCAAAGTGTGTTTGTGATATGAGGCGCAGCTTGGAGGTTCTTGTGACTAGGGTTTGCATCTGTATATGTATGCCAATGGATTAGGGTAGAAATTTGAGCCAAGAGATCAATGCATTGATGTATCAAATATTTGATTTTCAATGAATATTTTTCCAAATCTTTTCCATGAATAACATGCCAATTTGCACCAAATCTTCCCTTTTTTGGATGTGCACGAATCTTGAGCAACCAATGAGGGCATGTGCTGCATAAAAAGATTCAAACACATTTGTTTAGTATTTTTTCATATTTTATTTTATTAAATGAATTAATGGTGATTAAAAATTCAAATAAATAATAAAAAATGATGAAATAAATCCCCTTTGGGCCAAATGGTCGTGCATAGCCTTTGGATAATGAATCTTGGAAGAAAATGTGGCCCATTAGCAATTTTGAGGCATTTGAAGCAAAGTTGACTTTTCAAAATTCCCAAACATTTCCCAACTTCCACAAGGCATATCTTGCTCAATTTTTAAGCTTTGATCATGTTCTTGGACATTTTGGAAAGGTCTTGAAGTCCTCTAACCAATGCCTTTGGTACCATGTCATTTTTATTTACCAATCACAAGTTATGGTCTTTGACTTAAAGTCCCTTTTTGTTGACTTTTGAAAATGACCTATAATGTTGAAATTGATAACTTTTTGTGAGAGCATTTCTTGGACTTGAAGTGTGAAGAGGAGTTGTAGGAAATGTCTTTATCTTCAAAATGAGATTTGGATGGAATTTTTCTGATGAACCATGTGGAAGTTATGCCTTGGTCAAGTTACAGTTGACTTTTTCAACTGTCCAAATATGGAAACTTTTGCATCTTGAGACTTTTTGAGCCATGCCTTGAAAATCATGATCAAGAATTGATCAAATGATGTTTGTGGCTTCAAAATAAGATGTTGACCAAGAATTTGAACTTTTGACTGTCAAATGACCATTTTACCCCTGCAGTTGACTGTAGGGCAATTCGGGTTTTTGACTGTGCAATTTTGTGCTGTAAGTCTTGAAACTTGGCATGAGGATACTTGACAATGTTTGTAGGAATGTGGGACTTGATTGGACCCTTGGAAACTTCAATTTCTTTGCCAGAACCAAAACCCTAGTTTTTGACTGTTAGGAGGCCCTTGAACTGTGCAACCCTTGGGGAGATTTTGAAGCATGCTCTTTGCAAATCTTGAAGAATATGGGATGGCAAATTTTGGGGTACAACACCAACCTTCTGAGAGTCCGCTTATCACAAATCGTAGCACCTTCGGGGTACTCTTGCTTCTCAAGATATCTTTTGATATTGAAATACCACGACTTTTCGTCCGATACATCTTCAGTTGTAAGACAATGAGCAGGGAAAATATGTGATGGCTCCTGGTAACGACAGATACTTATACTGGGTGCATGATTCGGGTAATTGACTTTGAACATTGCCGCTAAAGTGGCTAGAGCGTCTGCCAGTTGATTCGCTTCTCTAGGAATGTGCTCAAAAGTGACTTCATCGAAAGCGGGCAACAACTCAATGATGTAATCCCTGTATGGAACTAAATTAGGGTGCCGTGTATCCCAATCACCCCGTACTTGATGTATCACTAAGGCAGAGTCCCCATAAACTTCAAGAATCTTGATCTTCAAATTAATGGTGGCTTCAAGGCCCATCACACAAGCTTCGTACTCAGCGACATTATTCGTGCAATCAAAACATAATCTGGCAGTGAAGGGTATATGAGTGTTGCGTGGAGAGGTCAGAACTGCCCCAATACCGTGACCCATAGCATTTGACGCACCGTCGAACGTGAGAGTCCATCGCTCCCCTGGTTCAGGTCCTTCATTGTCATCAAGTTTCATAATATCCTCGTCTGGAAAGTCAAACTTCATGGGCTGATATCCTTCCAATGGTTGGTGAGCGAGATGATCAGCAAGAATGCTACCTTTGATAGCCTTTTGTGTGACGTACTGGATGTCATACTCGGACAAAAGCATTTGCCACCGAGCCAATCTGCCTGTAAGTGCTGGTTTCTCAAAGATGTACTTTATCGGGTCCATCTTAGATATCAGAAGTGTAGAATGTGTCAACATATATTGCCTCAAACATCGGGCTGCCCATGTAAGAGCACAACAAGTCTTCTCAAGTAACGAATACCTCGATTCACAATCAATAAACTTCTTGCTCAAATAGTAAATGGCGTGTTCTTTTCGTCAAGTATCATCATGTTGTCCAAGCACACAACCCATAGATCCTTCAAGCACAGTCAAATACATAATGAGAGGTCTCCCAGGAACTGGTGGTATGAGTATTGGTGGTTCTTGAAGATACTGCTTAATCTTCTCGAAAGCTTCTTGACAACTCTCATCCCAGTGGACATCCTGATTCTTGCGTAACAGTTTAAAGATGGGTTCACAGGTAGCAGTAAGATGGGAAATGAACCTGGCTATGTAATTCAACCTCCCAAGGAAACCTCGTACTTCCTTCTCATTTTTCGGCGCCGGCATATCTTGTATTGCTTTTACTTTGTCTGGATCTACTTCGATTCCTCGTTGACTCACGATAAAACCAAGTAACTTGCCCGACCGAACCCCAAAGGTGCACTTGTTGGGATTAAGCCTTAACCTGAACTTTCGCAACCGATCAAACAACTTCTTCAAATGAACCAAATGCTCTTCCTCAGTCTGTGACTTTGCAATCATGTCGTCCACATACACCTCGTCTTCTTTATGAATCATGTCGTGAAAGAGAGTCACTATAGCTCGCTGATATGTCGCACCAGCGTTTTTAAGACCAAAAGGCATGACTCTGTAGCAAAAGGTACCCCAAGGAGTTGTGAAAGCTATTTTATCCATGTCTTCCGGAGCCATCTTTATCTGATTGTATCCAGAGAAACCATCCATAAAGGAAAACACCGAAGACTGAGCAGTATTATCAACCAATACATCAACATGAGGCAGCGGGAAATCATCCTTCGGGCTTGCTCTATTCAAGTCTCAATAGTCAACACACATACGTACCTTGCCATACTTCTTAGGTATGGGCACAATGTTAGCAATCCAAGGAGGGTAATTTATCACAGACAGGAAACCTGCTTCGAGCTGTTTCTGAACCTCTTCTTTGATCTTCAAGGCCATGTTGGGTCTGGTCCTTCTTGGTTTTTGCTTTACAGGAGGACATTCTGGCTTGAGTGGCAATCTGTGCATTACTATATCAGTGTCTAAGTCGGGCATGTCTTCATACAACCAAGCGAAGATGTAAGCATACTCTTGAAGCAATTCAATCAACCCCTTCTTCTCTTTATTTTGCAAGGCGGCCCCTATCTTGACTTCTCTTTTTACCTCTTCAGTACCGAGATTGACAACTTCTGTTTCTTCTTGATACAGCTGGATGACTTTCTCTTCCTGTCTCAAGAGATTGGCTAGCTCTTTAGGGACTTCACAATCTTCCCCATTATCTTCGTTAGCATGATCAACTGAATTCTCAAGGATATAAGGAACCATAGCATTATCATTTCCAACAGAGTCCGAGATGGATCTGCATGATCGATGATTTTATGTTTTATTTTTAGAAAGTGCAAAGGAAAATTTAAAGTAGGAAAAGAAAAGTATTTCCATTTTTATTTTAAAAAAGTAAAAGTAAAAGAAAAGACAGAGAACAAAATTGTATGCGAAAGTGCGATTTTTTCATTCATGGTTAAACAAAGATTGAAACATAAGGGGCCCCTTCTACAAGCCGTCAATATGCCTTGGGAAGGACATATGACTTAAAATGGAAACAGAAAATTACACATCAAGGAAAACAACTTCAGGGATGTCGGTGGCGGTCCAATTGCTGAGCTCCTGGTCTGGCGCAACTTGATAGATAAATCTTGAAATATCCTCCTCGTTACCTTCAACATCTGTGGCGAGTACCTGTCCTTCTTTGCTCACACCAGCACTGACGAACACTTTAGAAATTGGAGGAGCTGCCCTTTGAGATGAACCTAACCAGCTTGTACGGAGGATGATGGCTGATACCCAAGACCGGAACGATCTTTCTTCTCTGGAACCTCAATCAAATTGCCCCAACTGTCATGGGGAGGTCTAACTTCTATGAGGGATTTGGCATCCTTCAAAGAGGCCATGGGTATCTCAGTCTTCTTACATTCCATGACGGGGATTTTGTCAACAGTAACAATCTCCAAAGCTTGAAAGGGCAACTCTTGTACCTCGCCTTCCACTTCTACGTAACGGTAGGTAGTCAGATTATTGATCACTATGTCCTCTTCACCACAAACGACGACAACTTGGTCATTCACAACAAACTTCAGGCGTTGATGAAGGGTAGATGTCATAGCTCCTGCTACATGAATCCACGGATGACCCAAGAGGCAAGTATAGGATGGACGAATGTCCATAACATAGAAGGACAAATAGAAAGTGTGAGGACCAATCTTGACAGGCAAATCAACTTCTCCATCCACCGATCTTCTCGAACCATCAAACGCCCGAACAATTAGAGTGGAGGGCCTCATCATTACTCCGTCCATATTCAGCTTAAACAAGGTAACCTTATGCATCACATTGAGTTAAGAACTTGTATCCACCAAAACCCGAGATAAAACAGTGTCCAAACACTTCATAGAAACATGTAGCCCTTTATTGTGGGCTCTGCCTTCAATTGGGAGTTCATCATCGCAGAAACCCAAACAATTTCCCACAGCAATATTGGTGACTATTCCCTCAAACTGGGCCACAGAGATGTCTTGGGTAACATGAGCGGAACATAAGGTCTTCAATAAGGCGTTGCAGTGGGCCTCTGAACACAAAAGGAGAGACAAGATGGAAATCTTGGATGGTGTCTGATTGAGCTGGTCCACTACTTTGTCATCACTCCGCTTGAGAATTCTCAAAAGTTGCTCCACTTCTTGTCCTTCCGAAAGTCCGAGTTGGTTATCCATTTCTTTCTTTCCCTTAGCCTTAGCTAGAGCTTCACTGTTAGTTTCCTTAGGAGGTGGGGGTGGAGGAGAAAAGATCCGACCACTGCGAGTCATGTTACTTGTTCCCGCAATGTTGGTAACATTCTTGTCACCTACAGGAGGACACTCATACCTCTTTCCATGAATGTAGACTACGTTGTACTCCCATGGCACTGCCTTCAAGTCGCTGCTTGTAGGGGGAATAGGAGCTTGAATCATTGTGGGGGTAATAAGAACCTGAATTGTTAAAGGAATACCGGGGGTGGCTGAAAAACTTCTCGGATAGTAGGGGATTTCTATAACATCAATTTCTTCTTCTCGGAACACTTTCTCTATCTGTAAGACACCTTCATAGATCAACTATTGGATGACCATCTTCAACTCAGCACACTCTTCTGGTTTGGAAGAACAGGTTAAGCAGAAGTTATGGAGTTCTTGTAGCACTCCATGTTTCAACAAATGTTCTTTGACAGTTTCCAAAGATATCTTAATTTCATCAACCTTCGATACCAAAACCCGTTCATTGACTTCTTCAATAGCATGGATTGTTCCCCCTTGATGAGGAGGCATGGGATTACTTTGAATATTTGGACCAACAGGGTTGAAGTTGATGGCTTTCGCATCGATGAGATCTTGAACTTTGCACTTGAAACCCCTGCAATTTTCAATTGTATGGCCTGGGGCACCAGAATGGAATTCGCAATGAGCATTAGTATCATATCCCCTAGGGAGAGGATTTGGTGGTGGACCGAGTTCACGCAATTGAACCAATTGTCTAGCAAGTAACTGTGGGAGAAGCTGAGCATAGGACATGGGAATGAGATCAAACCTTCTTTCAGGGGATCTCTGTCTCGGAGGAGCTCTTTGTCCTTGGAGATGTTGATTCGGTTGTTGATAAGTTGTAAGAGGTGCAAACTGTTGTTGCAGAACATAATGCGGTTGCGGAGAGAAAGGCCGTTGTTGGGCCATCCAAGGTGTTGGAGTTGTAGCAGCATATACTTGAGGAACAAACTGGTTGGGAATAGCAGCAGGTGTAGGAAAATAAGGGAATCAGACTTGAGGAAATGTGGGAGCTCTCCCTTGGTTGACGGTGATGGCGCTGGTCTCACCCTCTTTCTTCTTGACAAAACCGGAAAATGGTTTCCTATTAATGCCTGCATTGTTGTTAGCATTATTAGGAACACCTTGAATCGTTCCGACCTTAATACATGTCTCAACACGTTCACCAATGATGACCATATCAGAAAATGAAGTAAAAGTGCTACTGAGCATATGCTGGAGATAAGGGCCTCGTAGAGTACCCATAAACAGATCAATCAACTCACGGTCCAAAAGAGGAGGTTGGACCCTTGCAGCCAGTTCATGCCATCTCTGAGCGTATTCTTTGAAAGATTCTTCAGACTTTTGTACCATCCCCTGGAGCTGAGTACGGCTCGGAGCCATAGCAGTATTGTAATGGTAATGTTTCAGAAAAGCATCGGCAAGCTCTCCCCAAGTACCAACATGGGATCTCTCTAATTGCATATACCAATCCAAGGATGCCCCGATCAAACTGTCCTGAAAGAAATGCATGAGCAAAGGTTCATTTTCAGTATAGGCCGCCATTTTGCGACAATAGGAACGAAGATGTGTCTCTGGGCAAGAAGTGCCTTTGTATTTGTCGAACTCTGGGACTTTGAACTTAGGAGGAATGACTACCCCAGGCACGAGGCACATTGCAGCAGTGTTGAATCCGGACGTCTTGATTCCTTCCATGGCTTTAAGTCGCTCTTCGAGAGCACGATACATCTTCGCAGTTTCGGTAACCCTGGCAGAAAGATTCACTTGGGGTTCATCGAGATCAATAACATCATGATGATCGTCGACATCATTCCTAGGAGCACCGGTAGGAGTCTCAACATTAGCATTGTCATTTCTCCCATTAGCAGAAGTGGAAGGAGTGGAAGTAGTAAGCTTGGCAACACTCTGGTGTAGTTCTTCTTGACCCTTGATCACGGCATGCAGAGTTTCCATGAGTTGATCCATGCGGGTACCCATAGTGTCCATATCCCGACGGAGTGCATTCTGATTCTCTTCAAAAAGATCCATTAGCCTTTGCTGGTTGCCTCTGGTGCGGTAAGGATGTGGATGAGTCGTCTTTGCTGTTTACTGGATTCTGTGAAAGGGGACCCCAATGAGTTTTTACTGTGAAAAATGAATGCATGGGAGTATGGATGAATGCTTTATCTTCATTTCTAATGAGACCCAAAGACTCGTCTATCTTTTTTTTATTTAAAATTTCCCTTTTGAAAAGTTATACCAACAAGACTTGTCTTTGGATTTCTCTAGATATGAGATATATATGATGATATGATGTTATGGTATGCTATGCATGAAGTCTCAGCTCCACATATTCTGGATAACCATTACGTAGTCCGTTGCACAGGCTGAAAGTAACAGGATCAAAAGTATGACGTCACAGGCATGGATTCAGAGTAACCACCCATGAGGTATGTACTAGGGGTTTATCACTTGCCGAACAAGGTTCTAAAGAGTTCCCGAAGTCTACATTCTTCCTTTGGATATTACTGACGTCCCAATTACTTGGTAATCGATAATATTCACAGGAAAAACTCGTTCGAGTGCAATATCGCGTGACAACTACTTCCGGATTACTCCGATATAGTCTCCGCATTGCACCTAAAAGGTCAAGATGGGTTAATGGTTCTACGGACCTCAGCTTCTCGGGCTCCCAGGTCGAAAGCAATGACGTCTTCCCGATTACTCGGTAAACATAATTACTTTCAAGGGGACCTCCACTGAGTGGGGGATTCTCATGCCTCCTTCTTCGGGATTACTCCCTCAAAGTTAACATGACTATACCGCCCATCCTAATCCTATGTGTAACCCAAATCCGGGTAGAGGACTTATCAAGAGTAAACATCAAACCCAACAACACAATATATCCAGAATATGTGAGTAGCAACAAATATCCAATATATACAAAAGAATAAAATAAAGAAATAAAACAGTAAAGCAAGATAAAACAAATAAATAAACACCCAAAAAGACAAGTAAACAAAACTAGGAGAGACTCGCTAAAAAAATCCCCAGCAGAGTCGCCAGCTGAAGCCACCGGCGGAAAACACAGAGCCGCCACTGAACTTTATTTATCCTGAAGGAAGGGGAAATATCGATAAAACCGCGAGGGAATGGATAAGATGGTCTTGCGACCAAGAGAAAGGGTAAGGGAGTCGGCTATGCGAGGGGAAGGTAATAGCACCCCTCACATCCGTTGTACTCAACGGGATCCATTTTATTTGTTTGTCTTAAAGGGTGTATTTATCTACAACTACGCTTGCTTAAAGGGAAATGGATGGTTTTTGATTATTGCGTTCGTGAGGGTTTCGCGACCCTTTGCCTACGTATCCAATGAAGGAATCAGAACACTGTAGTTCCTCCTAGAAAATGGTTGGTTTGTTTGTGTTTTTTTAGTGGGAGACGTTAACGCACACGTTCTAGCAATAGGCACGACCAATATCGCGGTAGAACGGAGATAACATGCCCTTGGAGGGGAGTTTTGATTTGTTGAGTGTTTTTGTGGGTTTTAAAATAAATTCAAATAGTGATTAAAGAGTGTTTTTTGGATTTTTGATTGGTTTGTTCATTTTTTGATTTTTATCTTGCCTAATTACTAGCATTGGTATAAAGTAAATAAAATGCAGAAAGATAAAATCCTACGCTATTACAACCGTATCAAACAGCATAAAATGAAGGAAAAAAAAAGATAAAAAGCAAGAAAAAAAAGGGTGTCTTTCGATTCTGGCAGGAGCAGCCTTCGATTTGCCTCCTGTTGGCCTCCTTCGATTGGGGATGGCAACAACAGAGTCATGTCTTTCGATTGGGCCATGGCAGAGGTGAAGTCTTGTCCTTTGATTGGGCAAAGGCAGCAGCAAGGTCCTGTACTTCGATTGGGGGCTGACACCAGCATGAGAGGGTCCTTCGTCCGAGTCTGGACTTAGTGCAAGCGTGCCATCTGCCTTTCTGCCTCCTTCAACTGGAGACTGAAAACAATGAGGGAATGCCTTTCGACTGAGCCTAGAAGTCAGTGAAGGCAAGCTTTTCGTTTGGGCCCAGAAGTCAACATGGTGAAGCCTTCTGGTTCTCTTTCGTTTGACCTGAAGAAAGAAAGTAGAAGCCAGAAGCTTCATCCTATTTCCTATTTCCTGTTTCCTGTTTGAACCTTTTTGAACAGCAACATGGCATAAGGCCATGCTAATATTGCCTTACAAACAGTTAACACTTAATGCATATTTAAGTAAACAAACAGCAAAACGAAAGGGGGTTAGCTCTGAAAACAATATCAAGTAGGTGGAAACAAACAGAAACAACATGTTATGTACATGTTATGCTAGAAATGAAGGGGTTCAAGGTTAATAATGACTTACCTTGCTTGTGGCAGGGACATGTGCTGGGCCTTTAAGTGGTTTCCTTAAACGCTTCTGGATTCGAAGGAGGAACCAGGGGTTATGTCTTTGATACTGTTCGAAGGAGAAGAACAAGGGTGAGGTTCTTCCTACTGGATTTGAAGGGTAACAAGGTATAGGGACGTTTCAGATTTAAAGGGGATAAGTGTTTGGATTCTGGATGTGTTTGGATTCTGGATGAGTGTTTGGTTCTGGATGTGTTTGAATTTCTGGATGTGTTTGAATTTGGATAAGTGTTTGAGAAAATTTTGGATTTTCTTTAAATTTCTCAAGTGTTGATGAACTTGAGAATTTTGGTGGTTTGAGAAATTTTCTGCAGAGATTCGTCTGGCCCTCCAGTCTTCTCTTCAAACATGCATTGGAGTCTTATTTATAGGCAGATTGGCTGAAGCATTTGGGGGGAAAACAAAATAATTTGAACAGTTTGGGAATGCTGTTTCGATCCTTTCTTATGTTGCTTTTGTGTTTTTCCATTTTTGTACAAGTTACAGGCGTCAGGTCTGGCTCTGCATAGCAGGTTTTTGGACTGTTGTAGCAGGTTGGTGCAGGTTTTTTTGTTTGTTTTGGCACCTTACAACAGGCGTGGGAGCAGCAACAACACGTTTCTGGAGTGTTGTGGCAGGTTGGTGAAGGTGGATTCGAATGATGCAAGAGATGGTGACTTTGTCCCATCGAAACTTGTCCAGACGAAGCAAGCATGCAGAATGTCCAGATTCGAAAGAGGCTAACATGAGGCAAGATGTCCAGATTCGAAAGAGGCATGCAAGCAGTAAACTTGGTGAATCGAAAAGGCTTGCAGGAAGATATTTTCTTTATGGATGCTAGCATGAAGGGAAGCCATTGACTTGTGCGTTGAAGGAAAGCACAGAGGAAGCCATAGCTTGGTCGAAGTTTTCCTGTAGGAGGTTGCTGCTTGGTGAATCAAGATAAACTTGCAGGAGGCCAATGTTATCTGAATCGAAGCTAGTTGTTTCAAAGGGAAACATTGCCCAGTCGAAGCTTGTGACTGAAGGAGACTGTGTTTCCAAATCAAAGCTTGTGACTGAAGAAGACTGTGTTTCCAAATCGAAGCTTGTGGATCGAAACAAACACATTGCCCAATCGAAAGTCTATGTTCGAAGGAAGCAATGTTGCCCAGTCGAAGCATGTTTGCAGGCAGTAAACTTGTCCAGATTCGAAGCAGGCTTGCAGGTAGCCACTCGTCCAGATTCGAAGCAGGCTTGCAGGCAGCAACTTGTCCAGATTCGAAGCAGGCTTGCAGGCAGCAACTTGTCCAATCGAAAGTAGGCATACAGGCAGCAACTTGTCCAGATTCGAAGCAGGCTTGCAGGCAGCAACTTATCCAATCGAAAGTAGGCATACAGGCAGCAACTTATCCAGATTCGAAGCAGGCTTGCAGGCAACAACTTGTCCAATCGAAAGTAGGCATACAGGCAGCAACTTGTCCAGATTCGAAAGAGGCCAAGAGTCAGTCGAAGGGTACTGAATCGAAGGAGACCTGTTTTCCTCCAAATTTGTCAAAATCACATTTTATCTGTTTTTCTCTTTCAATAGTTTCCTCTTTGACTTGATGCTTGAAAATCCAATATGATCCAATTGTACTTGTGCAGACTTAAACCCTGAGAAGAAAACCTCAAAACAAGATTAGACAAAAAGAGGGCGTAGCCCTAATACTTCAAACCAAAGCGTCTGATTCCATGAGATGTGGGATATGCAAATGATTGAATGATAAAATGATGCAAATGGAATGCAAAGTTCAAAACTAGACCAAAAATAAAGAGATAGGGCAAATTTGGGGTACGACAATTTGTAGCAGTATGGATGTGTTTTGGATAGATTTTCTATGTAAATGAATCGTTCTTTTCTATTGTCTTTGTAATTTTCTCTCGTAATGCTCCAATAACATAGCTTGTAAATTGCATGGTTATGACCTTGAATGAACGAGAATGAAGTTGGCTAACCCTTTGACAAATCATGTGTGATGTTTTAGAACTTGTAAAGATCATATCATTGAATGAGCGTGAACCCTTGGATCTTGATGAGTTTTGATGAACCAAACTAAATGAATAACCTTGAATGATGTTATGACTTGTAATTCTTTGCAAATTCGTAACTTGTACACCAAGAGAACCACATGAATGAATCTTCTAACTTTATGTTGAATCAACCATTACCAAATCATGAAATTGAGACCTTGAGCTAATATTAATCTCGAGCACAATTAGTAGTTTTAATGAATCCAAATTGACTTTAATTCTTAATAATCAACTTGCCTTCTTGTCAAAACTCCTAACCTCGATCTCAAATCCATGTTATATTTCTCTATAGCAATAAGCAATTGAGAGGATAATAATGCCTTGTTCGCAGTGAACTTACCTCTTCATCTTTGTATCATAACTCAATGCTTTTGCACCTCAACCTTCAAAGACATATTGACTTGCGGAGCACATAATATAAATGCCTTAAATAACTCTTGGAGATGGACGATGAGGCTTGGAATTGGGAAGAGGAACCAAACTCTAGCTTAAATCAATCTCCACTGAAAACCAATATTGAAACCCTAATTCTTGAAGGTTCTCGACCCCTTGCCAAGTTATGTTGTTAGTGAATGTATGCAATGTTAAATGACCTAATCAAGTTATGTACATGAGAAGAGCGCGACAATGCATAAGCCAGATAAAAGTAAAAGGGTAGGACAAATTTGGGGTATTACACCCACCAAGCGAACGACCACGGGGATGATAATGTTTTGAGCTTGTGTGAGGGTGCGAGGTGCATGTCTGTGTGTCTTTGACATTTGTCGTATTTTTGAACGTGCTCCTCCGTGTCTTGCTGCATGGTGGGACATTAATAGCCTGCTCGCAGCGTCTTTCATGCCAGAGATCTTTCTCCCAAGTGTTGGGCGTTGATTCCCTCGTGGATTTCCCTTAATATCGGGGATTTTGGATTCCTTGACACATTTCAAGATTGGGATGGAGAATCCTCGCCGATAGAGTTTGTGCTCGACCACTACGTAAGAGCAGGCTCATTATTCGGTCACATTTTCCTCTTTTTAGTCAGCGGGTAATTCTCCCTTCGTGAGAAAGTTAAATATTGGGGTTATCCAACACCAATTATCCCAGATGGAATTCACCTTGGGCGGTGCAATGAGTTTTTCGATGCTCAGACGAAAAAGGGATTCTTGGATGATAGATTTGTTCCCACCTTTCTTCTTTGTGCTCACGAGTATTGAAAGTATGTCAGCCCGTATATTTTGTTCGTGGGGTACATGTTTGATTTCTGCTCGGTCGAACTTCTTTATCCCTTCTTTGACTAGGTTCAAATACTCGATGAGGCTATCGTTCTTATCCTGATATTCTCCTCAAAATTGAGATGCGACGAGTTATGAGTCTGTGAATATTTGTACTTCTCGGACACCTAGGTCTTCTGCCAACCTTAATCCTTAGAGCAGGGCCTCATACTCAGCCTGGTTGTTCAACGTGGGAAATGATAGGGCAAGCAAATGTTTGATTATGACTCCCTCTTTATTTTCAAGGAGGATTCCTGCTCTACTTCCCATCGAGCTGGAAAATCTATCTACAAATATTATCCACTTGTGTTTCCCGCCTTCAGGGGGTTTGTCAGTGGTCATCTCTCCAACAAAGTCGGTTAATGCTTGGGTTGTAAGGGATTTCCTACTCTTATACTGAATATCGAACTCCTAAAGCTCTAGGGACCATTTTAACATCCGACCGACCATGTCTGATCAACATATGAGATATCTCATGGGTTGGTCTGTTCGTACGACGACCGTGTGGGCCATGAAGTAATATCTGAGTCTCCTCGCCGTGTTGATGAGGGCTAAGGATACCTTTTCAATTTGTTGATATCTTATCTCGGGGCCTTGTAATGCTTTTCTAGTAAAGTACATTAGTTTCTGCCCGTCTGGTGTCTCGCGGACGAGGGCCGCGCTCACAGCCTCGGTGGAGATGTCCAGATAAAGAACAAAGTTTCCCCGCTCTCTGGTTGTGATAACACAGGTGGTTGTGAAATAATTCGATTGAGGTGGAGGAGGGCTTGCTCGCACTCCTCGGTCCACTCAAAAGCCACCTCTTTACGCAAGAGTTTGAAGAATGGGAGTGCGTGTTGCGCAGACTTCGCCATGAAACGGGAAAGCAAGGTGAGCATGCTGTTCAGGACTTATATGTATTTTTTTGAGCTTGGCATGGGGAGCTTGTAGAATGCTCGGCATTTGTCGGGGTTGGCTTCAATTCCCTGTTCAGTTAGATATAAATCGAGGAATTTGCCCGCCTTGACCCCGAATATGCATTTCTCTGGGTTGAATCTCATTTTGCATTGCCTTGCTTGGGCGAAAACTCTTTTGAGGTGAGAAGCATGGTCGGTCTCCGTTCGAGATTTAACGATCATCGTCCATGTATACCTCGAGCATGTCCTCGATCTCATCGCATAAGACTTTATTCATCATCTGCTGGTATGTTTCCTTTGCATTTTTAGGCCGAAAGGCATTACGTTGTAGTAGTAATTTCCCGACCCGATCATGAAGGTAGTGCAATGTTTTTCGCTCATCGCTATGGGTATTTAATTATAGCCTGAGTAGGCATCCATAAAATGACAAAAATTTGTAGTCAGTCGAGTTGTCGACCAACATGTCAATGTTAGGTAAAGGAAAACATATTTAGGAAATGGCCAGTTGAGATCAGTATAATCAACAAACATATGCTATTTTCCATTATTTTTCTTAACAAGTACAACATTGAGAGCCAGATTGAATACCGGGCCTCAAAAACAAAATTTTCCTCTAGGAGGTCTTTTGCAGCTTTTTCAGCAGCCTCCGCTTTTTTGGGAGACTGCCTACACCTACGTTGTACTACTGCCCTAGCGGCCGGATCCACATCAAGTTGGTGATAGGCGACCTCAGGGTCGAGTCCGAGCATATATGCAGTGCTCCATGCGAACAGGTAAAAATTCTCCTTTAAATAGGTTTTGAGTTGCTTCCTCGCCAAATTAGGGAGTCCAACAACGATCTTCACGCCTTTGTTCGGGTTTTTGTCGAGGGGGATGAACTCGAAGTCTCTGTCTGGGATGGGCCGGAGAGGATCCTGTTCACCATTAGGGGCTTCAAATTCATCTTTGTCAAAGCGGGTGTCGAGCAAAATGGAGTCGACCTTTGGTGGAGCCCGTTATTCTTTGATTCAAGTAGGTTTGTCCACGGGGATGATCGTTGTTGTCGAGGTGGTTTCTCTTTTGGTAGGTCGTGCTCCAGTGTCAACCATGTTTTTCCCTTTGGAAGTCACATTGAAACATCTCTTGGAAGTTGAGATATCTCCATGGATGGTGGCGACACAAGCCCTCTTGGTGTAGAACTTTATCTTTAGATGGACCGTGGAGGCTACGACAGTCAGCTCAACCAGTGTTGGTCTCCCTAGGATGCAGTTGTAGAGAGACGGGCAATAGATCACCAGAAACTGCACCTTGACCTGTCGGGATGCAGTTTCTTCTCCGAATGTGACAAAGAGCTAAATGTATCCCCATGGATTGGAGGTCGGACCATTGAATCCTTATAGGTCAGACCCCACGTATGGTGATAGGTGGGTATCATTGAGCTGCAGGGAGCGAAACAAGTGGGTGTATATGACATCGACGAAACTCCCCTTGCCAACTAGAATGCGATGTACATCGAAGTTGACCATCCTTTCCCTCACCAGCAGAGGAATGCTTGAGTTTGTGGCTTCGTCGGGCAGCTTCTCAAGGTAGAAGGTGATCGACTCAGATTTTTCCTTGAACATTTCAAGGGTTACTACCTAGGTCAGGGCTGCATCCACTAACTCATTGAGTTTACTCTTTGCCAGATTTATTGAGATGTTGTTGAAACCCCTGCCAGATTGACCATGGTAGAAGGGAACTTCTCCCATCTACTGTGTGTGGACAAGGGTTCTTCATCTTCGAAATTGTCAGGGATATGGAAGTCATCGGGCCTTGAGACAGAGAAAGCCACCTGGAGGGGACTCGATTCATCAGATGGTTGGGTATCCTCCTCGATTTCTTTAACCTCACGGGTATCCCAACAAGGGTCGTTCTTTTGTCTGTATTGCCTAAGTCTCCATGTCTTGATGAGAGCCTCTATGACATTCTTCAGGTGGACACAATCTTCGGTCAAGTGATCGTGGCTCCGATGGTACTAACATTATTTTGTCTTGTCGACCTCGGGCTTTGCAAGGGTGGGTCAAGGTCATCTGACTCCACCATCCTTAAACTCGGCATTGGAGCACTCCACAAGGATACACTTACGGGAATGGAGTCGACCTTTGGTGAAGCCCGTTGTTCTTTGATTCAAGCAGGTTTGTCCACGGGGATGACCGTTGTTGTCGAGGTGGTTGCTCTTTTGGTAGGCCGTGCTCTAGTGTAGACCATGTTTTGTCCTTTGGAAGTCGCATTGAAACATCTTCTGGAAGCTGAGATGTCTCCATGGATGGTGGCAACGTGTGCCCTCTTGGTTTAGAACTTTATCTTTAGATGGACCGTGGAGGGTACGACAATCAGCTCAGCCAGTGTTGGTCTCCCTAGGATGCAGTTGTAGAGAGACGGGTAATCGATCACCAGAAACTGCACCTTGACTTGTCGGGATACACTTTCTTCCCTGAATGTGACAAAGAGCTCGATGTAGCCCCGTGGCTTAGAGGTCGAACCGTTGAATCCTTGCAGGTCGGACCCCACGTATGGTGATAGGTGGGTATCATTAAACTGCAGGGTGAGAAATATGTGGGTGTATATGACATCGACGAAACTCCCCTCATCAACCAGAATGCGATGTACATAAAAGTTGGCCATCCTCGCCCTCACGAGCTGAGGAATGCTTGAGTTTGGGGCTCGTCGGGCAGCTTCTCAAGGTAGAAGGTGATCGACTCATATTTTCCCTTGAACCTTTCAAGGGTTACTGCCTGGGTCGGGGCTGCGTCCACCAACTCATTGAGTTTCCTCTTCGCCGAATTTACTGAGATATCGTTGAATCCCCTTCCAGATATGACCATGGCAGAGAGGAACTTCTCCCATTTATTATGTATGGACAAGGGTTCTTCATCTTCGAAGTTATCGAGGATGTGGTAGTCCTCAGGCCTTGAGACAAATAAAGCCACCTGTAGGGGGACCGATTCATCGGATGGTTGGGTATCCTCCTCAATTTCTTTAACCTCGTGGGTATCCTGACGAGGGGCGTCATTTCATCTGTATTTCTTGAGTCTCCCTGTCTTGATGAGAGTCTCGATGGAATCCTTTAGGTGGATGCATTCCTCGGTCAAGTGATCATGGCTTTGATGGTACTGACAATATTTTGTTCTGTCGGCCCAAGCTTTGCAGGGGAGGGTCAAGGACATCTGACACCGGCGTCCTTGAACTCGGAATTGGAGCAACCCACAAGGATACGCTCGCGGGAAGCGATCAACAGGGTGTACTCTGTGAATCATCCGACTGGTCCTCTGTGCTTGCAGGGATCACGAGGTTTCTCCTCCCTTCTATTCTCTCCAATCCGTCGAGAAGGGCATACGTCATGGTGTCGTGGGATGTTAGTTGGTCTACGGTTTCCTCATAGTCCATGTATGCCCGAGCTTTTTCGAGGAGAGCATCGAAAAACCTGGGGGGCTCAATGCCTATGGCCTTTCTAAATTCAGTGCACGAGAGGAGTCCCCTCTCGAGCATTTATCTTTTCATATGATCGATGCATGGGACCTGGATGGCCTCATGGTTGAACCGATCAAATGTACTCCCTAAGGGTCTAGTTGCTTCTCTGGACGATTGCCTAGAGGGTGGCCTCAGTCTTCAGATGTCGACGAGACATAGTAAAGCTATTGATGAACTAGTTTTTAAGGATCTTCCAAGAGGTGATCGACCTGGGGGAGAGGTTCTTGTACAAATCCATGGTTGTTTTTCTCATTGTTGTGGGGAATAACCTACATTTAATTAGGCCCCCGACATTGTGGTAATGGAGCATCACTTCAAACCGGTCGATATGGTGACAAGATCATCAATTTTGTCGTACTCCTTCAGTAGGGAGGCTTATCCATTTCTTTAAGAATGGGAGCCTCCATGATGGCTTGGGATAGTGGACCACGGGGGTCATATTCTTCGCTTATGTCTAGAGAGCAAGAGGGGGACAGGTTGTACCGGCAGCCGCTGTGTCAACCTTGTCCGCGAGGAGGGTCTCTTTGCCGAGAATGCTTTTCTGCATCCCTCTTCTTTCTTTTTCACTCAGCGGATCGTCGCTCCTTACGTGGGGAGTGTGACCATGCTTCATCGTAGCTTTGAGCTGGCTCCTCTCCAATACAGGGCCTCGCCCAGTTCAGCAGGGAGAAGGGCTTTGAGATCCGTCTCATCTGTGTCTCTGTGGGGGAGATAGGGGAAGGTCCTCGTTCTATTGGGGAGGAGGAGGAGTTTGAGAGTCAGGCATCTTGTGTTTTATGGGGGCCCGACGAGTCTGCTCGAGCATTATCAGTCGCTCACCCTGTAAGAAGATCATGTAATTGGGGATCTCTTGATATGAATGGGGGTCTCCTGATATGTATTATGTTCATAATTCTGTAGAGGATTGTAGTCGTCATCATGCGGTTGTGATTGGGTGGATGAAGAGCATTTAGTCCATCTCTATAGTCTTGCTCGGGACCGACCACGTCATTGTTGTTGCCTGTGTTGTTGTTGCCAATGTTGTTGTTGTTGGGGTCGGAAAAATGGATGTTTTGGTTATCATCGACATCTTGGTCGGCCATGACAATTGTAAGGTTGATGAAAAGTTGTTTTGGTCTTGATAGGAAGACGAGGAAGTTAGTTTCCCATAGATGGTGCCTCTGATCGTATCTGATCATAAGTTATTGTCAAGGCCCACGAGCTTCCATTCGAGCAATGGTTGAATGTGAAGTTGGGGGAAGGGGTACCTGCTAGGGGTGTTCGCGGTTCGGTTTGGATCGGTTTTAAGATAAAAAATCATCCGATCCAAAGATAAATTTACTTGCGGTTCGGTTCGGTTTTGGATGATATATTAAAAAAATCCAATCCGATCCGATCCAATTTTATGCAGTTTAATTTGGGTCGGTTTTTGGATATCCAAATTACACATTATATTTTTATTAATATTATAAAACTACTAATAAATCATAGATTTGATATAATATATAACATATAGTATATTAAAAGTTAATATTACAGAATGAGAGTGGTTGATTATGATTGAAATAATAAAAATAAATAAATTATACCAAGCTAATAACTATTATTAAAAAAATTATTATCATCTAATAATAATTTCACATAGCATATCATGCTAATAAAATGTAAATAAGTATAAAAATATATGTATGCAGTTTGGTTTGGTTTGGATCGGTTTTGAAAAATTAATCCGAAATCCGATCCAAACTGATCGATTTTCACAAAATAACATCCAAACACATCCAATAAATTTCGGTTTTTTGCGGTTTTCGGTTTTTTGGATCGGTTTTCGGTTTTTTATTTGGATTGGTTTGGATTTGAACACCCCTAATACCTGCAAGACACTCTGATGCCAAAATAAGGTTTAGAGTAAGTTCAAATAAGTATGGGAGTATGAGTTAATGAATGAATATCTGACCCTATAAAGTAAGAGGGTATTTATATCCCCCAGTGTTAGGCCAAGGTCCTTATTGTTGGGCTATGCAAGCAGGTCCAAAATGGATATTGTCCGGTCCTACATGCCTAGTGGGGGCCAGCGTGTGGTCCCTAACCTAAATGGACTCCTCCGAATTATCGGGAGGATGTGGATACAGTCTTTTCGGGATCAAGAAGTCTTCATGACATTCAGAGGTGATGGGTGTCATCCTTACGAGGGGGATGCTCGCGAGGACCTCCTGAATGTCGTTGGTCCTCCTCGCCAGTCGTGAGGTTGTCCTAAAAGGACATATCCTGGTCTACAATAGGAATAAAGGGTGCTCAGGAGGATCTCCTGAGCACCATTGGCCCTCCTCGCCAGCCATGGGTTTCCCCCTAGAGGATATTTCCTGGTCGACGAGAATGACTGCCCGACATGGTCAAGGGAAGATTCACTCATGCTGGTTTTCTCCTACAACATAGTTGGATTGGGCCTTGTATGATATTTGGGCCAAGTGCAGGCCCAGTCTAAAACACTTTTGATGATAATTATAAGGATAACTAATGATATGTCAATCACACAACTTAGACGGTTAAAGATGCAAATCTAAGTGTTGTGATTGGATGAACTTGACTATCCGAGGAAGGCAAACAAAGTGGAAATTATCTAAAGCCTCAAGTGATCTCAAGCAGTGTTAACACAAAAGATATTATCTAATCAAAGGGCTTGTAGAAAAGGAGATAATTTCCTGATTTAGTAGGTGAGTGAACTTATGTAAGCAAATGGTTTTTTCTATATAAGTATAAGGCTAAAAGCACACACACTAAAATATTTTTCTAATGATTTATCAAAAGAAAACATCTTCAAAAGCTCTCGGAGTTGTGCTAGATGACTTAGGAGTTGTGGAAATAGCAAGAGAGAAAATTTTAGCTTATCTAATCGATTGGGTCTATTGTCTAATCGATTAGATTAGTTCAAATTTACACCCTAATACATTTAAATAATGCCTTAATAATGTGCAACGACTACATATATCTTCCTTCCTTTTAAAGAACTTACACGCAATTATTTTTCAGATTATATTCGATTAGAATAAGTGTTAATCAATTAGATAACATGAAAATTCATTTATTGCAGATTCCTTTTGGGCACACCTCTTGCCTATAAATCGAGGCTCTTTTTCTCATTTCAAATCATCCAAAATAGTGTTTTGACACTTTCATCTCTCACTATCTCTCTCTCTCTCTCTCTCTCTCTCTCTCTCTCTCTCTCTCTCTCTCTGTCTCTCTCTCTCTGTCTCTCTCTGTCTCTCTTTCTCTAAGTTTTATTTTAAATTTCCCTCAATAGATGTTATAACCAAAATGCTTTTGTGAGAAAAGTTCCCTTGTGAGAGAGGATACTTTTGTAATTCTAGAAAGGGTAAAATTGTAAAATTCATCAAGGGAATCTTTTTTATACACCTTGATTGAATATTTTCCAATTAGAGATTATTGTTTGGTTCAAATCTAAACTTGATAAAAGCTTAGGTTGGGGATTGTGTGATCAGTCCTAGGTTTTGGTTGAAGATTATTCATTTTTATAATCTTAATTGATTATTGGTTAGCCCAATTAAAACCAAGATAGGTTGAAGATTAACCATTATTAAAATCGTCATTGGTTCTTGGTTAACCTAGTTAAAACTAAGATATATTGAAGATTAGTTTGGTATTAAAAACTTCATAGGTTAGAGATTAGCCCCGTCAAAATTATGTTGGTTGTTTGGTTTATCATGGTAAAACCAAAGGTATTATGCTCAGTGTAATACAATGAGAGAACTGACTTGGTTGTTTTGCGTTTGATCGCAATTATTGTGGATAGCAAGAGTCACCACTAAATTTTATTTTATCCAATAAGGAAAGGGTGAAAAGAACAGGAAATACCTTTGAGATATTTTCTTGAGTTCGGGGGGTAGATTATGAAAAGGAAAGGTGTTAGCACCCTTTTCATCCATAGTTATCTATGGGATCTTAGTTGCTTGCTAGATCACTTGAAAATGCTTTGTTTGAAATGTGTTTGTGATGGGTTTTGAAAGTATTTTTGAAAAACGCCTTTGTTTAGGTAAACTTTGTAATGATTCTCGTCTCTATAAGAATGCATACAAAGTGTTGGACTTTTTGAAAATATTTCATGTTTTGAAAGTGTTTGGTGTGTTTGAAAAGATGTTTGTTTTGAAGATGGATTGTGAGCAAGAAACTAAGAACGTTCTACCTACTCAAAAGTCTTTTGTTCATTTCTTCCTTCCTTTGATATTTCTATCTTACCATTGATTGGTAAGAAGCCTTATCTTTGGATGTAAAGGGACGAGCGTGAGTCATCGTATAGTCATGAATAAAAATGTTGTGAAATATCTTAGCATTTCTCATGAGGGACTAAGATCATTTGTAAGGCAACATTCAAAGCGTCATCGAGGGACTATGATCTTGTATTCTTGACTGTTTTTGCTAAGATGTCTCACATGCATATTATGACCATTTTTTCAAGGCAACAAGTGGAGTTAACCCTAGAGGTGTAAGTGTGCAAGTGTTTATTTTTCATGCTTGATTTATCTTGAATTAGGGTTTTCTAAGCATTATTTTTTTCTTTCCATACAAACCCTAAGTTACTAGCATTTATATGAAAGCGGTAAAGTGCGGAAAGTAAATTTACTATGCTATTACATCACTTGGGGGATGAGGATACAAATTTACAAATGGGGATTGCAAGAAATTAAATCCTAATTATCTATTACAACCATATTGAAACTTGAATAATATACAAGAATTAAAAGGAAAATAATGTACAAGACAAAAATGGAAAGGGAATGGATTTTGGTTAATTAAAATAAAATGAAAATAAAATATTTTTTGTGATATTTTTATATATTCATAAAATAGGCATTGTAAATAAATAATGTGCAAAAAATCAACTCAAAAGGAGTTGTTTTGATTGGTTGGAAAAATGTCGAAGTTTGTTGAAAAAATGAAAGCAAAGCAAGTGATAAATATTTGTTTTGATTCTGCCAAGGTTTGAACCCAGGTTATCCACTCCTTCCATTCAAAACAACCAACATTCAATATATTGTAAACATGCATGTTAGTTTGGAAAAATGGCAAAATAAATACAAAAGGTCTCAATGGGGCTCGAACCCAGAACCTTGCACAAAAATGCCTTTCGCGTGCACTGTTTGTACCACTAGGGTGGTTTGTTTCATTCATTAGTTACCCAACTTGCATTAAATATAAAATGAATTCATGGCTTCATCTTCCTCCTTCGCTCGCGCAAGGATATGTATCATCATGTTAAGCTTCTAAAAGCTTCGATTCTCAACCAAATCGAAAAGTATAAATATCAAAACTGTCTAGAATTTGAAAACAAATCCAAACACATAATTTTCAAAAGCTATGAATCTAAGGTTAGCATGACTTTTGTTTGGTATCAAAATAAATAAATAAAAAACTAACAGGTCTGAGTTGAAATTCTTAAAACACAAGCAGTGACAATCGAAAGCTAAAAGTATGGTCAACTTCCTAGATATGATATCTACATATTTTCTTTTATTTGTATGTGCTGAAAATGCTTGTATCAAGATATCACAGTTTAAGAGATCTTACCTCTTGAAGTGCACTTCAAATGAGTGCTGTATGACCTCCAGAAATGGTTCGAATCAAGATTAAGCTTGCCTGGACCTCCCTGAAGCTACTCCGGTTGCTAGAATGTCTTGTAGCTTGTCCAACTGTTTTGGATAAGTCAAGCTGTAATGGTGGATTTTTGAAAAATGGTGGATGAGGAAGAAGGAATTACAGGGGTGGTTTAAGGGCTGGGATAATGTCTATGTGGTGTGTAGATGATGTTCGAATGGAAAAATGGAAAATGCTCGAAGGTTTTTGGGGTTGGCTCTTCAAAGTCAGAAATGGCAAGCAATGTTATTTTGGATGCAGATTCTTAGTTCAAAGACTTTTGAGAGTGTTCTGAGGATCATAAAAATCTCTCCCTTTTCGTTGTCAAGGATTTGCATATATGTATGGAAAAAGGTTAGAGATTGCTTGCATACCATATTTCTGAGTTCTAGCTTTTTGGCCATATCACTTGCTTTTTCAAGGAAAAAGTGAGAAGACAGGTTCCAGAGTATTGTACAAGTATGATCTGAGTTGGTAGCGGCTTTAGACATGTTTCTTTTAGTTTGTAGGGGTTATGTGTGCAGAAAGGACAAGCGCAAGGATCAATACAAAACTTTTCTAAAAATGGCAATGGTAACTTTATGCCATTAAGGTAAAATTGGCTTGGACAATACTTTAAATACTTGGGTAAGAGCTTAATTAATTTTATAAACAATTAATTATGGAGTGAGATACAAGTTTGAGGTATGAAAAGCAAGATCATGTAGCATGGTGTTGTACCCAAAAATTTACCCTCTTTATTTCGGCTTTTTTGGCTTACATTTCATTATTACATACATGAATATCATTGGTTTTATGGTTATGGAATCAAGGTATATTTAGCAAGCTTCTTCAGGTTACAAGTGACGTTTATTTCGCTAATGGATGTTCTCGGAGTATTTTCTGTGCTGAAGATCGGTTCGCCGTTTTACAACGATTCAGGGTTCAAAGATTCACAAGTCCAACCCGGAGCGTCATATTCAAGTGTTCTTTCGCCAAGGTATCCCTGATAACATATTCTCAAATTCAGGTTCGGCTCGAGAGCTAATTCTTTAAAGAAGGTCTCCGAATGTACGATTTTTCTCGAAGAAATGTGGTAAAAAATGTGCTGAAAGTGCAGTTTTTACACACTCATACCATGAATATCGTGGCTCATTTTGAACCTGTTCCAGTGGCTAAAATTCCGTCTTAACGTTATCTACATTTTCATCTCTCACGGCTGGAAGCCAATTTTGATCAGAAGGTCTTCAAAAATGCAGATTTATTAAGTATTTTTATACAGAAAATTTGTGACAGAAGTGTATTTATGTCATGTTCAGAAAATCATAACTTGGGCGATTTTCATCGTATCGAGCTGGTTCCGACGCCAAAATTTCACAAATTTAGTTGGCTACATTTTCACATGAGGTATCGAGTTCGAACGGTATCCAAAAGGCCTTCTTTTTTTCCCCAGAATGCACATGACGCGTCGAAAATCCTGAATGTTGAATATTATTTCATCTGGGTCGAAACTTCGAAAATTCATAACTCGGTCATTTTTTATCGGATCGGGCCCATATTTTTACACAAGGTGACTGACTCAAATATCTACAAATTTTCTTCCAAGGTCGAGGTCGGTTCTTCTCTGATCAATACCAATTTTTTATTGAAGAACGTGTCAGAGTTGACACTGGAGCCCAAAATAAGTTTGTCTAAGCCAAAACTTCAAAACTTCAAAACTAATTCACCATTTATCCGATTGAGCCCATTTTCGGACAGGATTTAGTTCTTGATGTCGGCTATATTTTGTTTTCAGATTTCAACTTAAAAAATTGCACTTAAGTCCATGCGATTTAGCCAGGAACGTGTCAGACTCAAGTGAATAAAAATCTGCACTATTGCTTGTGGTTATTGGAGGCCCAATTGCACATTCAAAGCCCATATATTTGCTCTAATTTCCATTATATAATCTCATTCTTTTCATACAAACAAGACACGACGAAGAAAACCTTTGCCACAACCCTGTCAAAATATCAAATTCTTTCAAGAACCCTAAAATTCTTGAAATCCTTGTTACAAACCCCATCGCACTACAAACAAGCCATCCTTGTTACAAACCCCCATCTCACTACTTCTCCAGTAAGGATAAGGCTGGTTTGATCTCCATGATCAAAAGGATGTAGAAGCATTCATACATGCCATATCAGTTTTAACATTACCAAATTTTCATATATTTGCTTTCTTTGTATTTCATGATATAGTAATTTATTTAATGTGTTCATGAGATTCAACACTGCAGATTTAGACATGGTCCCATGCAGGGTTATTACAAAACGCCTAGGTCAAAACATAACAATAACCAATGTATGACTCATGGCAAGGCAAGCATCCTAAGGAGGCTAAGGGCGTGGGTTCAACACCTACCCCTATTGGTTTTAGTTTTCTTCTATTCTATTTATTCTTTTACCTATTTTCATTCTTTCTATTTAAAACCTTTTTCATAAAACTTAATTTTTTCACAAACCTTTGATTTTTCATAATAAACTCGAATAATGAATTTTAGGTTTTTTTTAAATTTAATTTTGGGTTTTTAATTAATTTTTCGTTCAACACCCACCCCTGACATTTGCATTATTTGTATTTTCTAACCCTATTTTCCATTGATGTTTCTTCCTCTATCTATTTTTTGACAAACTTAATCTTTTTTGTTAATCATTAAACATAAACTTTTTTTAAAAACTTTTTTTAATTAAAATTAATTAGGTTTTAGGTTTTTTTAATTAACTTTTTTTCCTTCAAAATTAACCTTTTTTTATTATTAATTAAAATTAACTAGGTTTTAGGTTTTTTTAATTAACTTTTTTCAAAATTAACATTTTTTATTAATTAAAATTAATTAGGTTTTTTAGGTTTATTTAATTAATTATCATAAATCATTTTTTCATAAAAAATCACCAAAATATTTTCTTTTCTATTTTCATCTTATTTTTATTTTCCTAGATAAAGTGTATAGGGCGCGTTCAAATGTAACAGCGTAGCTTTATTTTCCTCGTGTTTTTTTTATCATTATCATGTAATTGCTTCCGGGATGTAATAGTTTTAGGATTTCTTTTCCGCACTCTTCACTATTATGTAACTGCCCCAAAACCCTGTAATAGCCTAGGTTTACATTTCCACCTTTACCTCCAGCTATTATATTTTATGCAATACTTAGATTAATAGGATTGTAAGGAAAGATAAAAATGAACGATAGAAAAACCTAATTACAAGATAAATAACCAAACTGAATCATTTACACACTCACACCTCTAGGGTAACCTCACTTGTTTCCTTCAGAAAAACAATGGTCATGTCCCTCGAACGTAGGGATACCCTTAGCAAAGACCCTCTGTTAAAGTCATCATAAAGATCATAGTCCCTCAATGTCCCTCGAGTTGTCTACGAGAAATGATCTTGTCCCTCGATGTTTCCTATGAATATATGATGACAGTCCCTTCGAACTGCTAAGGTATCCCTATATGTTGCCTTCTATGACCATAACAATGACCCGTGCCTGTCCCTCATACATCCAACGATAGGGATACCTACTCACTAATAGTAGAATAGCACTGTCTAAAGGTTAGGAGGAAAATAATAACCTTTTCGAGTATAAGTAGATAAGTTCTTAGATGCTTGCTCAAAATAACTTTTTGCACCTACACAAAAATATTTCAAAACGCTTTCAAAAACATTCGCCTTGTTAACACTCTTGAGGACTGATACAAGAGTTATCACAAAGCGAATCGCCGTACTAAGGAATTTTCAAAACAATTTTCAAAACACACAAAGAACAAGCAATTTTCAAAATATGAGCTAAGCATCTAAGAGCCCGTAGAAAACCACGGATGGAAAGGATGCTAACACCTTCCCTTTCCATAATATATCCCCCTTACTCAGAAAACTCTCGAAAGGTATTTTTCTGTTCTTTTTACCCTTTCCTTTGTTGGATAAAAGAAAAGTCGATGGCGACTCTTGCTTACCGCAACATTTGCAAACAAAAAACGTAAATCAGTATAACAGTCGGCTCTGCCACCGTATCACAGAACTGGCGACTCTGCTGGGGAAAAATAAAAAGTGGGGTTTACCTTACGGTCTAGATTATTTTAAACTTGCTTCTTTGTCTGTTTGATTGCTTTACTTTTAAGGGTACTGTTTGGGCTACTATAGATCCTACACCCGGATATGGGGAAATCTTTTAGGTAAGTAGCAATAGATCATGAAAACTGTGTGGGGTATACCGACACGGTTGAAGCGATGGCTATGTTGATGCGACACTTTGCTTGGTACCGGTAGCCCTTGATTTAATCAAGGAGAATACGGGGCCGCTGCATGGTGTCATAGAGCATCAACTGACCTTAGAACCTTTAATTGAATAACTTGGCCATTAGGACATAGTAAGATGGCCGTCTTTGGTGTATTCCCAAGGTCGGAAGATACTCGATGCTACACTCATTAAGACTTGACTCCTAAGTTTTGTTTGGTTACGAGTCAGTCGCTTATCGAATGAAGCTTGTGGGAAAAGTCAGTGATATTGAGATCCCTTAGAACCAGGTTACTATTATAGGACAGGTTGAACCAATCCAACTTTAAGAGGGCATGACCTTAAAACCCATGCAAGCCTTAAACCTAAGGTCTTTGTGTGATTTGCTTGTGCTTGCTATATCTGTGATTTCTTAGCAAAATCATGACATCATAACATGGCATATCATACTGATCATTTCAAGGATCTCAAGGGTCTGTGATGCAGGTTAGGCGTCTAGCAAGGGGAAAGGGGATTTATTTTCCTCTAGCTAATGCCGTCAAAGGACTAAGACAAGACAACTTGAGTCAGAGGCTATGACCCACTTAATATGGCGAGCTTGAATCTCGTAGAAGGACACTCAATGATACAAAGTTCTTCAATCAAATCTGCAAATTTCAGCTTCTAACATTTTCTTGTTTACCCCACGGGATCCTTGAAAACATTGCATACATATATCATACATATCATTTCATAAGCAGGTTTCAAAGCAGGTTTCTCATCCTTTTCGCTGTTTATTTCAGCAATGGCTCTAGAACAAACATTGAAGGATCTACAGACTCAAAATTCTCAGTTTCAACAAATGTTCATGGCTTTGGCCCAGGGGCAGGAAGAATTGAAATCTCTCGTCATCAAAGAGAAGAAGAAGAAGGTAAAGAAACCGGTTGGAATCCTTAATATGGGAAGAAGACTCAGAAGACCGGTTAAAGGAGCTCTAGATCTTTCAACTCCATCAAATAAGGGGGATAATCATGGAGAAGATAACAACCCGGGAACTGATGAAGATGAAGCTGATTATTCTGAGGAGCAGTATCCTCCTGCTGATGATAAATACAAATAGCTTGAGGATCGTCTCAATGCTATGGAGATTCAGCAGATACCTGGCTTAGACTTTGAAGAATTATGCCTGGTTTTTGGTGCGATCACCCTACCAAAATTCAAGTTCCCCACGTTCTCTAAGTATAATGGTGTCTCCTGCCCTAAGTTGCACTTAAGGTCATATGTCAGGAAGATCCAACATCACACTGCTAACCGGAAGTTATGGGTCCATTTCTTCCAAGAAAGTTTAGCTGGCACGCAACTGGAGTGGTTCTACCAGCTAGAAAGAACAGATATTCATACATGGGAAGACTTGTCTTCTGCTTTCTACAAGTAGTACCAATATAATGCTGACCTCGCTCCAACTTATACACAACTTCAAAGCATGTCTATGGGTTCTAGCGAAGGCTTCAAAGAATATTCCAAGAAATGGAGGGATCTAGCTGGCAGGGTACAACCTCCTCTGAATAATCGGGAAATGGTAGATATGTTCATGGGCACTCTGACAAGCCCGTTCTTTAATCTGCTAATTGGGAGTTCCTCATCTGGATTCACAGAGATGGTTCTGACTGAAGAAATGATCAAAAGTGGTATCAAGAGTGGGAAGATCCCGATGGCTGCATCTTCTAATGCTGAGAAGAAGCCACTTGCTGGTAAGAGGGAAGCCAATGTTGTGTATGGCCAGAAAGGTCGTAATAAAGCAGACGACCACAATCAATCTGTGGGGGGGAAATACTGGTCTCTAATCCTACTGTTGTACCCCAAAATTTTCCCTCTCACTTATCAAGAATTTTCTCACAAGATCTTGAGTTCAAGACTGCACTAGGGTTTGATCAGCTCAAGACACCTCCTTATGCACTGATGACTGAAATTAGGGTTTGAGTTTGCACAAGGATTTTTGAAATTCCAATTCCCCATATGACTTTCATGGATTATCATGGACCCCCAAGACTACTCATGCTAAGTTTCAAGCCTTAGATCACTCTTTTGCTCAGTCAATTGAACAGTTGACCTAAAAATCAGTTGTATTGGGGAAAAAAAGTCAACTATGGCCAATTTACATTCAAACTTCATAATTTTTGATCCACATAAACATTTTAAACCCATATGTATCATTTGATCAAGTTTGGACCACAATTCCTCAAGAAATTTGATCAAATCTCCAAAAGGGCAAAATGGTCAAAATTAGGGTTTTGACTGGGAAAGGGAAATATCTGATTTTTGACCTAGAAAATGGTCAATTGGTTTAAGGCATGATCTCAAGAGTCCAATTTCATAATTTTGACCTAATGACATGATTCAAAACATTTCAAATCCATTGGATTGACAGATGAATTTTGCAGTCAACTGGTTAAAAGTCAATTATATACTGAAAAGTTAAACTTTGACTTTTTGGTCAAATTTAAGCACCAAAGATCACAATTCATCAAAACATGTCAAAATCGGAAAATTATTCATCAATAAATCAAGAAATCAAGAAATCAAGATTTCATTTTGATAAGTCAAAATTTCTAAACTTAGAAATTTTTCTAAGTGTCAAAAATTTCTTATTTTTTCATAACTTTGAGCAATTCTTTCATTATGATGCAAGATCATTCAAAGGAAACTTCCAAAACTAAAGTTGTAGATCTCCATGAAATCTACAACTTTTCTTCACACAACTTCTCCTAAAAGTGCTTGGATCTCAATTTATAAGTTTATGAATACATGCTCATGAACTAAAAAAACACTTAGTGAAATTTTTCCCTAGTTAGGCAGATTTTTGACCTAACTTCATGGAAATTTTTCACATAGTTCCAAGTAGAATCTTCAAAAGAAATTCAAAGATGAGTTGTAGAGAACATTTCAAGCTTTCCAAAATGTCAAATAACTCCTTGAGATCATTCTTGAGTAGGGAGAATCGAAGAGATGAAGTTGGTGTTTTGTCACTTGAATTATAGGTCATTTTCATGATGAACATAAATGCAATTTCAATGTTAGGCTGCATAATATTTGCTTTGCAGGCCTCAAACTTGTTTGTCACTCCATAATTAATAGATTACACAAACTTTTAAGCTACAATCCAAGTGGTTTAAGCTTTATCCAATTCACATTGCGATTTTGGGAAGAAAGTTAACAATACCATTCTTGTAAAGCAAGCTTTTTGCATAAAGTTCACATTGAGCCTCTAACTTGTTCCCTCTGATCACACTCCATCCAAAAAGTCAGAAGCAAGCTTGTTTAAAGCATAACCACTCTATCTTAGCAAGTACGCAAGACTTTGAAACTTGTTTTGTCAAAAAATCACATGTTTAGCTTAAGGGTGCAAATTTGAATTCTGATCAACTAGAGCATCCCAAACTTGTTGCTTATAAATAGAGTCATTATTTGTGAGCTAGGGCACGAGTTTGAACACCCTGAAATACACCAAAACTCTCTCAAATCAGAAATTTCCCAAGAACTCCATTGTTGCACAGTTTCTGACCTTGAACCTCAAACTCACATTTCCCTCGTGCGTTTCTTGTCCTTTTAGTTTCTAAAGCTTCCTTGCATCAAGAGTAACACATCCCTGTACCTGTTTCACTTGTGTAACACCATTTTCCCTGTCTCCCATAACCAAAAACAGAGCATCACAGTTGGACTTCTCCAAACCATTCCAGCCACCCTCAGCTCAAGCCAACCATTACATTAGCTTCCTAGAGGTCCAAGGAAGCTAACCCGATCATCGACACTGCCTGAAACAAGCTCAAATCCATTTCACGATTTCCAGTTTTGAGGTATTTTTCTTGAACTTCTATCTCATTACTTAGGCATTGTTAGGCTTGCATTTGTGAAGATAAAATGTACACATTATTGCCCTGAAGCTGTACATGTCTATAGATTTTATTTATTTTGATTGAGCTAGGAGAATTTTGAGTTTAAACTTTCTGAAATATTTAGGTCTGAATTTGGTACAGTTAAAAATTCTCATTCATCTTTGATTTATAGTTTATGATATTTATATGGTTGGATTCGTATGACAAAATGGAGCAATTTTCATGTTTACATTTTTGCAAATGGTTGAGAAATCAGCAAGTTACAGATCCTTTGGTTGGAGTTTAAAGATGAAGTACAGTCAGAGCGCGTTTTGTGTTATGTATTTATTGTTTCATACAAGTTAACAGATGTATAGCCACCCCAGTGGTAAAGCGCGCGCTTGTTAACCTATGGGTCCTGGGTTCGAGCCCCAGTGGTACCCTTTTGCCCATTTTTCATATTTTTTGACTTTCTAACATTTTTTTGCAGGCGCTGGCCCCTTTGGGCCTGGTATTGTTTTTATTTTTGCTAGCTGACCTCCCTGCCTGCTTATGCACCCCTGGCCCAATTTATTTTATTTTCTTATTTTTATTTTATTTTTTTTTCTTAATTATTTTTTCACTAATATTAAAAATCATAAAAAAAAATTATCTTCATTTTAATTTAGTTTATTTTATTTTTTCTCACCAAAAAAAATATTTTTATTAATTATACTTTATTTATTTTTTACAAATCACCTTGTAAATTTAATTAAAACTAGGTTAATATTCATTTTTTCTTTTACACCTATTAAAATATATTATTTTTGATATAAAAAAGACTAAAAATATTTCATGATGCCATAAATATTTTCAAGACAAAAATACCAAAAAATACTTTTTTTTCTAAACTTATTTTCTTTTAATCAACTAAATAGAATTAGGGTTTTATTCAAAATATTTTCTTAAATAAATTCAAGTTTAATTAATTATTTTCTTTAATTAATTAGGTTAAAACAATTTCCCTCTTTCTCATGAAAATTAAACAAAGACCCATTTTCTTTATATTCATTTTGTACATTTATTATTTTAATTCCTTGCACATTAATACCCATTCAATTTGGTTGTAATAGATTAACTAGGTTTACATTCTTGTAATCCCCATTCAATTTGTACACCCCCTCCCCTAATGATGTAATAGCGTAGTAATTTTACTTTCCGCAATTTATCGTTTTATATACAAATGCTAGTAATTAGGGTTTGTATGGAAAGAATAAAATCAATCAAATAGAAAACCCTAATTCAAGACAAATCAATGCATGTAAATCAACACATTTGCACACAAGCACCCTTAGGGTAAAATCCACTTGGTTGCCTTACAAAATGGCCATATTATGCATGTGAGGTATCTTAGCAAAAACAAGAAAAATATAAGATCATAGTCCCTTGATGACGCTATCTAAGTTGCCTTACAAATGATCTTAGTCCCTTAAAAAGAATGCTAAGATACCTTGCAAATTGCTAATCATGGTCATACGATGACCCACGCCCGTCCCGTTTACATCCAAAGATAGGGTTGCTTACCAAATCAATGGTAACACAACAATGTCAAAGGAAAAGAAAATGAACAAGAAAGACATTTGAGTAGGTAGATTGCTCCTAATTACTTGCTCCATTTCAAAACAAACATCCTTGCTATTTTCAAAACCATCACATACACTTTCAAACATCTTACAAAATTGAAAACATTTTCAAAAGATCAAACATATTTGTATACATTCTTACAAACAAGAATCATTACAAAGATTTCCTAAACAATGGCATCTTTACAAAATACTTTCAAAAACCACACAAAGCACAATTTCAAACAAAAGCAAGTGATCTAGCAAGTAACTAAGAGCCCATGGAAAACCATGGATGAAAATGGTGCTAATACCTTCCCTTTTCATAATCTACCCCTCGAACTCAAGAAACAATCTCAAAGGTCTTTCCTGTGCTTTTCCACCTTTCCTTTTGGATAAAAGAAATGTCAGTGGCGACTCTTGCTAACCGCAACATTTGTGATCAAACGCAAAACCCTCAAGTCAGTTCTCCCCCCATATCACAAAACTGGTGACTCTGCTGGGGAATATTCTAAAAGTGGGGTTACCTTAGGGATAGATTAAACTTATTTGCTTATATTGTTTGACTTGTATGCTTTACATTATGGTTCTTTGTTTGGGTTTGAATCCTCTACCCGGATTTGGGATACATTATAGGTAAGTAGCAATATGATGTGGAACTTGTGCGGGGTATACCGACATGGTCTAAGCAATAGCTACGTTAGTGCGACATATTTGTGGGTACCGGTAGCCTTTGAGTTAATCAAAGAGAATACGGGGCCGCTGAGTGATGTCATAAAGCACTAATGAACTTTTAGAACCTTTACTTGACCAACTTGGCCTTTAGGATGTAGTGAGATGACCGACTTTGGTGCAGTCCGAAGTTTGTAGATACTCGATACTACACTCATTGAGGTTTGGTTTCTTGGGATATTTCGGTCGCCATTAAAGAGGCTTGCACTGAAATAATAACCAAGGAAACAAACCAGTGATAATGAGCTCCTTAAATCCCGGTTACTATTACTAGGACATGTTTAAGCCAACTAAACTTCAAGAGGGTACTTACCTATAAAAATCCATGCAAGCCTAAACCTAAGGATTTGTTTGTTTTGTTTGTACATGCATACTTGTACATAACATCATGAACATCATGAACATCATATACATCCACTAACCATTTCAAGGATTTTTAGATTCATCTTTGTTCTTGTTTTGTAGGATATGGATTCACTTCGCAGGAAAACTATTCAAGTCAATATTGTAAGGATCCATCCACAACTTAAGGAGCTAGCTTCAAGGATTCCTGAAAACTCTCCATTCACCGAGAGACATGGTCACCTACTCAACTTTGTCACCTCTAATACAGATGAGGATATGATGAAGGTTCTCTTTCAGTTCTTTGATCCTTTACACCATTGCTTCACATTTCCCGACTATCAACTTGTGCCTACTTTGGAAGAATTCTCCCGACTCTTGAGGATTCCCATTCTCAATCAACTACCTTTCCACGGTACAGAAAGAGACCCAAAGCCAAAAGAGATTTCTCAAGCTCTACACTTGCACTCCTTTGATGTCACAATTCATTGGGAAACAAGGAGTGGTGTCAAAGGTTTCTTAGAAAAGTTCCTGTTCGAGAAAGCCCAAAACTATTGGAACTCCTTGGACTTGCAAGCCTTTGAGGAAATTGTGGCTCTCCTCATCTATGGGATGGTTTTGTTTCCAAATCTTGACCAACTCATAGATATCAACGCCGTAAAAATTTTTGTATCCTGCAACCCGGTGCCTACTTTGCTAAGAGATATCCTACACTCTTTTCACACTCACACAATAAGGAAAACAGGTGTACTTATGTGTTGGACTCCTCTCTTATCAAGATGGTTTATTTCGCATCTTCCGCAATCTGTATTAAAAAATGAGCAAGGTTCAAGGTGGTCACAAAGGTTGATGGCGCTCAAACATTTAGACATTCATTGGTGCTCCCGATCCAAATAGAATGTTATCATTGTCGACCGTCGTGGAGAATTCCATGATGTGCCTTTACTTGGCATTAGGGGGGGTATCACCTACAACCCCTGCTTAGCCTTAAGACAGTTTGGTTACGCCCGAAGGGATGGCCCACACGAGATGCTGATTCAAGGTTTGGTATTTGACTACGACAATAACGATCAAGGTCTTCGCCAGAGATTTATCCGAGCTTGGAGGAAGTTGAACAAGGTGGATAGCAAGACTTTGGGGCATAAAAATTCCATCCCTCTTGAGCCTTACCTCAAATGGATACGAACTCGTGCTCAGAGTCTTATGATTCCTTACCCCTCCATTTTCATGGTAATCATTGAGCCTGTCATGGAAGGAGATGTTCCATACACTATCCTACATCCCGACATACCTACCTCTCTTGAAGACCGACAAAGGGATTGGATATAACTCAAGGGAGAGCGAGATACTTTTGAAGCCCAATTCTATGCGAGCGAGAAGAAGGTTTTGGAACTCACTAGGCTACTTCATGAGGAGCAGACTCTCATTTCCTACATCACGCCATAGAGGATGCACACTACCTTTTTATCTTAGAGCTTTTGTATTTCCTTATAAGCCCAAGAGGCATTGATGTACTCAAGCTTTAACTTATTAATATAACGTGTGTTTCCTTTTAGTCTAAAACAAATTTGAATCTTTGAAATCCTTGAAATCATTACATATGCATATACCATTCATCATAACATAAGTAGGTCTTTTGCAACAAGTCTCCTCATCTCTTTACTGTTTATTTCAGTAAGATGGATCTTGAGCAAATAGTGAAGGACCTCCAAGCTCAGAATACACAATTTCAACAGTTTCTCTTGACCCTAGCCAAAGGACAAGAAGAGTTGAAGACTTTACTGGCCGAGGAGAAGAAAAAGAAGACAAAGAAGGTAACCGGAGTCCTATACATCGGAAGAAGATTTCATGGGCAGACAAGAAGGACCTTAGACTTTGCAACAACATTCGTTGAGAGAGACAATCAAGATGGGAAAGGCAAGGAAACAGTTGTCCCGTCAGAATCGAAAGAGGAAGAGGAAGAAGAAGAGTATTCTGAAGAACAATACCCTTTAGCTGATGACAAGTATAAACATCTCTAAGAGCGGTTGAATGCGATGGAAATCCAAAAAGTACTTGGCTTGGACTTTGAGGAATTGGGGTTAGTGTCGGGGATTGTCATTCCTCCCAAATTCAAAGCACATGTGTTCGCCAAATATGACGGAGTCTCATGTCCAAAGATGCGTCTCCGATCCTACGTAAGGAAAATCCAGCCCCATACCGCTGACAAAGACTTATGGGTACACTTCTTCCAAGACAGCCTGTCTAGAACTTAACTTGATTGGTTTTACCAGTTAGAAAGAGCCAATGTTCATAACTGGGAAAATATGGCTGCAGCCTTTTACAAATAATACCAATACAATGCTGATCTTGCGCCTACCCGTACTCAACTCCAGAGTATGGCCATGGCTTCAAATGAAGGCTTCAAGGACTATGCGCAAAAATGGAGAGACTTGACTGGAAGAGTTCAACCTCCTCTATTTGAGAGAGAGTTGGTAGACTTGTTCTTGGGAACCTTGTCTGGTCCCTTCTTCAATCACCTAATTGGGAGTTCATCGGTAGGTTTTACTGAACTGATATTGATTAGAGAAAGGGTAGAAGCCGGGATAAAGAGTGGAAAGATTCATAAAGATACATCCTCTGCTGCCATAAGGAAGCCATTTATAGGAAAGAAAGAAGTGCTTGCTGTTTATCCTCAGAGAAATCAAGATATGGCCGAACGCCGACCAATGGTGGGGGCTGTGATGATCCCCAAGCCTGCGCCTGATCAACAAAGAAACAATCAATCGAGGATGGAAAGACCGGTCAGGCAGTTCACCAGAATTAACATGACCCTATCTCAGGTATTATCGCATCTACTAAGATCCAATTTGGTGACCTTAAAAGAAGCTCAAAAAAACCCCAATACAACCTCTCATCACTATCATCCCAATGCCCGTTGTGCACACCACTCTGAAAGTCCCGGCCATGACACTAATAATTGTTGGGCTCTAAATAACAAAATACAAGACCTCATTGAAGCAAAAGAGATTGAATTCGATGTGCCTGAAAAGCCAAATCTCATTTCTGCCCCTATGCCCAAACATGGCCATAATACCAACGCCATTGAAGAAGAAATGTTTGTTACTTTAGTTGATGAACTTATGACCCCGCTCCTGATTATTAAAGTGAACTTGTTGAATGCTGGTGTGTTCCCGGGCTGTGATGAAGGCTGTCATTTCTGTTTGTCTTCACCAACCAGCTGTCCTTTGTTGAAAACAGGCGTTCAGTGCCTAATAGATAACAAATAAATTTTGTTTGAAAAGACTTCTGTTCCACCTGTTCCTTTTAAAGATGTTTCATCATTACCATTTCCGCCAATTCTTCCAGGGTCTCCACTAAAAGACCCGTTAGAATTACATCAGTCCTAAAAGCAACTCCTTTAATAATTACAATTCCTGGACCAGTCCCATATTCGTCAGACAAAACCATACCATGGAATTATGGAGGGGATGTCTACTACCACAATATCAAACAGGATTGGCCAGCCGCCGAAGATTCGAGTTCCGAGAAAGTCAACTCTGATATCAGTAACATTGTCGGGACTAGCAAGATTACCCGAAGCGGAAGGATATTCTCTCCAGAAATTGCTCCCCCAAAAGCAGTTTCTGGACCCGTAATCATTCCTGTTGTTGTTACTCCTCCGAAGGCTATTTCTGGTCATACAATTATGTCAGCCAATACTCCAACTGACAAAGCTGATACAATCCCTGCTACCACTCCTGCTGACATTCCTGCTGCCGAGTTAACCGAGACTCGAGGTAAAAGTATTCTGATTGAGCCTGTCTGGACGAAGGCTCAGTCATTGGCTATCCCTGAGACCTCCCAGGAAGAGATGGAGGAAATTCTGAAGATCATAAAAAGAAGCGACTACGATGTAGTTGAACAACTGGGGCAAACTCCCTCTAAAATTTCCATGCTGGAATTACTACTATGTTCCGAGGCGCATGCAAAAGCCTTGGTAAAATTCCTGAAAACTGCCCATGTCCCCCAAGAAACATCTGCCGATCAGTTCCAAGACTGCGTATCCAGCTTGACTGCAGATAATGGTCTAGGTTTTTCGGATGCTGATTTAACGCCAAGAGGAAGGAAGCATAATGAGGCATTACATGTCTTAGTTGAATGTAGGGGCACAACCCTGGCTCAAGTTTTGGTGGACACTTGATCATCTCTGAATGTATTGCCTAAAAAAGCTCTTGATAGGCTTAACTATGAGGGATTGACATTTAAGCCAAGTAACATAGTAGTAAGGGCTTTTGACGGCTCGAAAAGGATGGTACATGGGGAGTTAGACATTCCCATAAAAGTTGGAACACAAACATTTGATTCGACTTTTTACGTAATGGATATCCGTCTCTCATATTCCTGCTTGCTAGGCCGACCATGGATTCACAATGCTAGCGCTGTCACTTCTACGTTGCACCAAATGCTGAAATATCCGATTCAAGGGAAGATTATCACCGTTCATGGAGAAGAAGAGTATATGATCAGCCATCTCAATTCCTTCAGATATATGGAATTAGATGGTGAATTTATTGAAACTCCATTTCAACACTTTGAAGAGGTTTCGCAAGATATGGCAGTAACCAAGGTTGTTCCCAAGATCACAAGGCCTCCACTCCGGATGTCATCTCTGAAGGATGCCAAAGCAGTGGTAGAAGAAGGTGGGTGCACTATCTGGGGACAACTCCCAGATATCCCATATAAGTCTGACAAGTTTGGCCTGGGTTTCACTTCAGGTGCCCAGAAGGCTGTGCGCCGCGCTCGTGCCACAAGACCACCCCTGAAGATCAACAACCGCGAGGTCAACACCGTAGAAGATGATGAAGATATCTATGACTTGGGGGACTGGATATTCCCAACTGTCAGTGGAGGGCTCATCAACTAGGAGGCTAGAGATGTTTTCCTGATCACTTTTATCCCACAGTAATCTGTCTTTACATTTTGTTGGATCTATAATATTAAAACAATTCTCACTCTTAAAACCTTGTGTCTTACCCGAGGCATAATGGTCCATTTGTAAGGGTTATTATCTCATTTTCATATGACACCAATGAATCGTGGACGTTTTCGCATACAAACTTTTATGCTCATTGTTTTTCTTTTTACATTTTTTATTTTCTTTCAAAGATAGCTATACTCTTACATACACTCACACTCACAATGTAGGTATACTTCCATTCGGGATCCCATGGGTAACGATACTGCTATGAACTTTTGTGACTCTGAGAATCTAATATACCAAGCGGAAGACGAAGGTGAGGAAGATTGTGAAGTACCAGGGGAACTTGCCAGACTACTACAACAAGAAGAGAGAACCATTCAGCCTCACGAGGAACCCGTGGATACAATCAACCTAGGTACCGAAAAAGACATAAAAGAAGTCAAGGTGGGTGCCAATCTGGAACCCGGTGTCAAGGAGCGTCTGATTTAGTTATTACATGATTATGTTGAAGTCTTTTCCTGGTCGTATGAAGACATGCCGAGACTTGATGCAGACATTGTGGTACATCGTCTGCCTACAAGAGAGGATTGTCTTCCAGTAAAGCAAAAGGTTCACCGCATGAGGCCTGATATGTCAGAAAAGATTAAAGCAGAGGTCATGAAGCAATTCAACGCTGGATTTTTGGTTGTCACCTCTTATCCCCAATGGGTTGCCAATGTTGTTCCCGTGCCCAAAAAGGACGGCAAAGTGAGAATGTGTGTGGACTATAGAGATTTGAATAGGGCAAGCCCTAAGGATGATTTTCCACTCCCCCACATTGATATTCTAGTTGACAATACGGCACAACACAAAGTGTTCTCCTTCATGGACGGATTCTCAGGTTACAACCAAATCAAAATGGCGCCTGAGGACATGGAGAAAACAACGTTTGTCACGTAGTGGGGCACTTTCTGCTATAAGGTGATGCCATTCGGACTAAAGAATGCTGGGGCAACCTATCAGCGTGCCATGGTAGCTTTATTTCATGACATGATACATCACGAAATAGAGGTCTATGTGGACGATATGATAGCCAGATCTCAAATAGAAGAAGAACATCTTGATCACTTACAAAAACGGTTTGAGAGACTGAAGAAGTACAAGCTGAGGTTGAATCCAAACAAATGCACATTTGGGGTACGGTCTGGTAAACTCCTAGGCTTTGTCGTCAACAATAAAGGTATTGAAGTAGATCCTGCCAAGGTAAAAGTGATACAAGAGATGCCTGCTCCTCATACTGAGAAGGAAGTCAGAGGGTTCTTGGGACGTTTGAACTACATTTCCAGATTCATCTCTCACCTGACAGCTACTTGTGAACCAATCTTCAAATTATTGAAGAAAGATCAAGTAGTCAAATGGAATGACGAGTGCCAAGTTGCTTTTGTCAAAATCAAAGAATACTTACATGAGCCTCTTGTGTTGATGCCACCTGTCGAGGGAAGACCATTGATCATGTATCTGACTGTTTTAGAAAACTCAATGGGGTGTGTATTGGGGCAGCATGACGAGTCTGGCCAAAAAGAGAATTCTATTTATCACCTGAGCAAAAAGTTTACCGACGTGAAACCAGATATTCACTGCTTGAGAAAACTTGCTGCGCTCTGGTATGGGCTGCTCGCCGGCTAAGACAGTATATGCTGACTCATACTACTTTGTTGATATCTAAAATGGATCTGATAAAATACATCTTCGAGAAGCCTGATCTTTCTAGGAGAATAGCGAGATGGAAGATGATTCTGACAGAATATGACATACAGTATACTACCCAGAAATCTATAAAGGGAAGTGTACTAGCTGATCACATTGCTCACCAAGCTGTGGAAGACTACCAATCCATGAAGTTTGAATTCCCTGATGAAGACATTAGGATGGTAAATAATTGTGAAGAATTCAGGCCATATGACGGACCTAAACAAGGATCCCGATGGACCCTGTTCTTTGATGGGGCATCCAATGCACTTGGAAATGGTATCGGTTCCGTGCTCATATCTCCGGAAGGGTGTTATACTCCCTTTACTGCCAGACTCTGCTTCAATTATACAAACAACATGGCAGAATACGAAGCATGCATCTTTGGTCTCAGAGCTGCCATAGACCTAGCGATCAAATCTTTGAGTGTATTCGGAGATTCATCTTTGGTTATCAGTCAGATCAAAGGGGAATGGGACACCAAACACCCAAACCTTATCCCTTACAAAGAACATGTTTTGACGTTGCTACCACATTTTGAGAAGATTATCTTCGAGCATTTCCCGCGAGAAGAAAATCAGCTAGCAGACGCTCTAGCCACAATGTCATCTATGTTTAAACTTAATTGGGATAACGAGGCTCCCCAGATCACCATCGAACAAATGGAGGAACCAACACACTCTCACGAGATTAATATTGAAGAAGTAGTGGACCATCCTTGGTCTCACGAAGTCAAGAAGTATCTTGAGGCTCAAGAATATCTAGAAGGAGCTTCAATCAATGATAAGAAGTTCTTAAGGAGATTCTCTGCTAAAATTTTCCTTACTAACGACATTCTTTACAAACGCAACCATGACTCTGTGTTACTTCGATGCGTAGACAAGGTTGAAGCAGAAAGGATCACGACTGAGTTACATGAAGGCACTTTTGGCACCCATTCTAGTGGGCATACGATGGCAAAGAAAATCCTACGGGCAGACTATTACAGGTCTACCATGGAAGCAGATTGCTATCAACACTCTCGAACTTTCCATAAGTGTCAGATTTATGCTAACAAGGTGCACGTACCTCCAGTTCCTCTGAATGTCTTGACCGCTCCTTGGCCCTTTGCTATGTGGGGAATATATATGATTGGGGAAATCAAGCCGACAACCTTTAATGGACACCGCTTCATATTAGTGGCCATTGATTATTTTACAAAGTGGGTGGAGGCAACTTCCTTCGCTTCCGTTACCAAGAATGTTGTTGCCCGTTTCATCAAGCAAAATCTCATTTGCCGGTACGGTATCCCGGAAAGGATCATCACTGACAATGGTACAAATCTCAACAACACTATGATCACCGCCTTGTGCGAGCAATTCAAGATCCAACATCATAATTCTTCCCCTTACCGGCCAAAGATGAACGGTGATGTCGAAGCTGCAAATAAGAACATTAAAATGATCATACAAAAAATGACAGTCACATACAAAGACTGGCATGAGATGTTACCATTTTCTCTCCACGGGTATCGTACCACAGCTTGCACATCAACCAAGGCAACACCCTATTCTCTAGTTTACGGCATGGAAGCCGTCTTGCCTATTGAGGTTCAGATCCCCTCTCTAAGAATTATGAAAGATGCAGGGCTAAATGAAGAAGATTGGATTCAAACTCGACTTGATCAACTAAACTTGATTGATGAGAAGAGACTTACTGCTATTTTCCATGGTCGAATGTAACAAAAATGATGATCAAGGCTTTCAACAAAAAGGTCATACGCCATGTGTATCAAGTTGGGGATCTGGTAATCAAACACATCCTACTGCCATAAGGTGATCCCAAGGGAAAATGGACTCCTACCTATGAAGGACCATTTGTAATCAAAAACATTTTCTCTGGTGGGGCAATGATCTTGACCACCATGGATGGCGACGACCTGCCGCATCCTGCGAACGCAGACATAGTCAAAAGATACTACGCATAAGAGACCCGCTAGGTTGACATACCTAGGCAAAACAATGGCATCCCGACGAACCAAAGAGGTCCGGGCAAAAATTAGGGATAAAACAAAAATATGTACACCTGACAAGTTGAAAACCCGAAAGGTCCGGGCAAAAATTAGGGATAAACAAAAATATCTTTTCTTTAAATTAAAATTTTCAATTTTTAGGACGACATTCTCTTACTAGAATGTTTGTCTCATTGTACAAAAATACTTACTCAAAGTCAATACAAAGATATCCCTTTGAAAGTGCAAAAACTATCTGTTTTTATTTACGCTTGTGTTTTGTTTACAAAAACATCCAATGATTCATTGTTGAACATATGCATTTGAACATAATTACTGTTTACAAATAAACAAAATAAAAGACAAATTACCAATGGCTTTAAGAGGTAGGGAAATCTCTCTAAGCTATTTCCATAAATCCCCCACAATTTGCAGTTTAATTCCCAGCGGAACAAGCTTCTAATTATCAATCCCCAATAGAAGTCATTCAAATTTTCAAGATTTCCTAACAGGATTTTACAAATAATACATGGCATTTCCTTTAAAATAGAGTTTATTTCTCTAAAACAGAAATTCGTCAACATGAAGAATTATGCTCCATATCCTCAGCAACATTCAGGGATTTATTTTCCTCAATCTAACAAACAACGTAATAGACTAGCTCACATACGCATACATTGCATCCGCATATCATAAACATTGATAAAACGAATGCATTATGTCATACATTTAATACAACATGACCCTGCATTTTAGCTAACATTTTACCCTTTTCAAGATAAGATTAACAACTATCATTAACAATATTCAAAGTCTTCAGATACAGTTCAGATACGCTCCAGACACGGATGCCATTCTGATACTCATTCAGGTTCAACTTCTCAGATACAGTTCAGATACGTTCCAGACACGGATGCCATTCTGATACTCATTCAAAATCTCAACTCTCAGATACAGTTCAGATACGCTCCAGACACGGATGCCATCCTGATACTCATTCGGATTCAACCTTTTGATACAGTTCAGATACGCTCCAAATACATATGCCATTCTGATACTCACTCAAATTCAACTCTCAGATACAGTTCGGATACGCTCCAGACACGGATGCCATTCTGACACTCATTCAAAACTAGCTTTCAGATACAGTTCAGATACGCTCCAGACACGGATGCCATTATGATAATCATTCAAAATCATCTCCCAGATGCAATTCATATACACTCCAGACATGGACGCCATTTTGATACTCATTCTTTCAGCTTACAAATTACAATACCAACAATCACTATTGGATGGCATCTACAAGCCCATCTCCAAAAACTTTCTATCACCTCTCCAAATGGCATCTTTAAGCCCATTCCCTCAACCATAACATCACCGAGTGCAAATTTCTGGGCACTCTAGTGTCCAATCATCTTCCACCTTCGAGTCACGACTGGCAAAACTTGCCAATCTAACTCCTCAGGCTTAAGAAGATTGAACAGGGGCAGCTGTTGTACTCCATAATTTTCCCTCTCACTTATCAAGAATTTTCTCACAAGATCTCCTTGGGCTCAAGACTGCACTAGGGTTTGATCAGCTCAAGACACCTCCTTATGCACTGATGACCAAAATTAGGGTTTGATTTTGCATAAGGTTTTTGAACTTCCAATTCCCCATATGACTTTCATGGATCATTATGGACCCCCAAGACTACTCATGCCAAGTTTCAAGCCTTGGATAACTCTTTTGCTCAGTCAATTGAACAATTGACATAAAAATCAGTTGTATTGGGGAAAAAAAGTCAACTATGGCCAATTTACAGTCAAACTTCATAATTTTTGATCCACATCAACATTTTAAACCCATATGTATCATTTGATCAAGTTTGGACCATAATTCCTCAAGAAATTTGATCAAATCTCCAAAAGGGCAAAATGGTCAAAATTAGGGTTTTGACTGGGAAAGGGCAATTTCTGATTTTTGACCTAGCAAATGGTCAATCATCATTTTGACCTAATGGCATGATTCAAAACATTGCAAATCCATTGGATTGACAGAAGAATTTTGTAGTCAACTGGTCAAAAGTCAACTGTATACTGAAAAGTCAAACTTTGACTTTTTGGTCAAATTTAAGCACCAAAGATCACAATTCATCAAAACATATCAAAATAGGAAACTTATTCATCAAGAAATCTAGAAATCAAAATTTCATTTTGAAAAGTCATAATTTCTAAACTTAGAAATTTTTCTAAGTGTCAAAAATTTCTTATTTTTTCATAACTTTGAGCAATTCTTTCATTATGATGCAAGATGATTCAAAGGAAATTTCCAACATGAAAGTTGTAGATCTCCATAAAATCTACAAATTTTATTCACACAACTTCTCCTAAAAGTGCTTGGATCTTAAGTGATAAGTTTATGAATACATGCTCATGAACTAAAAAAAGACTTAGTGAAATTTTGCCCTAGTTAGGCAGATTTTTTACCTAACTTCATGGAAATTTTTCACATAGTTACAAGGAGAATCTTCAAAATAAATTCAAAGATGAGTTGTAGAGCACATTGAAAGCTTTCCAAAATGTCCAAGAACTCCTTGATATCATTCTTGAGTAGGGAGAATCGAAGAGATGAAGTTGGTGTTTTGTCACTTGAATTATAGGTCATTTTCACGATGAACACAAATGCAATTTCAATGTTAGGCTGCATAATATTTTCTTTGCAGGCCTCAAACTTGTTTGTCACTCCATAATTAATGGATTACACAAAATTTTGAGCTATAATTCAAGTGGTTTAAGCTTTATCCAATTCACATTGCCATTTTGGGAAGAAAGTTAACAATGCCATTCTTGTAAAGCAAGCTTTTTGCATAAAGTTCACATTGAGCCTCTAACTTGTTCCCTCTAATCACAATCCATCAAAAAAGTAAGAAGCAAGCTTGTTTAAAGCATAACCACTCTATCTTAGCAAGTACACACGACTTTGAAACTTGTTTTGTCAAAAAATCACATGTTTAGCTTAAGGGTTCAAATTTGAATTCTAATCAACTAGAGCATCCCAAACTTGTTGCTTATAAATAGAGTCACTATTTGTAAGCTAGGACACGAGTTTGAACACCCTGAAATACACCAAAACTCTCTCATATCAGGAATTGCCCAAAAACTCCATTGTTGCACAGTTTCTGATCTTGAACCTCAAACTCACATTTCCCTCATGCGTTTCTTGGCCTTTTAGTTTCTAAAGCTTCCTTGCATCAAGAGTAACTCATCCCTGCACCTGTTTCACTTCTGTAACACCATTTTTCCTGTCTCTCATAACCAAAAACAGAGCATCACAGTTGGACTTCTCCAGACCATTTCAGCTACCCTCAGCTCAAGCCAACCATTACATTAGCTTCCTAGAGGTCCAAGGAAGCTAACCTGATCATCGATACTGCCTGAAACAAGCTCAAATCCATTTCACGATTTCCAGTTTTGAGGTATTTTTCTTGAACTTCTATCTCATTACTTAGGCATTGTTAGGCTTGCATTTATGAAGATAAAATGTAGACATCATTGCCCTGAAGCTGTACATGTCCATAGATTTCATTTATTTTGATTGAGCTAGGAGAATTTTGAGTTTGAACTTTCTGAAATATTTAGGTCAGAATTTGGTACTGTTAAAAATTCTCATTCATCTTTGATTTATAGTTTATGATATTTATATGGTTGGATTCGTGTGACAAAATGGAGCAATTTTCATGTTTACATTTTTGCAAATGGTTGAGAAATGAGCAAGTTACAGATCATTTGGCTGAAGGTTGAAGATGAAGTACAGTCAGGGCGCGTTTTGTGTTATGTATTTATTGTTTCATACAAGTTAACAGATGTATAGCCACCCCAGCGGTAAAGCGCGCGCCTGTTAACCTATGGGACCTGGGTTCGAGCCCCAGTAGTACCCTTTTGCCCATTTTTCATATTTTTTGACTTTCTAACATTTTTTTGCAGGCGCTGGGCCCTTTGGGCCTGATATTGTTTTTATTTTTGCTAGCTGACCTCCCTGCCTGCTTATGCACCCCTGGCCCAATTTATTTTATTTTCTTATTTTTATTTTATTTGTTTTTCTTAATTATTTCTTCACTAATATTAAAAATCATAAAAAATATAAAAAAATTTTATCTTCATTTTAATTTAGTTTATTTTATTTTTTCTCACCAAAAAAAATATTTTTATTAACTATACTTTATTTATTTTTTACAAATCACCTTGTAAATTTAATTAAAACTAGGTTAATATTTATTTTTTCTTTTACACCTATTAAAATATATTATTTTTGGTATAAAAAAGACTAAAAATATTTCATGGTGCCATAAATATTTTCAAGACAAAAATACCAAAAAATACTTTTTTTTCTAAACTTATTTTCTTTTAATCAACTAAATAGAATTAGGGTTTTATTCAAAATATTTTCTTAAATAAATTCAAGTTTAATTAATTATTTTCTTTAATTAATTAGGTTAAAACAATTTCCCTCTTTCTCATGAAAATCAAACAAAGTCCCATTTTCTTTATATTCATTTTGTACATTACTTATTTTAATTCCTTGCACATTAATACCCATTCAATTTGGTTGTAATAGATTAACTAGGTTTACATTCTTGCAATCCCTTTTCAATTTGTAGACCCCCTCCCCTAATGATGTAATAGCGTAGTAATTTTACTTTCCGTAATTTATCGCTTTATATACAAATGCTAGTAATTAGGGTTTGTATGGAAATAATAAAATCTATCAAATAGAAAACCCTAATTCAAGACAAATCAATGCATGTAAATCAACACATTTGCACACAAGCACCCTTAGGGTAAAATCCACTTGGTTGCCTTACAAAATAGCCATATTATGCATGTGAGGTATCTTAGCAAAAACAAGCAAAATATAAGATCATAGTCCCTCGATGACACTATCTAAGTTGCCTTACAAATGATCTTAGTCCCTTAAAAATAATGCTAAGATACCTTGCAACATTGCTAATCATGGTTATACAATGACCCACGCCCGTCCCGTTTACATCCAAAGATAGGGTTGCTTACAAAATCAATGGTAAGACAACAATGTTAAAGAAAAAGAAAATGAACAAGAAAGACATTTGAGTAGGTAGATTGATCCTAATTACTTGCTCCATTTCAAAACAAACATCCTTGCTATTTTCAAAACCATCACATACACTTTCAAACATCTTACAAAATTGAAAACATTTTCAAAAGATCAAACATCTTTGTATACATTCTTACAAACAAGAATCATTACAAAGATTGCCTAAATAATGGCCTCTTTACAAAATACTTTCAAAAACCACACAAAGCACAATTTCAAACAAAAGCAAGTGATCTAGCAAGTAACTAAGAGCCCATGAAAAATCATGGATGAAAAGGGTGCTAATACCTTCCCTTTTCATAATCTACCCCCCGAACTCAAGAAACAATCTCAAAGGTCTTTCATGTGCTTTTCCACCTTTCCTTTTGGATAAAATAAAAGTCAGTGGCGACTCTTGCTAACCGCAACATTTGCAATTAAACACAAAACCCTCAAGTCAGTTCTCCCACCGTATCACACCTACGCCTATGCAACGACACCAACAGGGGAATCAGCGTAAAGAGGTCACGCTTGAGAGACAGTTCACCAGAATCAACATGTCACTAGCTCAAGCGTTACAACATATGTTGAAAGCAGGATTGATTACGTTAAAGGCTCCTATGCAAAATCCCAATACTTTTGCTCCTAGTTACCACCCCGATGAAAGGTTTGCATACCATTCTGATAGTCCTGGACATGATACAAATGGCTGCTGGGCTCTGAAGAACAAAATTCAGGATATGATTGATGCCAAAGAGATTAAATTCGACCCTCCAGAGACTCACAAAGTGGTCACTGCTCCTAGGCCAAATCATTGAGAACGTCTAGTTCATTTTTGATTTTTCATTTGTAATTTTTCATTTTTAATTTCATTTATTGTTCAAACAATTATTGTTATTCCGAACTTTGGTTTTTCCATTAATGCATCGCATATGTATGTCTTGAATGATTTCATTGTCATTTTATTTAAACTATTTTCTTGCTTTCTTTACGTGATATTCGACTCTCGATTAAAAAGCTATAAGCCTTTAGAGGGAGGATGATGAAAACGATACCACAATCTCTAAAATATGCTTTTGAAAAGACCTTGCTGACGATGTACAGGCATTGTTTCAAATCCCAAATAGTGGAGTTATAAGGAAGATAATCCCTAGTCAACCCCTTTGAGCCAAAGAAGTAAGAGTTTTTCTTTTCACACAAATTAAAATCCTTAATCATAACCTGGAGCAGGGTAGTTTTTCTCAGTTAATTCAGATGCGCATTCAGTCGCAATATTCTACTTCATACATAATGAATGGCATAAAAGATGTCCTTCCAAATCAGAAGATAGTGATGGTTCCGCATAATCATTAAAACCGGCAGTCATTATCTCTCAAAATAAAAGCCCGCTAAGTCAAAACCTATGAAGGAGACTTAAGAAAAAACTAGGGCATCCCGCTGACTGTAATCACAAAAGAAACAGTTCAGGCAAAGGAAGAGATAACGAAAACAAAAAAAGAGGTTACTACAAATCCTCGACAAAAAAAAAGATTACAAAATGACTGCCTCTTCCAAATAAAATTTCAGTATCCAAACCATCACCGGAACATCAAGGACAAGATGCCAGACTCAATTGGGATCTGAACGCACAATTAGCCGAGCATAGGATTGAAGAACATCACGAAGAACGGGTGGGTACAAATAAAATTTGAGCCTTTATCCTTTGTTTCTTAAACCTTGAACCAGGCCACGATATAAACCTTAAAAGTCCTAACTGAAGTATGGGTTAGTTCGAAAGCATACTGTTACAAAAGGTATCCTGACTCCTGTAAGAGTTGCTATAAATCCTGAGTTGATATCACCCTCTTGCAAAATTTGTTTTACTGAAAAAATGAATTTTCAAAAACTTCAAGGCAAGCATAAACTTTACAATATTTGAATATCGTTGTTTGCATATAGTTATCTGTTTGACAAACAGAGAAATTCACATGACGAATATCTAGTGAATAAAAACTTTCTCAATGAAAAGGTTCACCTCAAGTGGAAAAACACTTCCAACCAAGGGGAACGGTATGATCATTGTCCATCATCTGGGGCAGTCAAGTCAAGATTCAAGGAATCTCTCAAAAATGCCAAATAGCCAGGGGAAAATCTCCATTTGAATCACTTGGGGGCATTAGACATGAATTCCAACAATGAATCACGTACAATAAAGCAAAATCAATGTTCCCCAACGAATTTCTTCTCAAAAACAATTAAACAGGAATTCCCAACGGAAACATTCTAAATAAACCAAGTCCTCTTCTAGAAAAAGTTCAAGTACGATCCAAAGACGGATGTCATTATGACACTCATTCAACACATGTTTCAAATACAGTTCAGATACGATTCAGAGACGGATGTCATTTTGACACTTATTCAACACATGTTTCAAAAATAATTCAGATACGATCCAGAGACGGATGTCATTCTGACACTCATTCAACACATTTTTCAAATACAGTTCAGATACGATCCAGAGACGGATGTCATTCTGACACTCATTCAACACATGTTTCAAATACAGTTCAGCTACAATCCAGAGACGAATGTCATTCTGACACTCATTCAACACATGTTTCAAATACAGTTCAGATACAATCCAGAGACGGATGTCAATCTGACACTCATTCAACACATGTTTTAAATAAAATTCAGATACGATCCAGAAACGGATGTCATTCTGACACTCATTCAACACATGTTTCAAATACAGTTCAGATACGATCCAAAGACGGATGTCATTCTGACACTCATTCAACACATGTTTCAAGTACAGTTCAGATATGATCCAGAGACGGATGTCATTCTGACACTCATTCAATACATGTTCAAGTACAATCACGACATAGATCCATCCACAAAATCTCCGCAGGTACTTTCTCCAGCAGGTACAGGGGAGGAAACATCCTGATGCGAAGTCACTATTACATACGACCCCGTGACGTCTAAGTTCCCCACAGAGTAGAAACAACCAGAGTTTTGATCTCTTCTTCCCCAAACAGGAGTTACTTCCTCCAGCAAAGTGCCTTCAGAGAGCTGAAATATGTATTCCCCAGTCGAGCTTTATAATCTTACATAGTTTATAAAACCTCCTCCCGAGTAGAGTTTATTTCTCTACATCAGCAAAATCTTCCAAGCATCCTCCCTCCACAGAGTTATTCTCAAGTAGAGTCAATCCCCGACAGAATATCCTCAAACAGAAAGAGGAAATCCCCGGAAAATCATCCATTCGTCATCCTCAGTGGAAATGAAAGTATTCACTTCCCAATACTCTTCAATAGTAGTCCAGGATTTACTTTCCCAGACTAAGAAATATCGCAATAGCATCCCATGTTCATACATCATGGCATGCGCATACACATCGCATACAACATAATCTCATTTATTTTGAGAACATCATCACAATGCATTTCATACATCATGACATTGCATACGAATAACTCTTTACCTTTTTCAGGGAAAGATCAAATCAGCAAACATTGTTGACTACTTATGTGACCTGGTATTCTTCTCAAAATTTGCGTCTAACGAAGGACTATTTCAGCATTTTCCTTAGAAAGACGTTCTCAGAAGACCTTCTCTGGTTCAGTCAGATCGATACTAAGATCTCTCTGATTTCTATTCCAGTTGAAGATAATTAAAGACCTTCTCTGGTTCAGTCAGATCGACACTAAGATCTCTCTGATTCCTATTCTAGTTAAAGATATTCCAAGACTTTTGTCTGGTTCAGTTGAATCGATCCTAAGATTCTTCCGATTTCTATTCCAGTCAAAGTTAATTAAAGACCTTCTCTGGTTCATTCAGATCGACACTAAGATCTCTCTGATTTCTATTCTGGTTGAAGATATTCCAAGACTTTTGTATGGTTCAGTTGGATCGATACTAAGATTCTTCTGATTTCCATTCCAGTCAAAGTTAATTAAAGGCCTTCTCTGGTTCAGTCAGATCGACACTAAGATCTCTCTGATTTCTATTCCAGTTGAAGATATTCCAAGAATTTTGTTTGGTTCAGTTGAATCGATACTAAGATCCTTCTGATTTCCATTCCAGTCAAAGTTAATTAAAGACCTTTCTCTGGTTCAGTTGAATCAATCCTAAGATTCTTCTGATTGCTATTCCAGTTAAAGAAACTGCAAAGCCTGGAGCACGACCAAATAATAACTTAATCTCATTCCCCCATTAAGTCGTTGCGAATACGATCGGATAGCAGTCAGCCTTATTATCCTCAGCAAGTCACTGTGAAGCATGGATCCTGACCAGATAGTAGTTCACTTCCGCCTCTTCAATTAAGAGATGATCCCCCCAGTAGAGTAATGGACAACTAAAGCTCCTAAACTCTATTTCCCAAGACAGAGACCAACATTCCTCAGCGGAGTCTTCCTAAACAACAGGCATAGGAATTCCCACAAAGGAATATCTCATGAAATTAACATTGTTCTCTGGATGGCATCTTTAAGCCCATCTCTGACGACTCTCCATCATATCCTCTAGATGGCATCTCTAAGCCCATCTCTGAAGACCTTTCGTCATCTTCACCAAATGGCATCTGTAAGCCCATTCCCGATATTATCTACACAGTCAAGTATCATTTCAAACGAGTACAAATTTCTGGACACTCTAGTGTTCAATCATCTTCCACCTTCAGATCACGAAAGGCAGGCCAGCCAATCTAAATCTTCAGGTTTAAGAAGATTAAACAGCGGCAACTGTTGTACCCCAAAATTTACCCTCTTTATTTCGGCCTTTTTGGCTTATATTTCATTATTACATACATGCATATCATCGATTTTATGGTTATGGAATCAAGGTATATTTAGCAAGCTTCTTCAAGTTACAAGTGACGTTTATTTCGCTAATGGATGTTCTCAGAGTATTTTCTGTGCTGAAGACCGGTTCGCTGTTTCGCAACGATTCGGGGTTCAAAGATTCACAAGTTCAATCCGGCGCGTCATATTCAGGTGTTCTTTCACTAAGATATCCCTGATAACATATTCTCAAATTTAGGTTCGGCCCGAGAGCCAATTCTTTAAAGAAGGTCTCCGAATGTCCGATTTTTCTCGAAGAAATATGGTGAAAAGTGTGCTGTAATTACAGTTTTTACACACTAAAAAATTCATAACTTGAATATCGTGGCTCATTTAGAACTTGTTCCGGTGGCCAAAATTCCGTATTGACGTTATCTACGTTTTCATCTCTCACGGATGGAAGTCAATTTTAAACAGAAGGTCTTCAAAAATGCGGATTTATCAAGTATTTTTATATAGAAAATTTGTGACAGAAATGTATTTGTGTCATGTTCAGAAAATCATAACTTGGGCGATTTTCATTGTATCGAGCTGGTTCTGGTGCCAAAATTTCAAAAATTGATTTGGCTATGTTTTCACAGGAGATGTCGAGTTCGAACAGTATCCAAAAGGCCTTCGTTTTTTTCCCAGAGTGCACGTGACGCGCCGAAAATCCTAAATGCTGAATATTATTTCATCTGGGTCGAAACTTCAAAAATTCATAACTCGGTCAATTTGTATCGGACCGGGCCCATCTTTTTACACAAGGTCGCTGACCCAGAGATCTACAACTTTGCTTCCAAGGTCTAGATCGGGTTCTGCTCCGATCAATACCAGTTTTTTTATTGAAGAACATGTTAGAGTTGACACTATAGCCCAAAATAAGTTTGTCTGAGCCAAAACTTCAAAAATTAATAACTAATTCACTATTTATCCGGTTGAGCCCATTTTCGGACATGAGTTATTTCTAGATGTCGGCTATATTTTGGTTTTACATTTCAACTTCAAAAATTGCACTTAAGTCCCTACGATTTAGCCTGGAACGTGTCGGACTCAAGTGAATAAAAATCTGCACTATTGCTTGTGGTTATTGGAGGCCCAATTGCATATTCAAAGCTCATATCTTTGCTCTAATTTCCATTATATAATCTCATTATTTTCACACAAACAAGACACGACGAAAAAAACCTTTGCCACAACCCTGTCAAAATATCAAATTCTTTCAAGAACCCTAAAAATCTTGAAATCCTTGTTACAAACCCCATCTCACTACAAAGAAGCCATCCTTGTTACAAACCCCCATATCACTACTTCTCCAGTAAGGGTAAGGCTGGTTTGATCTCCATGATCAAAAGGATGTAGAAGCATTCTTACATGCCATATCGGTTTTAACATTACAAAATTTCATATATTTGCTTTCTTTGTATTTCATGATATAATAATTTATTTAATGTATTCATGAGATTCAATGTTGCAGATTTAGACATAGTCCCATGTAGGGTTATTACAAAATGCTGAAGTCAAAATAGAACAACAACCAATGCATGACTCATGACAAGGCAGGCATCCGGAGGAGGCTAAGGGCGTGGATTCAACACTTACCCCTATTGGTTTTGGTTTTCTTCCATTCTATTTATCCTTTTACCTATTTTCATTCTTTCTGTTTAAAACCTTTTTCATAAAACTTAATATTTTTCACAAACCTTTGATTTTTCATAATAAACTTGAATAATTAATTTTAGGTTTTTTTTTAAAATTCAATTTTAGGTTTTAAATTAATTTTTGGTTCAACACCCACCCCTGACATTTGTATTATTTGTATTTTCTAACCCTATTTTCCATTGATGTTTCTTCCTCTATCTATTTTTTGGCAAACTTAATCCTTTTTGTTAATCATTAAACATAAACTTTTTTGAAAAACTTTTTTTTAAATTAAAATTAATTAGGTTTTAGATTTTTTTAATTAACCTTTTTTTCAAAATTAACCTTTTTTTATTATTAATTAAAATTAATTAGGTTTTAGGTTTGTTTAATTAACTTTTTTCAAAATTAACATTTTTTATTAATTAAAATTAATTAGGTTTTTTAGGTTTATTTAATTAATTATCATAAATCATTTTTTCATAAAAAATCACCAAAATATTTTCTTTTTCATTTTCATCTTATTTTTATTTTCCTAGATAAAGTGTATAGAGCACGTTCAACTGTAATAGCGTAGTTTATTTTCCTCGTATTTTTTTTAATCATTATCATGTAATTGCTTCCGGGATGTAATAGTTTTATGATTTCTTTTCCGCACTCTTCACTATTATGTAACTGCCCCAAAGCCCTATAATAGCCTAGGTTTACATTTCCACCTTTACCTTCAGCTACTATATTTTATGCAATGCTTAGATTAATAGAATTGTATGGAAAGATAAAAATGAACGATAAAAAATCCTAATTGCAAGATAAATAACTGAACTGAATCATTTGCACACTCTCACCCCTAGGGTAACCTCACTTGTTGCCTTCGGAAAAACAATGGTCATGTCCCTCGAACGTAGGGATACCCTTAGCAAAGACCCTCAGTTAAAGTCATCATAAAGATCATAGTCCCTCAATGTCCCTCGAGTTGCCTACGAGAAATGATCTTGTCCCTCGATGTTGCCTACAAATATATGATGACAGTCCCTTTGAATTGCTAATGTATCCCTATATGTTGCCTTCTATGACCATAACGATGACCCGCTCCTGTCCCTCATACATCCAACGATAGGGCTACCTACTCACTAATAGTAGGATAACACTGTCTAAAGGTTAGGAGGAAAAGAATAATCTTTTCGAGTATAAGTAGATAAGTTCTTAGATGCTTGCTCAAAATAACTTTTTGCACCTACACAAAAATATTTCAAAACGCTTTCAAAAACATTCGCCTTGTCAACACTCTTGAGGACTGATACAAAAGTTATCACAAAGCGAATCGCCGCACTAAGGCATTTTCAAAATAATTTTCAAAACACATAAAGCACAAGAAATTTTCAAAACATGAGCTAAGCATCTAAGAGCCCGTAGAAAACCACAGATGGAAAGGGTGATAAAACCTTCCCTTTCCATAATCTACTCCCCTTACTCAGAAAACTCTCGAAAGGTCTTTTTCTGTTCTTTTCACCCTTTCCTTTGTTGGATAAAAGAAAAGCCGGTGGCAACTCTTGCTTACCGCAACATTTGCGAACAAAAAACACAAACCAGTATAACAGTCAGTTTTGCCACCGTATCACATATGGCCTATGGATTCTGTTTTCAACTTGATTCCTTGAATCGAATACTCCGTCCTTCCATAAATTTAGATAAACTCATCAAAGCAATATTCATTTCCACCAATTGTGTGTCCTTCGAATGGACCAAATGTATGTTCTTCGAATGGGCCACCAATGTATGTTCTTTGAATGAGGCATCAGACGTATGTTCTTTAAATGGACCACATTCATCTGAATGTACCATTTTGAGCATGCAAGATGATCTTATTGGCATAGTCAAAATGAAAGAAATTCTAGATTGCTTTCCTAATTCACAATTTTTTTTAGGCATCTCAAGACTTCGAAAACCATATCTTGAGTAATCAGTTGAAAGTTCAAATGTCCAAACTTCAAATGCCACAACCAATTATCCTTGTGGTTCGAAGCAAGTATGGAGATAGACTTGCTTTGTGGATCGAAGCAAGCATGAAGGAAGTTATTGCTTCATGGATCGAAGAAATTATGAGAGAAGTAATTGCTTTGTGGATTGAAGCAAGCATGAAGGAAGTCATTGCTTCGTGGATCGAAGCAAGTATGAGAGAAGTCATTGCTTTGTGGATCGAAGCAGGTTGAGAGGTGGATTGAAGCAGGTTGAAGGAAACCAATGCCCAATCGAAGCTTATGAACCAAGTTTGCTCGAAGGAGACCAATGCCTAATCGAAGCTTATGAACCAAGCTTGCTCGAAGGAGACCAATGCCTAATCGAAGCTTATGAACCAAGCTTGCTCGAAGGAGGCCAATATCCAATCAAAGCTTATGAACCAAGCTTGCTCGAAGGAAGCCAAATTCCTAGTTAAAGCTTACGAATCGAAGCAAACTTTCTCTTCTTTGATTTGATGCTTGAGAGCTCAATATGATCCATGGAAACTACATGGGGCATTAAAAGTTCAATTGTACTTGTGCAAATTCAAACTCTAGTTTTGAGTCATCAGTGTTGAGGAAGTATCTTGAGTTGATAAAACCTTATGCAATTTTGAGCAATGGAGATTTTTGTGAGAGAATCTTGAGAAATGAGAGGGAAAATTTTGGGGTACAACAACTGCCCCTGTTCAATCTTCTTGAACCTGAAGAGTGAGATTGGCAGATCTGCCTTTCGTGACTTGAAGGTGAAAGATGATTGAACACTAAAGTGCCAGAAAATTTGCACTCGATAATGTGTTGAATTGGGAATGGGCTTATAGATTCCATTTGGAGAGATGATAGAGAGCTGTTTGGGATGGTTTTACAAATGCCATCCATAGTGACAGAAGAGGACTTTGCTTTGCCTGTTTTTTACTGGAAGAAATAAATCTAACCAGAAGAGGTCTTTGATTCGCCTGTTTTTAACTAGAAGAAATAAATCTAACCAGAAGAGGTCTTTGATTTGATTGACTTTTACTTCAAGGAAAAGGGTTAGTTGCATGCAGAAGCATGCATGGCGTGATGATGTTCTCAAAATAAATGAGATTGTGCTATATGTGTTTTGTATGCATATGCTATAATGTATGAATGTGAAATGTTATTGAAATGCATATTTATCTGGGAAAATAAATCCTTGACAAATGTTGGTGAGCCTTGAGAAATGAAATCCTGGACTACTGCTAGGGGTGAAGAGTATGCTCCTCTTCGGACCTTGTTTTAGGATGTTTCTGTTGGAGATTCCTGTTCTGTTGTTTGAGGAGAACTCCGCTGGGGAATGTTAACTTTGCTTGAAGGAAACTCTATGGAGAGTGTTGATTTTTACTTGGGGAAGAGAACTCAGGATTTTTAGTCGTCCATTGCTCTGGTGAGGAATTATCTCTTGAAGGTTAGCTGTTATTTGGTCAGATTCCATGTTTCACACCAACTTGCTGGGGATAAAGAAGTTAACTGTTATCTGGTCGGGTCCAGGTTTTGCAGCGACTTACTGGAATAGTGGTAAACTCTACTAGGGAAGAGGAATTTTATTAGTGATTTGTAACAATCAAACTGTTATCTGGCCGGGTCTAGGTTTCAGCAACTCGAACTGTTAACTGGTCGGGTCCAGGTTTTACAGTAGATAGAGAAGTTAAGTTACTATTTGGTTGGGTCCAGGCTATAGCCACTTGAAATTGAGGTTTACTGTTATCCGGTCGGGTCCAGTCTTCAGCAATTTGATCTTGAGGTTAACTGTTATCTGGTCGTGTATAATTTTTGGAAACTCAAACTGTTATCTGGTCGGGTCCAGGTTTCAGCAATTAAAGGAGTTAAACTATTATCTGGTCGGGTCCAGGCTTTAGTAACTTAAAATTAAGGTTAACTGTTATCTGGTCGGATCCAGGCTTCAGAAACTCAAACTGTTATCTGGTCGGGTCCAAGTTTCAGCAATTGAAGAAGTTAAACTATTATCTGGTCGGGTCCAGGCTTTAGTAACTTAAAATTGAGATTAACTATTATCTGGTCGGGTCCAGGTTTCAGAAATTGAAACTGTTATATGGTCGGGTCCAGGTTTCAGCAATTGAAGAAGTTAAACTATTATCTGGTCGGGTCCAGGTTTTAGTAACTTAAAATTGAGATTAGCTGTTATCCGGTCGGGTCCAGGTTTCAGAAACTCACATTGTTATCTAGTCGGGTCCAGGTTTCAGCAATTGAAGCAATTAAACTATTATCTGGTTAGGTCCAAGCTTTAGTAACTTAAACTGTTATCTGGTCGGGTCTAGGTTTCAGCAATTAAAGAAGTTAAACTATTATATGGTCGGGTCCAGGCTTTAGTAACTTAAAATTGATACTAACTGTTATTCGGTCGAGTCCAGGTTTCAGAAACTCAAATTGTTATCTGGTCGGGTCTAGGTTTCAGCAATTAAAGAAGTTAAACTATTATCTAGTCGGGTCCAGGCTTTAGTAACTTAAAATTGAGATTAACTATTATCCGGTCGGGTCCAGGTTTCAGAAACTCAAACTGTTATCTGGTCGGGTCCAAGTTTCAGCAATTGAAGAAGTTAAACTATTATATGGTCGGGTCCAGGCTTTAGTAACTTAAAATTGAGATTAACTGTTATCTGGTTGGGTCCAGGTTTCAAAAACTCAAATTTTTATCTGGTCGGGTCCAGGTTTCAGCAATTGAAGCAATTAAACTATTATCTGGTCGGGTCCAGGCTTTAGTAACTTAAATTGTTATTTGGCCGGGTCCAAGTTTTAGCAATTGAAGAAGTTAAACTATTATTTTGTCGGGTCCAGGCTTTAGTAACTTAAAATTGAGACTAACTGTTATCCGGTCGGGTCCAGGTTTCAGAAACTCAAACTGTTATCTGGTCGGGTCCAGGTTTTAGCAATTGAAGAAGTTAAACTATTATCTGGTTGGGTCCAGGCTTTAGTAACTTAAAATTGAGATTAACTATTATCTGGTCGGGTCCAGGTTTCATAAACTCAAACTGTTATCTGGTTGGGTCCAGGTTTCAGCAATTGAAGAAGTTAAATTATTATCTGGTTGGGTCCAGGCTTTAGTAACTTACTTGACAGGATGAAGTTGACTGTTATCTGGTCGAGCTCTAGGCTTTACGGCAACTTTCAGAGATAGTAATGACTCTATTGACAACTTCACTAGGGATTAGGGGTCATGGTCCCTTGATTTGTGATAATCTGCGAGGCAAAAATCCAAGCTGGGGAATCTGTAGTTTGTTGGGGAAATAAACCCGATTGAAGAGAATATTTGATGAACTACAGGGAGATGTATTCTTTTGACAGAACTCCTCAAGGCTTCTTCTTACGACCAACTCAGCTGGGAATAAGGTTTTCCGGAGATTGAAACTCTGGCTGGGGATTGCATGAATCCAAATTTTTGGGGGTATCCATTAGTTTGGCCTTGTGGGGTCTGTACCCTTATCTGTGAAGATTATTCTGTGGGGATAACCTTATAGAGGTGGCTCTGGAGACTTCACTGGGGATCACCTTATGAAAGGGACTTCGTGAGGATTTATCACCGTCAATAGTAGAAATAACAGAAAATGTTTGCTTGGTCGTACGTGACCCTTTGCTGGAATACATGTTCAATTCCCCAAGTGATTCAGATAGAGACCTGCCCCTGGTTATTCAGCACTTCTTGTGAGATTTCTTGGAATCTTGACTTGATTGCCCCAGATGTGCTAGACAATGATCATGTCGTTCCCCTTGATTATGAGAGATTTGTCATTGGAAGGGTCTTTCCATTTGAAATAATTCTGTTTCTTGATAGAATTTCCATTCATTGGATGTTCGTTATGCGAATTTCTCTGTTGTCAAACAAATAGCTATATGCAAATAGCGGTATTCAAAATAATGCAAAGTTTATGTTTGTCTTGATGTTTTGAAAATGCAGTTTTAACAAGTAAAAGAGTTTTGTAAGAATATGAATTCAACTCAAGATTTACAGTAAGCCTTACAGGAGTCAGGATACCTTTTGTAACAGTATGCTTTCGAACTAACCCATGCTTCCATTAGGACTTTTAAGGGGTTGTATCGTGGCTTGGTTCACGGTTTAAAGAAACAAAGGATAAGGCTAAAAGTGTGTTTGTACCCGCCTATCCTTCATGATGTTCTTCAGCCCTATACTCAGCTAATTGCGGTTTTTTTTAATTCTAATCGATCCTGGAATGACGTTTTGGTGATGGTTCAGATAAGTTAAGTTTGTTGGAAGGCATTCATTTTTGCAACATTTACCATGTTTGTCGAGGATTTGTAGCACCCTTTTTTTTATTTACTGTCCCTAGTTTTGCCTGATTGTTCTTGTTTTGAGATTACAGTCAACAAGATGCCCCCGTTTTCCTTAAGTCTCCTTCATAGGTTTTGACTCAGCGGGCTTTTCTCTTGAGAGATGATGACTGCCTATTTCATGGGGAACCATCACTATCTTTTGATTCCGAAGTGTAACGCGATGGGAGAACCGACTTGGGATGTTTTGTGTTTGATTGCAATTGTTGCGGATAGCAAGAGTCGCCATCGAATTTTCTTTTATCCAATAAGGAAAGGCTGAAAAGAACAGGAAAGACCTCCGAGATTACTTTCTTGAGTTCGTGGGGTAGGTTATGAAAAGAGAATGTATTAGCACCCTTTTCATCCGTAGTCATCTACGGGCTCTTAGTTGCTTGCTAGATCACTTGCTTTTGTTTGAAAGTGTGCTTGTGGTGTGGGTTTTGAAAGTATTTTGAAAACATGTTCTTTGTAATGACTTTTGTTTCTATAAGAACGCGTACAAAGTGTCATTTTGAAAATAGTTCAAAGAGGTGTTTGTGGAATGTGTTTTTGAAAGTGATTTTGAAAAGGTGTCTTTGTAATGGCTCTCGTTTCTATAAGAACGTGTACAAAGTGTTTGTCTTTTGAAAATGTTTCAAAATGAAAGTGTTGGTGTATAAAATGTTTTTGCTATGAGCAAGCGAGCAACTAGGAGCAACCTACCTACTCAAAAGGTCTTAAACGTTCTTTTCCTCCTCCTTTAGATATTGATATATTACCATTGATTTGGTAAGAAGCCCCATTATTGGATGTGAAGGGATAGGCGTGGGACGTTTGTATAGTCATAGAAGGCAACCTATGGTATGTTTTAGCAATGTCGTTTAGAGACTAGATCGTTTACTGAAGGCAACGTTGAGGGTCATCGAGGGACTACAATCTTTTATCAAGGGTCGTTGCTAAAACGCCCATATTCGAGGGACATGACTATTTTTTCAGGGCAACAAGTGGGATTACCCTAAGGGTGCATGTGTGAATAGTATGTTTGATTTGCATGCATTTAGTCTTTGATTAGGGGTTATCTACTTATTGTTTTTATCTTGCCATACATTCCCTATTTTATTAGCAAGCATACAAAAGTAATAAAATGCAGAAAGATAAAATCCTACACTATTACAACCATATTGAATTGCATGAAAATATAAAGGCAAAATAAAATAAAAACAAGAAAAATAAGGGTTTTTCGATTGAGACAGAAGATCCTTCGATTCTGCACTTTCTGGCTCTCTTCGATTTGGGCCTGGAGTCAGTGAAGTTATGCCTTTCGATTTTCCTTTCTGCCTCCTTCGACTGGGGGCTGGAAACAGTGAGGGAATTCCTTTCGACTGGGCCTGCAGGTCAGTGTGTTCGAAGTAAATGTGTGTGTGATGAACATGCATGTGTCGAAGCATGTGTGTGCATCGAAGAAGGTGTATCAAAGCATGTATGAAATGAACAGGTGTGTGTCGAAGCACACATTCTTTTCCTTTTTGTTTGAGCCTGTCGAAGCCTTGAGGATTTGTATCGAAGTATGCATATTTTTATTCCAACGTTTTTAGGGGGTTGTACAGATTAGTTCTTAAAGGAAAACACAAAAGATTAACATCGAAGGCTATGTTTATCGCATGTTGGCCTTGAAGATGAATCAATAAAGATGTTTGAAAGGAAAGAGTTAAAGTCAGAAAGACTTACTTCAAAGCTGGTGTGTGGGCTTCGAACTTGAACAGCTACCTGGACGGTTCTGGAATTTGCAGAGTTGTCACAGGGGGTTTGCTTTTGGATCGAAGAGTTGTCACAGAAGGTTGTCCTTGAGTTTGAACAAAATTCTATGTGTGGGGTGTTCTGGGTAGTTGATTTATGAGAGTTGGAAATATGAGAGAATGGATTTTGATTTTGTGTTTGTAGGTGAAAGTAGAGTTGCTTTTTGAATGAGCAAAAATTACAAAGGTTTCTGTTTTGTTTCCCAGGTCTCTTTTCTCTCCTCTCAGCGTCTCCAACCCCCTTGATGTTGTAAAGAAAGGTTTATTTATAGAGGAGCTTTGATGTGGTTTTAGGGGGAAATCAAATAACATTTGAACTGTTTGGGTATACTGTCCCCTTGTTTTTTTTGATGCAGCTCTTATGTACCCTTTTTTGTGTAAGTATGTGTGATACGGTGGGAGAACTGACTTGGGTTTTTTGTGTTTGATCGCAAATGTTGCAGTTAGCAAGAGTCGCCACTGACTTTTCTTTTATCCAAAAGGAAAGGTGAAAAAGCACAAGAAAGACCTTTGAGATTGTTTCTTGAGTTCGGGGGGTAGATTATGAAAAGGGAAGGTATTAGCACCCTTTTCATCCATGGGCTCTTAGTTACTTGCTAGATCACTTGCTTTTGTTTGAAATTATGCTTAGTGTGGTTTATGAAAGTATTTTGTAAAGAGGCCATTGTTTAGGCAATCTTTGTAATGATTCTCGTTCGTAGGAATGTATACAAAGATGTTTGATCTTTTGAAAATGTTTTCAATTTTGTAAGATATTTGAAAGTGTATGTGATTGTTTTGAAAATAGCAAGGATGTTTGTTTTGAAATGGAGCAAGTAATTAGGAGCATTCTACCTACTCAAAATTCTTTCTTGTACATTTCCTTTTCCTTTGACATTGTTATCTTACCATTGATTTGGTAAGTAACCCTATCTTTAGATGTAAACGGGACGGGCGCGGGTCATCCTATAACCATTATTAGCAATGTTGCAAGGCATCTTAGCATTCTCTTTTAGGGACTAAGATCATTTGTAAGGAAACTTAGATAGCGTCATCGAGGGACTATGATCTTGTATTCGTTTGTTTTTGCTAAGATACCTCACATGCGTAATATGGCCATTTTGTAAGGCAACCAAGTGGATTTTATCCTAGGGGTGCTTGTGTGCAAGTGTATTATTTTAATGCTTGTTTTTTGTCTTGAATTAGGATTTTCTATTTGATTGATTTTATTCTTTCCATATAAACCCTAATTACTAGCATGTAAATATGAAGCATTTAAATTACGGAAGATAAAAATACTAAGCTATTACATGATTTGTGGGAAGGGGGTGTACAAAGTATAAATGGGGATTGCAAGAAATTAAACCCTAATTAATCTATTACAACCATATTGAATTGAATAAATAAATGTACAAAATATGAAAAGGAATAATGTATAAAGTAATGAATAAAAAAAGAATGAATTTTATTTGGTTTTGTCCTTGTTGAAAAAACTTTTTATTTCTTAACCTAATGAACTAAAAAAATGCTTAATAAAAAAATAAACTAATTTAATTTAAAAGAGAAAATATTTTTAAGTTTTTTGAAGAAGATTTTAGGCATTCTTCTCGCGGTAAATGCTCGAAGGTAATCTTCTCAAAATGTGGTAGCAACGTCAAAACATGTTCTTTGTAAGGGATAAGGTTAGGGTGTTTGGTGTCCCATTCCCCTTTGATCTGACTGATGGCCAAATCTAAATCTATGAACACACTCAAAGATCTGATCCCTAAGTCTATGGCAGCTCTGAGACCAAAGATGCACGCTTCGTATTCCGCCATGTTGTTTGTACAATTGAAGCAGAGTCTGGCAGTAAAGGGAGTATGACACGCTTCTGGAGATATGAGTACAACACTGATACCATTTCCATGTGCGTTGGATGCCCCATCAAAGAACAGGGTCCTTCGGGATCCTTGTTCAAGTCCGTCATGTGGCCTGAATTCTTTACAGTTGTCTAACGTCATGATGTCTTCATCCGGAAATTCGAACTTCATGGATTGGTAGTCTTCCACGGCTTAGTGAGCAAGGTGATCAGCTAATACACTGCCCTTTATTGCCTTATGGGTGGTATATTGTATGTCATACTCTATTAGGATCATCTGCCATCTCGCTATTCTCCCGGAGAGAGCAGGTTTCTCGAAGATGTATTTTATTGGATCCATTTTAGATATCAACAAAGTAGTATGGGTCAGCATATACTGTCTTAGCCAGCGAGCAGCCCATGCCAGAGTGCAACAAGTTTTCTCAAGCAGTGAATATCTGGTTTCACAGTCGGTAAATTTTTTGCTCACGTAGTAAATAGCATGCTCTTTTCGGCCAGACTCGTCATGCTGCCCCAATACACACCCCATTGAGTTTTCTAAAACAGTCAGATACATGATCGATGGTCTTCCCTCGACTGGTGGCATAAACACAGGGGGATCTTGTAAGTATTCTTTGATTTGTCAAAAGCAATTTGGCACTCGTCATTCCATTTGACTACTTGATCTTTCTTCAACAATTTGAAGATTGGCTCACAAGTAGCTATCAGGTGAGAGATGAATATGGAAATGTAGTTCAAACTCCCCAAGAATCCGATGACTTCCTTCTCAGTACGAGGAGCAGGCATCTCTTGTATCGCTTTAACTTTGGCAGGATCTACCTCGATGCCTTTGTTGCTGACGACAAATCCTAGGAGTTTACCAGACCTTACTCCAAATGTGCACTTGTTTGGATTCAACCTCAGCTTGTACTTCTTCAGTCTCTCAAACGGTTTTTGTAAGTGATCAAGATGCTATTTTTTGGTTTGAGATCTGGCTATCATATCGTCCATGTAGACCTCTATTTAGTGATGTATCGTGTCATGAAATAAAGCTACCATGGCACGCTGATAGGTTGCCCCAGCATTCTTTAGTCCGAATGGCATCACCTTATAGCAGAAAGTACCCCACTGCGTGACAAACGTTGTTTTCTCCATGTCCTCAGGCGCAATTTTGATTTGGTTGTAACATGAGAATTTGTCCATGAAGGAAAACACTTTGTGTTGTGCCGTATTGTCAACTAGGATGTCAATGTAGGGAAGTGGGAAATCATCCTTAGGGCTTTCCCTATTCAAATCTCTATATAGTCCATGCATATTCGTACCTTGACGTCTTTCTTGGGTACGGGAACAACATTGGCAACCCATTGCGGATAGGAGGTGACGACCAAGAATCCAATGTTAAATTATTTCATGACTTCTGCTTTAATCTTCTTTGACATATCTGGTCGCATTCGACGGACCTTTTGTTTTACTGGTGGGCAATCCTCTTTTGTAGGCAGACGATGTACCACAATATCTGCATCAAGTCCCGCCATGTCTTCATATGACCAGACAAAGACCTCAACATACTCGTGCAGCAACTGAATCAGACGCTCCTTGACACTCGGTTCCAGATTGGCACCCACCTTAACTTCTTTTTTGTCTTCTTCGGTACCCAGGTTGATTGTGTCCACGGGTTCCTCGTGAGGCTGAATGGTTTTCTCTTCTTGCAGTAGTAATCTGGCAAGTTCCCCTGGTACTTCACAATCTTCCTCACCTTCGTCTTCGGCTTGGTAGATTAGATTTTCAGAGTCACAGAAAGCCATAGCAGAACCGTTACCCATGGGATCCCGAATGGATGTAGACCTGCATTGTGAGTGTGAGTGTGTGTAAGGGTATAGCTATTTTTGAAAGAAATGAAAATGTAAAAAGAAAAAACAATGAGCACAAAGCTTGTATGCAAAACGTCCATGATTCATTGATGTCATATGGAAATGAGATAATAACACTTACAAATGGACCATTGTGCCTCGGGAAGTCACAAGGTTTTAAGAGTTTGAATTGTTTTAATATTACAGATCCAAAAAAATGCAAAGACCAATTACTGTGGGATAAAAGTGATCGGGACAAAATCTCTAGCCTCCCAATTGCTGAGCCCTCCACTGACAGTTGGGAAGATCCAATCCTCCAGGTTGCAACCATCTTCATCATCCTCTACCGCGTTGACTTCACGATTGTTGATCTTCAGGGGTGGTCTTCCAGCACGAGCGCGATGTACAACTTTCTGAGCACTTGAAGAGAAACCCAAATTGAACTTATCTGACTTGTATGGGATATCCAGGAGTTGTCCCCAGATAGTGCACCCACCTTATTATATTACTGCATTTGCATCCTTCAAAGATGACATCCTGAGTGGAGGCCTTGTGATCTTGGGAACAACTTTGGTTACTGCCACATCTTGCGCGACTTCTTCAAAGTGTTGGAATGGAGTTTCAATAATTTCACCATATAATTCCACATATCTGAAGGAATTGAGATGGCTGATCACATACTCTTCTTCTCCATTAATGGTGATAATCTTCCCTTGAATTGGATACTTCAGCATTTGGTGCAACGTAGAAGTGACAGCGCCAGCATTGTAAATCCATGGTCAGCATAGCAAGCAGGAATATGAGGGACGGATATCCATTACATAAAAAGTTGAATCAAATGTTTGGGTTCCAACCTTTATGGGGATATCCACTTCCCCATGTACCATCCTTTTCGAGCCGTCAAAAGCCCTTACTACTATGTTACTTGGTTTCAATGTCAATCCCTCATAGTCAAGCCTGTCAAGAGCTTTTTTAGGAAATACATTCAGAGATGAGCCAATGTCCACCAAAACATGAGCCAAGGTTGTGCCCCTACATTCAACTGAGACATGCAATTCCTCATTATGCTTCCTTCCTCTTGGCGTTAAATCAACATTTGAAAAACCTAGACCATTATCTGTAGTTAAGCTAGCTATGCAGTCTCGGAACTGATCGACGGATGTCTCTTGGGGTGCATGGGAAATTTTCAGGAATTTTACCAAGGCTTTTGCATGCACCTCAGAACATAGTAGTAAAGCTAGCATGGGAATTTTAGATGGAGTTTGCCCCAGTTTCTCAACTACATCGTAGTCGCTTCTTTTTATGATTTTTAGAATTTCCTCCATCTCTTTCCGGGAGTTCTCAGGGATAGCCAATGATTGTGTCTTCGTCTTCATAGACTCAACCAGAACACCTTTTCCTCGAGTCTCAGTTACTCGGCATAAGAAGTGTCAGTAGGAATGATAACAGGGATTGTAACAACTTTTTCAGTTGGAGTATTAGTGGAGACGATTGTAGTACTGTGAATAGCCTTCGGGGGAGCAACAACAGGAATGATTACGGGTCCAGAAACTGCTTTTGGGGGATCAATTTCTGGAGAGAATATCCTTCCGCTTCGGGTAATCTTGCTAGTTCCTGCAATATTACTGATGTCGGAGTTGACTTTCTCGGAACTCGAATCTTCGGCGGCTGGCCAATCCTGCTTGATACTGTGGCAGTAGACATCCCCTCCATAATTCCATGGTATGGTTTTGTCTGACGAATATGGGACTGGTCCAGGCATTGTAATTATTAACGGAGTTACTTTCGGAACTGATGTAATTTTAACGGGTCTTTTGGTGGAGACCCTGGAAGAATTGGCGGAAATGGTAATGATAGAAACATCTTTAAAAGGAACAGGTGGAACAAAAGTATTTTCAAACAAAATTTCTTTGTTATCTATTAGGAACTGAACGCCTGTTTTCAACAAAGGACAGCTGGTTGGTAAGGACAAACAGAAATGACAGCCTTCATTATAGCCCGAGAACACACCGGAATTCAACAAGTTCACTTTAATAATCAAGAGTGGGGTCATAAGTTCATCAACTGAAGTAACACACATTTCTTCTTCAATGGCATTGGTATTATGGCCATGTTTGGGCATAGGGGCAGAAATGACATTTGGCTTTTCGGGTGCATCGAATTCGATCTCTTTTGCTTCAATGAGGTCTTATATTTTGTTCTTTAGAGCCCAACAATTATTAGTGTCATGGACGAGACTCTCAGAGTGGTATGCACAACGGGAATTAGGATGATAGTGAGGAGATGCTGTATTAGGATTCTTTGGATCTTCTTTCAAGGTCACCAGGCGAGATCTTAACAGATGTGGCAATACTTGAGATAAGGTCATATTAATTCTGGTGAATTGTCTGACTGGCCTTTCCATCATTGGTTGGTTGTTTCTCTGCTGATCAGGCACAGGTTTAGGAATCATAACAACCCCCACCATTGAACGGAATTCGGCCCTATCTTGATTTCTCTGAGGATAAACAACAACCACTTCTTTCTTTCCGATAAATGGCTTTCTTATAGCAGCAGAGGATGTATCCTTTTGAATCTTTCCACTCTTTATCCCAGCTTCTACCCTTTCTCCGGTCAATATCAGTTCAGTAAAACCTGCCGATGAACTCCCAATTAGGTGATTGAAGAAGGGACCAAACAAGGTGCCCAAAAACAGGTCTACTAATTCTCTTTCAGATAGGGGAGATTGAACTCTTCCAGCCAAGTCTCTCCATTTTTGCGCATAGTCATTGAAACCTTCATTGGAAACCATGGCCATACTCTGGAGTTGAGTACGGGTAGGCGCAAGATCAGCATTGTATTGGTATTGTTTGTAAAAGGCTGCAGCAAGATCTTCCCAGTTATGAACATTGGATATTTCTAGCTAATAAAACCAATCAAGTTGAGTTCCAGACAGACTGTCTTGGAAGAAGTGTACCCATAAATCTTTGTCAACGGTATGGGGCTGGATTTTCCTCACGTAGGACCGGAGATTAATTTTGGGGCCTGAGACTTTGTCATATTTGGCGAACACAGGTGCTTTGAATTTGGGAGGAATGACAACCCCCGACACTAACCCCAATTCCTCAAAGTCCAAGCCAGTCACTTTTTGGATTTCCATCGCACTCAACCGCTCTTCGAGATGTTTATACTTGTCATCAGCTGGAGGGTATTATTCTTCAGAATAGTCTTCTTCTTCCTCTTCTGATTCTGATGGGACAACTGTTTCCTTGCCTTTCCCATCTTGATTGTCTCTCTCACCGGATGTCGTTGCAAAGTCTAGGGTCCTTCTTGTCTGCCCATGAAATCTTCTTCCCATGTTTAGGACTCCGGTTACCTTCTTTGTCTTCTTTTTATTTCCCTCAGCTAGCAAAGTTTTCAACTCTTCTTGTCCTTTGGCCAAAGTTAAGAGCAACTGTTGAAACTGTGCATTCTGAGCTTGGAGGTCCTTCAATGTTTGCTCGAGATCCATCTTACTGAAATAAACAGTAGAGAGATGAGGATACTTGTTGCAAGAAACCTGCTTATGTTGTAATGAATGATAAATGCATACGTAATGATTTCAAGGATTTTAAGATTCAAATTCATTTTAGACAAAAAAGGAAACACACGTTATATTAATAAATTAAATCTTTTGAGTACATCAATGCCTTCCTGGGAAAAAACAAATACAAGAGACTCTAAGATAAAAAGGTAGTGCGCATCCTCTTTGGTGCAATGTAGGCATTCAGAGTCTGCTCCTCATGAAGTAGCCTAGTGAGTTCCAAAACCTTCTTCTCGCTTGCGTAGAATTGGGCTTCGAAAGTATATCTCTCTCCCTTGAGTTGTATCCAATCCCTTTGTAGGTCTTCAAGAGAGGTAGGCATGTTAGGATGTAAGATAGTGTATGGAATATCTCCTTCCATGACAGGCTCAATGATTACTGGGAGAATGGAGGGGTGAGGCATCATAAGACTCTGAGCACGAGTTCGTACCCATTTGAGGTAAGGCTCAAGAGGGATGGAATTTTTATGCCCCAAAGTCTTGCTATCTACCTTGTTTAACATCCTCTAAGCTCGGATAAATCTCTGGCAAAGACCTTGATCTTCGTTGTCGTAGTCAAATACCAAACCTTGAATCAGCATCTCGTACGGGCCATCCCTTCGGGCATAACCAAACTGTCTTAAGGCTAAGAAGGGGTTGTAGGAGATACCTCCCCTAATACCAAGTCAAGGTACATTAGGAAATTCTCCACAACGGTCGACAATAGTAACATTGAGCACCAATGAATGTCTGAATATTTGAGCGTCATCAACCTTTGTAACCACCTTGAACCTTGCTCATTCTTTAATACAGATTGGGGAAGATGCGAAATAAACCATCTTTCTAAGATAGGAGTGACACACATAAGGACACCTCTTTTCTTCATTGTGCGAGTGTGAAAAGAGTGTAGGATATCCCCTAGTAATGTAGGCACCAGGTTGCGAGATATGAAGATTTTAATGGTGTTCACATCTATGAGTTGATCAGGATTTGGAAACAACACCATCCCATAGATGAGGAGAGCCACAATTTCCTCAAAGGCTTGCAGATCCAAGGAATTCCAACAACTTTGGGCTTTCTCAAACAGGAACTTTGCTAGGAAACCCTTGACACCACTCCTTGTTTCCCAATGAGTTGTGACATCAGATGAGTGCAAGTGTAGAGCTTGAGCAATCTCTTCTGGCTTTGGGTCTCTTTCTGTACCATTGAAAGGTAGTTGGTTGAGAATGGGAATCCTCAAGAGTCGGGAGAATTCTTCCAAAGTAGGCACAAGTTGATAGTCGGGAAATGTGAAGCAATGGTGTAAAGGATCAAAGAACTGAAAGAGAACCTTCATCATGTCCTCATCTGTGTTGGAGGTGACCAAGTTGAGTAGGCGACCATGTCTCTCGGTGAATGGAGAGTTTTCAGGAATCCTTGAAGCTAGCTCCCTGAGTTGTGGAGGGATCCTTACAATATTGACTTGAATAGTTTTCCTGCGAAGTGAATCCATATCCTACAAAATAAGAACAAAGATGAATCCCAAAATCCTTGAAATGGTTAGTGGATGTATATGATGTTCATGATGTTATGTACAAGTATGTATATACAAACAAAACAAACAAATCCTTAGGTTTAGGCTTGCATGGAGTTTTATAGGTAAGTACCCTCTTGAAGTTTAGTTGGCTTAAACTTATCCTAGTAATAGTAACCGGGTTCTAAGGAGCTCAATATCACCAGTTTGTTTCCATGGTCATTGTTTCAGCACAAGCCTCTTTAATGGCGACCGAAATATACCAAGAAACCAAACCTCAATGAGTGTAGTATCGAGTATCTACCAACTTCAGACTGCACCAAAGCCGGTCATCTCACTACATCCTAAAGGCCAAGTTGGTCAAGTAAAGGCTCTAAAAGTTCATTAGTGCTTCATGACATCACTCAGCGGCCCCGTATTCTCTTTGATTAACTCAAAGGCTACTGTTACCCATAAATATGTCGCACTAACGTATCTATTGCTTAGACGATATCGGTATACCCTGTACAGTTTCCATAATGTATTTATACGTACCTATAATGTATCCCAAATCCGGGTAGAGGATTCAAACCCAAACAAAGAACCATAATGTAAAGCATACAAGTCAAACAATGTAAGCAAGTAAATGTGATCTAACCCTAAGGTAACCCCACTTTTAGAATTTTCCCCAGCAGAGTCGTCAGTTCTGTGATACGGTGGGAGAACTGACTTGGGTGTTTTTCGTTTGATCGCAAATTTTGCAGTTAGTAAGAGTCACCACCGACTTTTCTTTTATCCAAAAGGAAAGGTGAAAAAGCACAGGAAATACCTTTGAGATTGTTTATTGAGTTTGGGGGGTAGATTATGAAAAGGGAAGGTATTAACATCCTTTTCATCCATGGTTTTCCATGGGCTCTTAGTTACTTGCTAGATCACTTGCTTTTGTTTGAAATTGTGCTTAGTGTGGTTTTTTAAAGTATTTTATAAAGAGGCCATTGTTTAGGCAATCTTTGTAATGATTCTCATTCGTAAGAATGTATACAAAGATGTTTGATCTTTTGAAAATGTTTTCAATTTTGTAAGATGTTTGAAAGTGTATGTGATTGTTTTGAAAATAGCAAGGATGTTTGTTTTGAAATGGAGCAAGTAATTAGGAGCATTCTACCTACTCAAAAGTCTTTCTTGTACATTTCCTTTTCCTTTGACATTGTTATCTTACCATTGATTTGGTAAGTAACCCTATCTTTGGATGTAAACGGGATGGGCGCGGGTCATCGTATAACCATGATTAGCAATGTTGCAAGGCATCTTAGCATTCTCTTTTAGGGACTAAGATCATTTGTAATACAACTTAGATAGCGTCCTCGAGGGACTATGATCTTGTATTCGTTTGTTTTTGCTAAGATACCTCACATGCGTAATATGACCATTTTGTAAGGCAACCAAGTGGATTTTACCCTAGGGGTGCTTGTGTGCAAGTGTATTATTTTAATGCTTGTTTTTTTATCTTGAATTAGGGTTTTCTATTTGATTGATTTTATTCTTTCCATACAAACCCTAATTACTAGCATGTGAATATGAAACATTTAAATTGCGGAAGATAAAAATACTAAGCTATTACATGATTTGTGGGAAGGGGGGTGTACAAAGTATAAATGGGGATTGCAAGAAATTAAACCCTAATTAATCTATTACAACCATATTGAATTGAATAAATAAATGTACAAAATATGAAAAGGAATAATATATAAAGTAATGAATAAAAAAAGAATGGATTTTATTTGGTTTTGTCCTTGTTAAAAAAAGTTTTTATTTCTTAACCTAATGTACTAAAAAAAAGCTTAATAAAAAAATAAACTAATTTAATACAAAAGAGAAAATATTTTTAAGTTTTGTGAAGAAGATTTTAACATTAAACTAAATAGCATGAAAATTAATTAAATTAGGAAAAGTATAAATTCTATGTTTATTTTAAGAAAATAAAATAAGCCTAAATCTATTCAATTAAAAAAAGTTAAGTTTGTAACAAAAATATTTTTGATGTTTTAGTCTAGAAAATAAAATAAATGTATATAGCATAAATAAAAATATTTTTATTTTTATCTTTTTTTTTGTCAATAAAATAAATATTAATATTAATATTAATAAATAAAAAGAAAAAGAAAAGAAAATAAAATAAAAAGTCAGGGGGATTCATTAGTAAACAAAAGAGTATTCAATGAGGAAAAATAAACTAAGCCCAATGAAGAGCCCAAATGCAGCCAAAAAAGAACAAAAAAAGAGTCAGAAAATGTAAAAATAACAAAATGGTCACGCTGGGGCTTGAACCCAGGACCATGGGATGAACAGGCGCGCGCTTTTCCACTGAGGTGGCTATACATCCATTTACTTGTATGAAATGATAAATACATAACACAAAACACGCCCTAACTGTACTTCATCTTCAACCTCCAGCCAAAGGATCTGAAACTTGTTCATTTCTCAACCATTTTCAAAAATGTAAACATGAAAATTGCTCCATTTTGTCACATGAATCAAACCATATGAATATCATAAACTATAAATCAAAGATGAATGAGAATTTTTAAAAGTACCAAATTCTGACCTAAATATTTCAGAAAGTTCAAACTCAAAATTCTCCTAGCTCAATCAAAATAAATGAAATCTATGGACATGTACATCTTCAGGGCAATGATGTCTACATTTTATCTTTACAAATGCAAGTCTAACAATGCCTAAGTAATGAGATAGAAGTTCAAGAAAAATACCTCAAAACTGGAAATCGTGAAATGGATTTGAGCTTGTTTGAGGAAGTGCTGATGATCTGGTTAGCTTCCTTAGACCTCTAGGAAGCTAATGCAATAGCTGGCTTGAGCTGAGGGTGGCTGGAATGGTCTGGAGAAGTCCAACTGTGATGCTCTGTTTTTGGTTATGGAAGACATGGAAAATGGTGTTACATAAGTGAAACAGGTACATGGATGAGTTACCCTTGATGCAAGGAATCTTTAGAAACTAAAAGGACGAGAAACGCACGAGTGAAATGTGAGTTTGAGGTTCAAGGTCAGAAACTGTGCAACAATGGAGTTTTTGGGCAATTTCTGATTTGAGAGAGTTTAGGTGTATTTTAGGGTGCTCAAGCTATTCCTCTAGATCACAAATAGTGCCTCTATTTATAAGCAACAAGTTTGGAGACTTGTTGTTGATCAGAATTCAAAATCACAAGTTTATGCATAACATGTGATTTTTGAGAATTTCAAGTTTCCAAGCATTGTGTACTTGCTAAGATAGAGTGGTTATGCTTTAAACAATCTTGCTTCTGACTTTGTGGATGGAGTGTGATCATAGGGAACAAGTTAGAGGCTCAAGAATTGACTTTACACAAAAGCTTGCTTTTCTAAAATGGAAGTATTCATTTTGTGCCATTAATGGAAATATGGATTGGATAAAGCTTAAACCACTTGGATTAAAGCTCAAAACTTTGTGTAATCCATTAACGATGGATAGATACACAAGTCAGGAGGCCTTCAAAGCAAGATTATTCAGCCTAGGTTTGAAATTGGATTTTTTGTTCATCACAACATGCCTTGTAATTCAAGTGACAAAACACCAACTTCATCTCTTCGATTCTCCCTACTAAAGAATGATCTCAAGGAGTTCTTGGACATTTTGGAAATATTGCAATATGATATACAACCCATATTTGAATTTATTTTGAATATTCACCTTGGAACTATATGAAAAAGTGCCATGAAGTTGAGTCAAAATCCTGACCAAATTAGGGCAAAATTTCACTAAGTGTTTAGTTTTATGATCCTATGTTCTTGAAATTATAACTTGAGATCCAAGAACTTTTGGAAGAAGTTGTGTGAAGAAAAGTTGTAGATTTCATGGAGATCTTCAACTTTAATGTTGGAAGTTTCTCTTGAATCATCTTGCATCATGGTGAAAATTTGGCTCAAAGTTATGAAAAAACATGAAATTTCCAACACTTAGAAAAATTTCTCTGTTTTAAAATTTTGAATTTTCAAAAAGAAATCTTGACTTTTTGATTTCTTGATGAATAAGTTTCATATTTTGATATGTTTTGATGAATTATGATCTTTGGCACTTTAATTTGACCAAAAAGTCAAAGTTTGATTTTTCAATATACAATTGACTTTTGATCAATTGACTGCAAGATTCATCTGTCAACCCAATGGATTTGCAATGTTTTGAACCATGTCAATAGGTCAAAATTATGCAATTGGACTCTTGATATCATGCCTTAAACCAATTGACCATTTGCTGGGTAAAAAAAATAGAAATTGCCCTTTCCCAATCAAAACCCTAATTTTGATCATTTTGCCCTTTTGGAGATTTGATCAAATTTCTTGAGGGATTATGGTCCAAACTTGATCAAATGATACATATGAGTTTAAAATGTTGAAGTGGATAAAAAATTATGAGATTTGACTGTAAATTGGCCATGGTTGACTTTTCCCCAATACAACTGATTTTTAGGTCCACTATTCAATTGACTGATCAAAAGTGTGATCCAAGGCTTGAAACTTGACATGAGTAATATTGGGGGTCCATAATGGTCCATTAAAGTCATATGAAGCATTGATAGTTCAAAAATCCTTGTGCAAACTCAAACCCTAATTTTGGTCATCAATACCTAAGGAGGTGTCTTGAGCTAATCAAACCCTAGTGCAGTCTTGAGCCCAAGGAGATCTTGTGAGCAAATTATTAATAAGTGAGAGGGAAAATTTTGGGGTACAACAGTATGGGACTGAGACAATGCAGGCTCAACAATATTTGGAGTGTCGTGGCAGGTTGGTGCAGGACTGTTGCATAGCAACACAGTTGGCTTGAGTTTGGAAGTATATAGGACTTTGGTCAACAAACACCTTGAACACTCCACCCTTTCGTTTTGATCACTTTGACCAGACTCATCATCATACAACAACGTTTGTTTCCAATAATGTATGCTCTTCGAATAGACCCATTATAGGTCCTTTGAATCCACCAACTATGATCCATAGTGTTGAAGAGTTTTAGAGGTGTGAGTAAGTATGTTGCTTCGAAGGGTTTAGTTGCCCTAAATTGTAAATCGAAAGAGGCTGCCCAGCTTGTAAATCGAAGGATCTTCCCAGCTTGTAAATCGAAAGAGGCTGCCCAACTTGTAAATCGAAGGAAGCTGCCAGGCTTGTAAATTGAAGGAAGCTTCCCAGCTTGTGGATCGAAGGGGGTTACTTCGAAGGAAAACATATGGCCAGTTTGAAACTTGTTAAATCAAAGCCAACTTGTTTCTTTTTTGACCTAATCGAAAGGCACATTAACATCTTCAAAATTTTACATCTTCTTTATTTCTTTAAACATGTTTTTGTAATCACACATGCGAGAGAAATCTTGAGAAAATGAGAGGGAAAATTTTGGGATACAACAGCTGCCCCTGTTCAATCTTCTTAAACTTGAAGAGTTAGATTGGCGAATCTGCCATTCGTGACTTGAAGGTGGAAGATGATTGAACACTAGAGTGCCTAAAAATTTGCACTTTATGATGTGGTGGTTGATTATGTAGGGAGTGGGCTTAAAGATGCCATTTGGTAAGATGATAGAGAGTTATCAGAGATGGGCTTATAGATGCCATCCAAAGGTGATTGTTGACATAAATTAGACTAAGTATAAACTTGACTTCAACTGGAAAAGAATCAGAATAAATTTTGGAGCGATTTATCTGAACCAGAGGAAATGTCTACCAGAAAGAATCAGGATAAACCATTGAGAAATTTAAACTGAACCATCAGAGGTCTGGAAAGAATCAGAATAAATCTTGGGGCGATTTATCTGAACCAGAGAAAATGTCTATCGAAAAGAATCAGGATAAACCGTTGAGAGATTTAAACTGAACCAACAGAGGTCTGGAAGGAAGTATTTGTCATGTAGATAGTCAACCTGTCTTGTCTCGGGAATTGATCTACAATTGATTTGTTCGTAGATATTTATCTTGTCTGGTTTCAGGTATTAATCTTGATGATGATAGATGATGAAGGAAGCTTGGACGATTACTACTCCAAAAGGCAATGAAGGAACCTTGGACGATTACTACTTCATCAAGTGATGAAGGAACCTTGGATGATTACTACCTCGGCTGATGATGAAGGAATCTGGGTTGATTACTACTTCAGAAGGTAATGAAGGAATCTTGGATGATTACTACCTCAGCAGATGATAAAGGAATCTGGGACGATTACTACCTCAACAGATAATGAAAGAATCTTGGAAAATTACTACCTCAGCAGATGATGAAGAAATCTTGGATGATTTTTACTCCAAAAGATGATGAAGGAATCTGGGACGATTACTACCTCAGCGGATAATGAAGGAATCTTGGACGATTGCTACTCCAAAAGATGATGAAGGAATCTTGGACGATTACTACTCCAAATGATGATGAAGGAATCTTTGGACAATTACTACCTCAGTAGATGATGAAGGAATCTTGGACGATTGCTACTCCAAAAGATGATGAAGGAATCTGGGACGATTACTACCTCAGTAGATAATGAAGGAATCTTGGATGATTGCTACTCCAAAAGATGATGAAGGAATCTTGGATGATTACTACTCCAAATGATGATGAAGGAATCTTTGGACAATTACTACCTCAGCAGATGATGAAGGAATCTTGGACGATTTTTACTCCAAAAGACGATGAAGGAATTTGGGATGATTACTACCTCAGCGAATAATGAAGTAATCTTAGACGATTGCTACTCCAAAAGATGATGAAGGAATCTTGGACGATTACTACTCCAAATGATGATGAAGGAATCTTTGAACAATTACCACCTCAGTAGATGATGAAGGAATCTTGGATGATTTCTACTCCAAAAGATGACGAAGGAATCTTGGATGATTACTACTCCAAATGATGATGAAGGAATCTGGGACGATTACTACCTCAGTGGATAATAAAGGAATCTTGGACGATTGCTACTCCAAGAGATGATGAAGGAATATTGAACGATTACTACTCCAAATGATGATGAAGGAATCTTTGGACAATTACCACCTCAGCAGATGATGAAGGAATCTTGGACGATTGTTACTCCAAAAGACGATGAAGGAATATGGGACGATTACTACCTCAGTGGATAATGAAGGAATCTTGGACGATTGCTACTCCAAAAGATGATGAAGGAATCTTGGACGATTACTACTCCAAATGATGATGAAGGAATCTTTGAACAATTACTACCTCAGCAGATGATGAAGGAATCTTGGACGATTTCTACTCCAAAAGATGATGAAGGAATCTGGGACGATTACTAACTCAGTAGATAATGAAGGAATCTGGACGATTGCTACTCCAAATGATGATGAAGAAATATGGGACGATTACTACCTCAAAAGATGATGAAGGAATCTTGGACGATTGCTACTCCAAAAGATGATGAAGGAATCTGGGACGATTACTACCTCAGCGGATGATGAAGGAATCTGAGATGATTACTACTCCAAAAGGATGATGAAGGAATATTGGATGATTACTACCTCAGCAGATAATGAAGAAATCCAAGCTTGATTTTGTCTTGGAGAAATTTACAAATTAATGACACTTATCTGTTGACCTTTTCCTGAAAAGGTAAATAAAATGTTGTATGCAATGTCATGATGAATGAAATGCATTATGTAATGATGTTCTCAAAATGAGGTTATGCTGTATGCATATATCATGTATGTTATATGATGTATGAATGTGAAGCATTGTTGAAATGTATCTTTGCCTCGGAAAATAAATCCTTGACAAGTGCTGGGGAGTCATTAAATCCCGAACTGTTGTTGAAGAGTAGGTGTGTCTTTAAACCTTGTTTAGAATGTTTCCACTGGGGATTCCTATTTTGTTGATTGAGGAGAACTCCGCTGGGGAAGTTGACTTTACTTGAGAAGAAAACTTTGTGGAGGATGTTGATTTCTGCTTGGGGAAAAGAGTTTAGGAGCCTCAGTTGTTTGTTACTCTACTGGGGAGTTATCTCTTGATGGATGATAAAGGGAGCTAACAACTTGTTGGGGATAAAGGAGTTAATTGTTATCTGGTTGTCTTCCGGGTTTTGCAGCAGCTTACTGGGGATTGTAGGAAAGTCTAATGGGTAAGAAGAGTTATGGTCCCTTGATTTATAGTAGTCTTGGGAGGCAAATTCAATTTGGGGAATCTTGCCATTTGTTTGGGAAGTAAACCCTATTACCAATCTGTTGGAGAGGCGCCTTTCTTTGGCAGGATCTCCTCGAAGAGTCTTGAGATCAACTCAGTTGGGGAGAAGTTTTCAGAGATTGAAACTCTGGATGGGGATCATCCTACAAAAAGGACTTTGTGGGGGGTTTGTCATTGCCCCTAGTAGCAAGTGTTTGTGGCACTCTGTGATGCGGTGGCAGAACTTACTGTTTTTAGTTACTACTGGTTTTACGTTTTTTGTTTGCAAATGTACGATCACCATCGTATTTTATTTCATCCAACACAGGAAAAGGGAAAAAGAACAGAAAAACCTTTTTCGAGATGTTTCTGAGTACGGGGGGTAGATTATAGAAATGGAAGGTGTTAGAACCCTTTCTATCCATGGTTTTCCATGGGCTCTTAGGTACTTGCTCATTTTTAAATTGCTTTTGTATGTTTGTGTGCTTTAAAAAGTTTTGAAGTTGCCTTAGTGCGGCGATTCACTTTATGGTAACCCTTGTAGCAGTCCTCAAGAGTGTGATAAAGTGTTTTTGAAAACTTTAGTTGAAAATTTTGTTTGAAAGTGTATGGTGTAAAAGATTATTTTGAGCAAGTACTTAAGAGTTTCTACCTACTCGAAAAAGATTGTTCATTTTCTTATTTCCTTTAAACAACACTATCCTACTATTAAGGAGTAGGTAGCTCCATCATTGGATGTTAAGGGACTATCTAAAGGGACGTAATGGTCATTGAAGGCAACATATAAAGATACCTTAGAATTTCGAAGGGACTATCATCATAAGATCATTTCTCGTAGGAAACTAGAGGGACAGTAAGGGACTATGATCTTTATGGCGACTTTTGAATTGAGGGTCTTTGCTAAGTGTGATACGGTGGCAGAACCGACTATTATACTAGTTTGCATTTTTTGTTCCAAATGTTGTGGTAAGCAAAAGTCGCCACCGATTTTTATTTTATCCAACAAAGGAAAAGGAAAAAGAACAGAAAAAACCTTTTTCGAGATGTTTCTGAGTAAGGGGGGTAGATTATAGAAAGGGAAGGTGTTAGCACCCTTTCTATCTATGGTTTTCCACGGGCTCTTAGGTACTTGCTCATTTTGAAATTGCTTGTGTGTGTTTTGAAAAGTTTTTATTTAACTTCGTTTTAACCCTTGTATCTGTCCTCAAGAGTGTGACGAAGTTGTTTTTGAAAACTGTGTTGAAAGTGTTTGTGAAAAAGAGTTTATATTATTTTGAGCAAGTACTTAAGAGTTTCTACCTACTCGAAAAAAGGTTGTTCATTTTCTCGTTTCCTTTAGATAGTGCTATTCTACTATTAGTGAGTAGGTATCCCTATCGTTGGATGTTGAGGGACTATCGAAAGGGACAAGTACAATCACTAAAGCAACAGTTAGGAAACTTTAGTAGTAACCCTAGAGTCTTAAGATCTTTCCGAGGTAACACTTCTGAGGTAACACTTCCGAGGCAACATTTGAATGGGTCATTTTGATATTTTAGACTGGAGGGCAACCACTAAAATCTCCTATGCTTAATGATTGTTTACCGAAGGCAACCAAAGTTGGGTAAACCCTAGGAGTGAATATGTGCACGTGAATTTTTTCTAGTTATTTAGTCTTTGCACATTAGGTTATCTACCGTTTTAATTTCAAGATACTCTTTCCATATAATCCTATTAGCATGCATCTAACAATTAAATATTTGCAGGAATTTAAAGTGCGAAAAATAAACCTAGCTATTACAAGGCTTTGACAGTTACATAATTATCTTGACCGAAAATAAAAATGCGGAAGTGTAAAACCCTAGTTACTATTACATCCTCGAAACAGTTACAATAATAATAAAATGAACTAAAATGCGCGCGATAAATTAAATGCGAGAAAAATTGAGAACCCTAAAAATCTAATTGAAAAAATATTTAAATTATTTTTGAGAAAAGACTTAATTAGGTTATGTACAATTAAAACCCTAATTATAATTATTTTTAATTATAAAAGAAATTGAAATTAACATAATTTAAACTAAATTAAATAATTCAAGAAAATTATCTTATAAAAAAAGATTTTATGCATTTTTTGTGGTTTTTATTTGAGAAAAGAAACAATTTAATTACAAAATTTAAAACATAGTTTCTAATTAATTTTAATTAAAACAAGTAATCAAATAAAACTAATTAACCTAATTTATTTTCAAAAATATTAATTTGAATAAATAAGACCTAATTCTGTATTTTGTGATTTTTTTAGTTTAATAAAAAAAATAATTTTTGTGTTAATTAATTAAAATAATTAAAGGAAATAATTAAAGAAATTAAAAAGAAATAGAAAGAAAAGCAATCTGGGCCTGTGTTGAATGTCCCAGGGGGTGCAATTCTGAATTATATTTGGGCCCAAGGCTGATGGCCCAACCCCTGCGCCGAATCCCATGTGTTTACCTTCTGATGGTGAAACATGGTCTCTCGTCTGGAGTGCGTTAGATCTCATGCTAGGCTGATCAAGTGGCTGGATGCAAGGGTGTATGATAGGCCTTTGGATGAGAATTACATACGATCTGTGAATATAAAATAAGAAAATAAGCGTTGTTGGGACCTGGGATCGAACCCAGGTCCTTGAGCTTACCACTGAATGCCCTTGCCAGCTGCGCTATTGTGACTTGTTGTTAGTATAATGAAAACAAAATATAATATAAAGAAAACAAATAGCTGACTCCCACGCGCGCGAATTTCAAATAAACCAGTAGGGTGATGCCAAATCACCTTCTTCTACCTCCAGCCCGTCGTCTTAGGTATATACCTTTTACCTACGGTTGGGCGTTTGTAGCTATAGCCCTGTGAATTTCCAAAATACACAAGACACATGATAAATTACTTCCAACTATATGGATCAATTCGTCTTGATTTTGTGAACATCATGGTGTTCTTCTCTTGGCCCAATTTAACCTGTGTGACAAACCCCTAAAATGCATATGAAAACCCTAATAATGGCAAAGGCACATATATGCGTCAAAAACTCAATTAAATCATCCAGTCAGGTTGCAAACATGTCAATGATCATAAATATATCACTTAAATATGTTAATGATGCAGGAAATTCGATAATCGATTTGGAAAAAATAAGTAAACCGTGAGAGCTGTAGTGTGCGATTCTAGATGCTTCAGGCCTTGCAAATGCTTGCTTTAGGTTCAGTGAGTACCTAGGGATATGACTTGATCTTTAGAAACGCTTGAAACGGCCTATGGAGCAAGATTGGATCTGCACTTTTCTTTGAAAAGTTGAAACTTTGTTCTTTCTTTTCACGCCTGAAAAAACCTTGTCTCATGCCTTGTACCTGTTCCATATATATCTTAGAATGAATTAGGGTTATAAAATTGGCTTGAATCTTTGCAATTATAGAAGATTTGATTTGATTTCCATGCTATATGTAAACTTGCTATTTTGAGCCAAATCATCCCTTTCTTGTACCAATTATGCTTGATTAGTTTTGGTCTTGATATCTCAGCATATTTTGATTGCAAACCTGTCAAAAAATCAAATCTTTACATATCTTTGCTATTATTCACCAATTATTTGATTTAATTCAATTTTCAATTAATAAAAAATCAAAATAAATTGAAAAATGAAAAAAATAATGTGTGGGTGAATATTTGGGTCTTGGACCATATTATAAGTGAGGTGCAAGCATAAGAAGTTATGCCCATTTGGCAACAAATGTAATTTTGAGCCCATTTAACTTTTGGCAATTTTGCAAAAAAGGTCAACTTTGACAAGGCATATCTCTTCCAATTTTAAGCCTAGAGAGGTGTTCTTGGAATTTTTAGAAATCTTAGGATGTCCCCCAAGAAACCCTTTTGGTCTCATCTCAATTGGGTCTTCCGTGTTCATGTAAGAAGCTTTGACCCTAAAGGTGTTTTTGTTGAATTTTCAAAAGGACCCATAATGTAGAAATTCATATCTTTTTGTGGTTGCATATTTTGAACTTGTGGGCTGAAGATGAGTTGTAGGGAATTGAATCCTCTTCAAAATGAGATTTGGATGGAAAATTTCTGATAAAGCATGTGGAAGTTATGCTTGGTCAAAGTTTGGTTGACTTTTCTTGAGAAACCCTAATTTAGCAACTTTTGGGTTTTGATGAATTTGGAGCATTCCTTGGGGAATCATGATCAACCCTTGATCAAATGATGAAATTCACTTTAAAATGTTAATGTTGACCAAAAATCTTGAAGTTTAACTGTATGTGGGTCACAATTGACTTTTGACCTAATACAGCCGATTCTCAAGCATTTGAGCAGTTGACTGAGCAAACTTCTTGTGCAAGGCATGAAACTTGACTTGTAGGGTCTTGAGATCATATTAGGACCATGGGGGAGAATATGAGATCTTTGGAGTTCACATTTTCTTGATGAGAATGGAAACCCTAATTTGAGACACACTGCCTTAGGAGAGAGTTTGTCTGGTCAACTCTTGGGCAAACTTGAGCAAATTGAGGATCTCTAGGAGTATATATTGAGTAAAATAAGAGGGAAAATTTTGGGGTACAACAGCTGCCCCTGTTCAATCTTCTTAAACCTGAGGATGTAGATTGGCCCGTCTGCCTTTCGTGATCTGAAGGTGGAAGATGATTGAACACTAGAGTGCCCAGAAATTTGCACTCGCATGAAGTGGCACTTGATTTGTGATATCGGGAATGGGCTTATAGATGCCATTCGAAAGTTGCTAGAGAATTGTCGGAGATGGGCTTAAAGATGCCATCCAAGATGTGACGGAGAATCGTCGGGGATGGGCTTAAAGATGCCATCCAGAGGATGTTGATTTCCTGACACATTCCTTCGATGAGAGTTCCTATTCCTATTGGTGATGAGGAATCTGCTGAGGAATGTTGGTATCTGACTTGGGAGAAATAGAATTTTAGGAGCTTCAGTGGTTCGTTACTCTACTAGGGGAATAACTCCTGCTTGAGGAAGCGGAGGTGAACTGCATATCTGGTCAAGGTATAAGTTGCACCGTGACTTACTGGGGAAATGCGAAACCAATCGCGTTTGACCAGGTCCCAGTCTTACAATGTTGTGAACTGTTGTCTAGAGATAAGAGAGAAAGAACCTGGATAGTAAGGTTATGAGAAGGAATCTGGATAGTAGAGTTACTTCGAAATGAAAGCCTGGATAGTAGGGCTGTGAGAAGGAACCTAGATAGTAGGGTTACTTCGATATGAAAGCCTGGATAGTAGGGCTGTGAGAAGGAACCTGGATAGTAGGGTTACTTCGATATGAAAGCCTGGATAATAGGGCTGTAAGAAGGAACCTGGATAGTAGGGTTACTTTGATATGAAATCCTGGATAGTAGGGTTGTGAGAAGGAACCGGGATAGTAGGGTTACTTCGATATGAAAGCATGGATAGTAGGGCTGTGAGAAGGAACCGAGGTAGTAGGGTTACTTCAATATGAAAGCCTAGATAGTAGGGCTGTAAGAAGGAACCTGGATAGTAGGGTTACTTCGATATGAAAGCCTGGATAATAGGGTTGTGAAAAGGAACCTGGATAGTAGGGTTACTTCGATATGAAAGCCTGGATAGTAGGGCTGTGAGAAGGAACCTGGATAGTAGGGTTACTTCGATATGAAAGCCTGGTTAGTAGGGTTGTAAGAAGGAACCTGGATAGTAGGGTTACTTCGATATGAAAGCCTGGATAGTAGGGCTGTAAGAAGGAACCTGGATAGTAGGGTTACTTCGATATGAAAGCCTGGATAGTAGGGTTGTGAGAAGGAACCGGGGTAGTAGGGTTACTTTGATATGAAAGCCTGGATAGTAGGGCTGTGAGAAGGAACTTGGATAGTAGGGTTACTTCGATATGAAATCCTGGATAGTAGGGTTGTAAGAAGGAACCTGGATAGTAGGGTTACTTAGATATGAAAGCCTGGATATTAGGGCTGTGAGAAGGAACCTGGATAGTAGGGTTACTTAGATATGAAAGCCTGAATAGTAGGGCTGTGAGAAGGAACCTGGATAGTAGGGTTACTTCGATATGAAATCCTGGATAGTAGGGATGTGAGAAGGAACCTGGATAGTAGGGTTACTTCGATATGAAAGCCTGGGTAGTAGGGTTATGAGAAGTAACCTGGGCAGTAGGGTTACTTCAAAGCGATAGTGTAGATTAGTTGACCCGTTTGGTTTCAGGAACTGAGTTTTCGTTAGTCGTCTGCAGATGTGACTTGTATAACTGCTGAATTTGTTGAAGCTAATCCTCTTTTCCTGGAAAGATATCAGGGTTAGTTACATGTGATGCATGAAATGCAAGGTGAAATGATGTTATCAAAATAGATGAGATTATGCTGTATATGATATGTATGCGTATGTCATGATGTATGTTCCTGAAATGCTATTGGGGTATGCTCGCATCTGGGAAAATAAATCCTTGGCTGTTGCTGGAGATTTATAAATATTCTGTCAGGAAGGTTAAGTCATATCTCGGGAAAGCTGACATCAATGCTTTTGAATACTTTTACTCTATGGGGAGTGTATGTACCAATGATTGTGTTCCAAAGCTGGCTCTATCTGGTACCTGCTGGGCGGAGTAATTGTCAGGTTTGGCAGTTCTTATTTTTTCCCTGTTTATGGAATTACGAGTAATTGTCTTTTGTTTCTTATGTAAATATTTACGAGCAACAATCATTTTCAAATGCATATATCAAAAATAAGTCATTGGACGTTCTTGCAAAACAAAGCAAAAAAAGAAAAAACAGATTGAAGTTTCTTGATTTGTATTGATTTTTGAAGTTGGCCTGTAATAGGCGTTTTTGTACAAGGAGTATGACGCTCTAGTAATAGAAAGCCGCCCGCAAGATAGAAATTATATAATTTGTGTAAAAGAAAGAAAAAAACAGCTATGTGAAACAACCCCATTGGGTTCCAACTCTGCTATTGCCTTTATATCTTCAAGCATCTCATCACTTTCTTCTTGGCTGAAAGTTGATCAGATTGATTGGTGCCATCCGAGCTTGATAGTCAATACCGAAGTCTGGTCGCAAGATGATCCAATGAGACATAGTGGTACGCTTTATATCCTTAACTTTTTCCTGGACCGCCCTTTCGGGTTTTGAGTCCACCGGGATACCCTTTTTTGCCCAAGACTCCCTTTCGGGTTTTCGACTTGCCGGGTGTACATATCTTTTTTTATTTTCATCCCTTACTTTTGCTCGAACCCTTTTGGTTCGTCGGGAAGCCCTTATTTTTGCCTAGGTCAGTCAACCTAGTGGGTCTTTAATCAGGCGTAGTATCTTTTCACTATGTCTGCATTGACAGGGTGAGGAAGGTCGTCACCGTCCATGGTGGTTAGAATCATAGCTCCTCCCGAGAAAATGTTCTTAACCACAAATGGCCCTTCGTATGTGGGGGTCCATTTGCCCCTGGGATCACCTTGCGGCAGTATGATGCGTTTGATTACTAGATCCCCGAATTGATATTCTTGACGCCTGACTTTCTTGTTAAAAGCCTTGATCATTCTCTTTTGGTACGTCTGACCATGGCAGATAGCAGTAAGTCCCTTTTCATCGATTAGATTTAACTGATCAAGTCGGGTTTGGATCCAGTCATATTCGTTTAAACCCGTATCCTTCATAATCCTGAGAGAAGGTATCTGGACTTCGATGGGTAGGACTGCCTCCATGCCATATACCAGAAAGTAGGGTGTTGCCCCTGTCGATGTCCGTGCTGAGGTACGGTACCCATGAAGAGCAAATGGTAACATCTCATGCCAGTCTTTGTATGTCATCATCATCTTCTGTAAAATCTTCTTGATATTCTTGTTAGCTGCTTCAACAACGCCGTTCATCTTCGGCCGGTACGGGGAAGAATTATGATGCTGTATCTTGAACTATTTACAGAGCTCAGTGATTATCGCGTTGTTGAGATTCGTACCATTGTCAATAATAATTCTCTCTGGCACACCATATTGACAGATCAGATTGTGTCAGATAAATTACGCCATGACGTTCTTGGTTACTGTAGCAAAGGAAGCTGCCTCAACCCACTTCGTGAAGTAATCAATGGCTACTAGGATGAAGCGGTGTCCATTGGAAGCGGTGGGCCTGATTTCTCCGATCATGTCGATGCCCCACATTGCAAAGGGCCAAGGAGCCGTTAATACATTCAGAGGAACCGGAGGCACATGCACCTTATAAGCGTAAATTTGGCATTTATGACAAGTTCGAGAGTGCTGATAATAATTGGCTTCCATAGTGGACCAATAATATTCTAGCTGCAGGATTTTCTTAGCCATGGTGTGTCCACTGGAATGGGTTCCGAAGGTGCTTTCATGTAGATCTGTCATGATCCTCTCTGCTTCACTTTTGTCTACACACCATAGTAGTGTGGAGTCATGGTTGCGTTTATAGAGGATTCCATTACTGAGGAAGAACTTTGCAACGAACCTTCTCAGAAACTTCTTATCATTGACAGATGCCCCTTCGGGATACTCTTGAGCCTCAAGATACCTTTTGAATTTGTGAAGCCAGGGTTTGTCTGCCACTTCTTCGGTATCGATCTCATAGCAGTGTGCTGGTTCATCCAACCTCTGAATGGTAATTTGGGGAGCTTCATTGTCCCACCTAACCTTGAACATAGAAGACATGGTAGCTAGCGCGTCCACTAACTGGTTCTCATCTCGTGGGAAATGTTCGAAGGTTATCTCTTCAAAATGTGGCAGCAGTGTCAGTACATACTCTTTGTACGGGATGAGATTCGGGTGCTTCGTATCCCACTCGCCTTTGATTTGACTTATTACCAGAGCGGAATCTCCAAATACACTCAAGAACTTGATCCTTAGGTCAATAGCAACTCGAAGACCCATGATGCATGCTTCATACTCCGCCATGTTGTTGGTGTAATTGAAACATAATCAGGCAGTGAACGGAGTATGACAACCCTCGGGAGATATGATTACAGCGCCAATGCTGTTACCTAGTGAGTTTGAGGCTCCGTCAAAATACATAGACCATCGGGATCCCTCCTCAGGTCCTTCATCCGGTCCAGGTTCTTCGTAGTCAGTCACCAACATAATATTCTCATCCGGGAACTCAAAATTCATGGACGGGTAGTCATCCATGGCCTGATGAGCCAAATGATCAGCCAATACACTCCCTTTATTGCTTTTTGGGTTGTATATTGTATGTCGTACTCAGTTAAGATCATTTTCCACCTTGCTATCCTTCCAGAGAGAGTGGGCTTCTAAAAATATACTTGATCGGATTCATCTTTGATATCAATAAAGTAGTGTGAGTCAGCATATACTGTCTCAGTCGGCGAGCAGCCCATGCCAAAGCACATAAAGTTTTCTCGAGCAAAGAGTATTGTGTCTCACAGTCGATAAACTTTTTGCTAAGGTAATATATGATGTGCTATTTTCGACCAGACTCGTCATGCTTCCCCAGCACACACCCCATTGAATTGTCTAGTACTGTCAAGTATAATATCAAAGGTCTTCCTTCAACTGGAGGCATCATAATTGGTGGTTCTTAAAGGTATTCCTTGATTCTTTCGAAAGAGGTCTGACATTCATCATTCCACTTTACCACTTGATCTTTCCTCAGAAGCTTGAAGATTGGCTCACAAGTGGCAGTCAGATGTGAAATGAGCCTGGCGATATAATTCAGGCGTCCCAAGAAACCTCTAACTTCCTTCTCTGTACGGGGAGATGGCATCTCTTGTATGGATTTTACCTTCGCAGGGACTACCTGAATACCCTTGTCGTTGACAATGAATCCCAGAAGCTTACCAGACCTTACCCCGAAGGTGCACTTGTTCGGATTCAACATCAACTTGTATGTCTTCATCCTGTCAAACAACTTTTGGAGATGATCAAGGTGCTCTTCCTCAGTCTGAGACCTGGCTATCATGTCATCAACATAGACTTCGATCTCGTGGTGAATCATATCATGGAACAAAGCGACCATGGCGCGCTGATAAGTTGCCCCAGCATTCTTCAACCCAAAAGGCATCACCTTGTAGTAGAAGGTTCCCCACTGTGTAATGAAGTTTTTTTTCTCCATGTCTTTAGGAGCCATCTTGATCTGGTTGTAGCCAGAGAAACCGTCCATGAAGGAGAAGATTTTGTGCTGCACGGTGTTATCGACCAGAACGTCAATGTGAGGAAGTGGGAAGTCATCCTTGAGGCTTGCCCTATTCAGATCTCTGTAATCCACACACATCCGTACCTTACCGTCCTTCTTATTCACTGGGACGACATTAGCAACCCACTGTGGATACGAAGTGACAACTAAGAATCCTGCATTGAACTGTTTCATGACCTCCGCCTTGATCTTCTCCGATATTTCAGGGCGCATACGACGAACCTTATGTTTAACTGGCAGACAATCTTCTTTAGTCGGCAGGCGATGCACCACAATATCAGTGTCTAAACCAGGCATGTCTTCATAGGACCAGGCAAAGATCTCAACATAGTCGTGCAACATTTGTATCAACCTCTGTTTGACGCTAAGCTCCAGATTTGCACCTATTTTAGCCTCTTTTCTGTCTTCCTCAGTACCCAAGTTCACTATCTCAACCGGCTCTTCATGAGGCTGTATGGCCCTTTCTTCCTGCTGTAGTAGTCTATCAAGTTCTCCAGGCACCTCACAATCATCCTCACCTTCGTCCTCGGCTTGGTTAATCAGATTTTTGAAGTCATAACTGACAATAGCAGAGCTGTTATCAATGGGATTCATAGTGGATATGGATATGCATTATGATACGTGAGTGTGTTTAAGAGAATAGCTGTTTTGATAATAGTGAAAAACAGAAAAGAAAATCAGAGAGCGCAAAATTTGTATGCAAGAAACGTCCAATGCTTTATTAATGCTATATGAAATGACAAATAACAACCCTCACAAACAAAACCAGTGTGCCTCGGGAAAGGCACAAGGCCGTAAAGTTTTAAATTGTTTATTACAAATCTTAAAACAAATAAGTCAATTACTGCGGAATAAAAGAAACTGGTATAAAGTCCCAAGCCGTCCAGTTACTCGGTCCACCATTGGTAGTTGGGTATATCCATCTGTCGATGTCTGAGTCCTTCTCGCTATCTTCAATGGCATTAATTCCCCGATTACTGATGCGTAGGGGAGGTCCTCCATCCCGAGCGCGTCGAACAACCCTTTGAGCCCCTGTAGTAAAGCCCAAACCAAATTTGTCAGTTTTGTGAATGAAATCAGGGAGCTGACCCCAATTGGCACACCCACCTTCTTCAACCACGGCCCTGGCGTCCTTGAGATAAGCTATCTTCAGAGGAGGTTTGTTGTCGGTAGTATTTTCAGTTGATGTCAAGATCTGCAGGGCCTCTTCGAAGTTCTGACAAGGAGTTTCTATAAATTCCCCGTCCATCTCTATGTAGCGGGAGGAATTGAGATGACTCACCATATACTCCTCTTCACCCCGTACAGTGACAATCTTCCCTTTTATCGGATACTTCAGTGTGATATGATGGGAGAACTGACTTGAGGGTTTTGCATTTTATCGAAAATGTTGCGGTTAGCAAGAGTCGCCACCGACTTTTCTTTTATCCAAAAGGAAAGGTGAAAAAGCACAGGAAAGACCTTTGAGATTGTTTCTTGAGTTCGGGGGGTAGATTATGAAAAGGGAAGGTATTAGCACCCTTTTCATCCATGGTTTTCCATGGGCTCTTAGTTACTTGCTAGATCACTTTCTTTTTTGTTTGAAATTGTGTTTTGTGTGGTTTTGAAAGTATTTTGTAAAAGAGGCTATTGTTTAGGCAATCTTTGTAATGATTCTCGTTCGTAAGAATGTATACAAAGATGTTTGTCTTTTTGAAAATGTTTTCAATGTTTGTAAGATGTTTGGAAATGTGTGTGTTTGTTTTTGAAAATACAAGGATAGTTGTTTTGAAATAGAGCAAGTAACTAGAAGTAATCTACCTACTAAAATGTCTTTCTTGTTCATTTCCTTTTCCTTTGATATTGTTGTCTTACCATTGATTTGGTAAGCAACCATATCTTTGGATGTAAACGGGACGGGCGTGGCTCATCGTATAGCCATGATTAGCAATGATGCAAAGTATCTTAGCATTTTGAGGGATTAAGATCATTTTGTAAGGCAACTTTGAATAGCATCATTGAGGGACTATGATCTTATACTTGTTTGTTTTGCTAAGATACTTTGCATGCGTAATATGGCCATTTTTGTGTAAGGCAACCAAGTGGAGTAACCCTAAGGGTGCTTGTGTGCTAGTGTGTTATTTTCATGCTTGATTTTTTCTTGGATTAGGGTTTTCTATTTGATTGTTTTTATCTTGCCATACAAACCCTAATTATTAACATGTTATGTAAAAGCGATAAATTGCGTAATTTAAAGATTGCTACGCTATTACAACATTTTTATGGGAGGGGGGAATACAAATTATGAATGGGGATTTGCAATAATGTAAACCTAATTTAATCTATTACAACCAAATCGAATTTGTACAAATGTTTAAATAAATAATATACAATATAAATTAAATATACAATGGTATGTATATGCAAGAAAAAGATTTTTTTTGTTTTGTTTTTTATATGAAAAAGAGTTTTTGAACTAAACCTAATAATTTAAAAAAAGAAAATTATTTTTAAAAATTGGTTAACCCTAATTCTAGTTTATTAAAAGAAAATCAAGTTCTTTAAATATTATTTGTGTATTTTGTCTTAAAAATAATAAGATAATATTTTATGAAATATTTAGTCTTTTTATACATTAGAATAAATATTTACAAGTGTGAGAAAAAAGAAATAAATATTGACCTAAATATATTTTATTTTATAAGTTTATTAAGGAAAATAATTAATATATAACTAAATAAAAATATTTTTTATGAGGAAATAAGATAAAATAAACAAAAAATGAAATATTTAACATTTTGATATTTTTTATGATTTTATAATATTTAAGAAAAATATTTAATGAAGTAAACAAAAATAAAATAAATAAATCAAAATAAATTGGGCTAGGGGTGTCCTAAGTAATCAGAAGGTAAACATTAGAAAAAAACATAAGCCCAAATGAACAAAAGCCCAGCGCTGCATAATGAGAAAAAATGGCAAAAAGTGTGAGAAAATATGCAAAAGGAAGGCACCAAGGCTCGAACCCATGACCTTAGCAATTTCAGTGCGCTGCCTTGCCACTGAGGTGGCTGTACATCCGTTAGTTCAAATGAAACTAAAAATAGATAACACAAAACGCTTCCTTGCCCTGTACTTCATCTTCTTCCTCTAGCCAGCCTGACCCCCTGTATCTCTCTTATTTCTTCATGAAAATGGAAACTTCAAACATGAAAATGGTAGTACTCTTTCCCACGATTTCAACCATGTAAATCATGTAAACTAATAGTCAAAGATTAAAGCTAATTTCAATGACCCTAATTTTAAACCTAATTTTTACAGAAATTTGAAATCTAAAATTCTCTATACACAATGAATATAAATGAAATCTATGAACATGGTTGGTTTTAGCACAAGGATATCTACATTTTATCTTCACAAATCGAGACCAAAGGATACCTGTGTGAAGAGATAGAAGTTATAGTTCTTACCTCTTTCAGATGAGATTATGAATGGAGTTTGAGTGAGTTTTGAGAAGGCCTTAAGATACCTTTAGCTTGCCTGGACCTCCCCGAGTGTGTTCCAATTTTTACCTTGTCTTGAAAGTGCCTGAATCTCCCTATCCAATTCAACTTGCAAGCTTGAAATGTAAAAATGGCAGATGGAGAAGGAGGAGTTACAGTGAAGGGATGATGGTCTAGATCACTTAGATAGGATGTAGGTTAAGTGTTTAGGTCATTAGAACTTGAAACGCACGAGTAGATTTTTGGATTGCTATGCTTGGTGTAAAACTGCAAGTTATGGCAGGTCTTTGGTGATAGAGAGTTTGGGAGAGTTTCTGACCTTTTGCAATCGTGTGTTAGGTTGTAATATGTTTGTGTATAAGTATAGAAAAGGTTTCAAAACAAATCCACACCAGGTTTCTCAGTTCTATCCTTTTTTCTCTATTGCTTGCCTTTTAAGAAAAGTGAGGAGACAACTCTCTACATGCTTGTACAGGCTTGATTTGAGTTGGTACAAGTCTTAGGCACTTTTCTTTTGGTTTATAGGACTTGTGTATGCAGAGAGAACAGGTGCAAAGCTCAAGAAGTTGACAAATGCAAAAGTTGTGCTTTTCTAAAATGGAAGTGGTAACTTTGTGCCATTTATGGAATTAAAGCTTGGACAAAGGCTCTTATGCTTGGATTAAGGCTTTATCAACTATGTAAGCATTAAATTATGGAGTGAGAAACAAGTTTGATACTTGTAAAGCAAGGATTATGCAGCCTAGGTTTGGATTTGAATTTTGTTCTTCATGAAATGGCTTGAAATCAAAGTGAGAAATTGCCAACTTCATCTCTTCGATTCTCCCTACTTAGGAATGATCTCAAGGAGTTCTTGGACATTTTGGAAATCTTGCAATGTGATCTATAACTCATCTTTGAATTTCTTTCCAAGATTCCTCTTGGAACTAGGTGAAAAATTTCCATGAAGTTAGGTCAAAACCTGCATAAATTAGGGCAAAATTTCACTAAGTTATTTTAGTTCATGGGCATGTATTCACAAAATTATATATTGAGATCCAAGCATCTTTAGGAAAAAATGTGTGAAGAAAAGTTGTAGATTTCATGGAGATCTACAACTTTCATGTTGGGAACTTCCTTTGAATCATCTTGTATCATGGTGAGAATTTGGCTTAAAGTTGAGGAAAAAAAAGAAATTCTTCATACTTAGAAAAAATTCTAAGTTAAGAAAAATTTCAAATTTCAAAACAAAATCTTCAATCTTTGATTTCTTGATGAAAAGGTTTCACATTTTGACATATTTTGATGAATTTTGGTCCTTGGCACTTGAATTTGACCAAGAAGTCAAAGTTTGACTTTTCAGCATGCAGTTGACTGAAAAATTCATTTGTCAATCCAATGGATTTGCAATGTTTTGAACCATGGATTTAGGTCAAGATGATGCAATTGAACTCTTGAAATCATGCTTTAATTCAATTGATCATTTGTTAGGTAAAAAAATCATAAATTGCCCTTTCTCAGTCAAAACCCTAATTTTGACCATTTTGCCCTTTTGATGATTTAATCAAATTTCTTGAGGAATTATGGTCCGAACTTGATCAAATGATTCATATGAGTCTGAAATGTTGATGTGGATAAAAAATTATGATGTTTGACTGTAAATTGGCCAAGGTTGACTTTTTCCATAATACAACTGATTTTTAGGTCAATTGTCCAATTGACTGATAAAAAATGTGATTCAAAGCTTGAAACTTGACATGAGTAATCTTAGGGGTCTATAATGATACTTGAAAGTCATATGAAGCATTGATAGTCCAAAAATCTTTGTGCAATCCCAAACCCTAATTTTGGGTTATCAGTGCATGATGAGATGTCTTGAGCTGATCAATCCCTAATCCAGTCTTGAGTCAAAGAGATCTTGTGAGAAAAGTCTGGATAAATGAGAGAGAAAATTTTGGGGTACAACATCTGCCCCTGTTCAATCTTCTTAAACCTGAAGAGTTAGATTGACGAGTTTTGCCATTCGTGACTCGTAGATGAAAGATGATTGGACACTAGAGTGCCCAGAAATTTGCACTCGATGATGTGTAGTTGAAGGAATGGGCTTAAAGATACCATTTGGAGAGGTGATATAGTCTTGTTGGGAGATGGGCTTATAGATTCCATCCAAGAATGCTTGTTGATTTATAATTTGTGAGCCGAAAGAATGAGTATCAGAATGGCGTCCATGTCTGGAGCGTATCTGAACTGTATCTGAAAGTTGAATCTGAATGAGTATCAGGATGGCATCTGTGTCTGGAGCGTATCTGAACTGTAAGTTGTATCTGAATGAGTATTAGAATGGAATTCGTGTCTAGAGAGTATTTGAACTGTATCTGTAAGTTGTATCTGAATAAGTATCAGAATGGCATCCGTGTCTAAAGCGTATCTGAAATATATCTGTAAGTTGTATCTGAATGAGTATCAGAATGGCATCTGTGTCTGAAGCGTATCTGAACTGTATTTGTAAGTTGTATCTGAATGAGTATCAGAATGGCATCCGTGTCTGGAGCGTATCTGAACTGTATCTGTAAGTTGTATCTGAATGAGTATCAGAATGGCATCCGTGTCTGGAGCGTATCTAAATTGTATCTGTAAGATGTATCTGAATGAGTATCATAATGGCATCCATGTCTGGAGCGTATATGAACTGTATCTGTAAGTTGTATCTGAATGAGTATCATAATGGCATCCGTGTCTGGAGCGTATCTGAACTGTATCATGATTGTATATTGTCAATGGTAACTGTTAACCTTATCCTGAAAAGGGTAAAATGTTAGCTAAAACACAAAGTTATGTTGCATGAAATGTATGATGCAATGTATTTTCTTTATCAATGTTTATGATATATGGATGCAATATATGCGCATGTGAACTAATTTGCTGCATTGTTGTTCGATTGAGAAAAATAAATCCCTGAATGCCGCTGAGGTTATGTGAATTTTCATGTCTTGAAGTGGAAGTACTGATGAACTTTTGTTGAGAGAAATAAGTTTTGTTGTGAGGGCCATGCCGTGTACTTCTTGTAAGATCTACTTGGGGAATCTGGAGAAATTGGATGATTTCCACCGGGGATTGGTAAACTGGGAGCTTCGTTCCGTTGGGGATTCAAATGACGTACTGTAGGGGATTACTTATGGAATAGCCTAGAGACATTTTCCTATTCTTTCAACCCATCAGTAATTGTCTTTCTTATTTTGTTTATTTGTAAATAGTAATCATGTTCAAATGCATATGTTTAACAATGAATCATTGGATGTTTTTGTAAACAAAATACAAGCGTAAAGAAAAAGACAAATAGTTTTTGCACTTTCAAAGGGGGGTCTTTGTATTGACTTTGAATAAGTATTTTGTACAAAAGGGGACAAACATTCCAGTAAGAGAATGCTGTCGTAAAACAAGAAAATTTTATACAAAGAAAGATAGCTATGTGTAATAATCCCATGGGGTTCCCATTCTGCTATAGCCTTCGTATCTCTGAGCATCTCGTCTATTTGTTGCTTTGTACGAAGATGATTGAATTGATCAGAAACTCTGAGTTTGTCAGTGAAAGTCAAATGTTGTCCGTAAAGTGATCCGATGAGACATAGTCATACGCTTTAATTCCCTAACTTTTGCCTGGACCACCCTTTAGGGTTTTCAGTCCACCGGGAAACCCTTTTTTGCCCAAGTCACCCTTTCGGGTTTTCAACTTGTCGGGTGTACAATTTTTTTTCATTTTATCCCTAATTTTTGCCCGAACCTTTTGGTTCGCCGGGATTCCCTTGTTTTGCCTAGGTGTGTCAACCTAACGGGTCTCTTATGCGTAGTATCTTTTGACTATGTCCGCGTTCGCAGGGTGTGGCAGGTCATCACCATCCATGGTGGTTAAGATCATTTCTCCACCGGAGAATATGTTTTTGATCACAAATGGTCCTTCATAGGTAGGAGTCCATTTGCCCCTGGGATCACTTTGTGGCAAGATGATACATTTGATCACTAGATCCCCGACTTGATATACTTGGCGTCTGACTTTCTTGTTGAAAGCCTTGATCATCCGTTTTTGATACATTAGACTATGGTAAACAGCAGTAAGTCTCTTTTCATCAATTAAATTCAGTTGATCAAGTCGATTCTGGATCCAATCGTCTTCATTCAACCCTGCATCCTTCATAATTCTCAGAGAGGGGATCTGAACCTCAATAGGTAGGACAACCTCCATGCCGTAAACCAGAGAATAGGGTGTTGCCCCGGTTGATGTGCGAGCCGTGGTACGATACCCGTGGAGAGCGAATGGTAACATCTCATACCAGTCCTTGTATGTGACTTCCATTTTCTATATGATCTTTTTAATGTTTTTATTTGCAGCTTCGACAACACCATTCATCTTTGGCCGATAGGGAGAAGAATTGTGATGCTGAATCTTGAATTGCTCGCACAAGGCGGTGATCATAGTGTTGTTGAGATTTGTACTGTTATCAGTAATGATCCTTTCTAGGATACCGTACCAGAAAATGAGATTTTGCTTGATGAAGCGGGCAACAACGTTCTTAGTAACAGAAGCGAAGGAAGCTGCTTCCACCCACTTTGTAAAATAGTCAATGGCCACTAGGATGAAGTGGTGTCCATTGGAAGCTGTAGGCTTGATCTCTCCAATCATATCAATTCCCCACATAGCAAAGGGCCAAGGAGCTGTCAAGACATTCAGAGTAACCGGAGGTACGTGCACCTTGTCAGCATAAATTTGACACTTATGATAGGTTCGAGAATGTTGATAGCAATCTGCGTCCATGGTAGACCAATAATAGCCTGCCCGTAGGATTTTCTTCTCCATCGTATGCCCATTGGAGTGGGTGCCAAAAGTACCTTCATGTAATTCAGCCATGATCTTTTCAGCTTCAACTTTATCCACACACCGAAGCAAAATGGAGTCATGGTTGCGTTTGTATAGGATGCCATTACTAAGGAAGAATTTAGCAAAGAATCTCCTTAAGAACTTCTTATCATTGATTGAAGCTCCTTCCGGATATTCTTGAGCCTCGAGATATCTCTTGACTTCATGAAACCAAGGCTGGTCCTCTACCTCTTCAGTATTGATCTCGTGATAGTGCGCTGGTTCACCATTCGTTGGATGGTGATTTAGGGAGCCTCGTTATCCCAATTAAGTTTAAACATAGATGACATTGTGGTTAGAGCGTCTGCTAGCTGATTTTATTCTCGCGGGAAATGCTCGAAGGTAATCTTCTCAAAATGTGGTAGCAATATCAAAACATGTTCTTTGTAAGGGATAAGGTTTGGGTGCTTAGTGTCCCATTCCCCTTTGATATGACTGATGACCAAAGCTGAACCTCCAAACACATCTAAAGATTTGATTCCCAAGTCTATGGCAGCTCTGAGACCAAAGATGCATGCTTCATATTCTGCCATGTTGTTTGTACAGTTGAAGCAAAGTCTGGTAGTAAAGGGAGTATGATAACCTTCTGGAGATATGAGTACATCACCAATACCATTTCCGAGTGTGTTAGAGGCTCCATCAAAGAACAGGGTCCATCGGGATCCTTGTTCAGGTCCGTCATATGGCCTGATTTCTTCACAGTTGTCTAATGTCATGATGTCTTCATCCGAGAATTCAAACTTCATGGACTGATAGTCTTCTACAGCTTGGTGAGCAAGGTGGTCAGCTAGTACACTGCCTTTTATAGCTTTCTGGGTAGTATACTGTATGTCGTACTCCATTAGGATCATCTTCCATCTCGCTATTCTTCCAGAAAGAGCAGGCTTTTCGAAGATGTACTTTATCAGATCCATCTTAGATATCAACAAGGTAGTATGAGTCAGCATATACTGTCTTAGCCGGCGAGCAGCCCATGCCAGAGCGCAACAAGTTTTCTCGAGCAGTGAATATATGGTTTCACAGTCGGTAAACTTTTTACTCAGGTAATAAATAGCATGCTCTTTTCGGCCAGACTCGTCATGCTGCCCCAATACACACCCCATTAAGTTTTCTAAAATAGCCAGATACATGATCAATGGTCTTCCCTCGACTGGTGGCATCAGCACAGGAGGCTCTTGTAAGTACTCTTTTATTTTGTTAAAAGCAACTTGGAATTCATCATTCCATTTGACTACTTGATCTTTCTTCAATAGCTTAAAGATTGGCTCACAAGTAGCTGTTAGGTGAGAAATGAATCTGGAAATATAGTTCAAGTGTCCCAAGAATCCTCTGACTTCCTTCTCAGTACGAGGAGAAGGCATCTCTTGTATTGCTTTAACCTTGGCAGGATCGACCTCAATACCTTTGTTGCTGACGACAAAGCCTAGGAGTTTACTGGACCGTACTCCAAACGTGCACTTGTTTGGATTCAACCTCAGCTTGTACTTCTTCAGTCTCTCAAACAGCTTTTGTAAGTGATCAAGGTGCTCTTCTTCTGTTTGTGATCTGGCTATCATATCGTCTACGTAAACCTCTATTTCATGATGTATCATGTCATGAAATAAAGCTACCATGGCGCGCTGATAGGTTGCCCCAACATTCTTCAATCTGAATGGCATCACCTTGTAGCAGAATGTTCCCCACTGTGTGACAAATGTTGTTTTCTCCATGTCCTCAGGTGCCATTTTGATTTGGTTATAACCTGAGAATCCGTCCATGAAGGAAATCACTTTGTGTTGTTCCGTATTGTCAACCAGGATATCAATGTGGGGAAGTGGAAAATCATCTTTAGGGCTTGCCCTATTCAAATCTCTATAGTCCACACACATTCGTACTTTGCCGTCTTTTTTAGGTACGGGAACAATGTTGGCAACCCATTGAGGGTAGGAAGTGACAGCCAAAAATCCAGCATTGAATTGCTTCATGACCTCCTCTTTAATCTTTTCTGACATATCAGGTCTCATACGGAAAACCTTTTGTTTTACTGGCGGACAATCTTCTCTTGTAGGCAGACGATGTACAACGATGTCTGTATCAAGTCCTGGCATGTCTTCATATAACCAGACAAAGATTTCAACATAATCATGCAACAGCTGAATCAGACGCTCCTTAACACTGAATTTTAAATTGGCACCCACCTTGACCTCTTTTTTATCCTCCTCCGTACCCAGGTTGATTGTATCCACAGGTTCCTCGTGAGGCTGAATGGTTCTTTCCTCTTGTTGTAGTAGTCTGGAAAGTTCCCCTGGTACTTCACAATCTTCCTCACCTTCGTCTTCGGCTTGGTAGATTAGATCCTCAGAGTCACAAAAGGACATAGCAGTATCGTTACCCATGGGATCCAGAATGGAGGGGTACCTGCATTTGTGAGTGTGGGTGTGTGTAAGGGTATATCCATCCTTAAAAATAAAATGTAAAAGAAAAAACAATGAGCAAAATAGTTTGTATGCGAAAAATGTCCATGATTCATTGAATGTCATATGAAGATGAAATAATAACCCTTACAAATGGACCGTTGTGCCTCGGGAAAGACATAAGGTTTTAAGAGTGTGAATTGTTCTTGAATATTACAGATCCAAAAAAATGTAAAGATAAATTACTGAGGGATGAAAGTTATTGGGACGAAGTCTCTAGCCTCCCAATTGCGGAGTCCTCCATCAACAGTCAAAAAGATCCAATCCTCTAAGTTGAAATCCTCTTCACCATCTTCTACCGCGTTGACATCTCGGTTGCTAATCTTCAAGGGTGGCCCTCCAGCACGGGCACGACGTATAGCCTTTTGAGCACTTGGAGTGAAACCTAAGCCAAACTTGTCAGACTTATACGGGATATCCGGAAGTTGCCCCCAGATGGTGCATCCACCTTCCTCTACCACTGCTTTGGCATCCTTCAGAGATGACATCTGGAGTGGAGGCCTTATAATCTTGGGAATCTGGGACACAGTCTTGGTCACTGCTACCTCTTGGGGTACCTCTTCGAAGTGTTGAAAAGGAGTTTCAATGAACTCGCCGTCCAATTCCACATACCTGAAGGAATTGAGATAGCTAATCATGTACTCTTCCTCTATGTGGACAGTGATAATCTTTCCTTGAACCAAATACTTCAGCATCTGGTGCAATGTAGAGGTGACAGCGCCAGCATTATGGATCCATGGTCGTCCTAGCAGACAAGAGTACGAAGGGCGGATATCCATTACATAAAAGGTTGAATTGAAAGTTTGAGTCCCAACCTTTATGGGGATATCCACCTCCCCGTGTACCATCCTCTTCGAGCCATCAAATGCCCTTACCACTATGTTACTTGGCTTTAACGTCAGTCCTTCGCAGTCAAGTCTGTCAAGCAATTTTTTTGGTAAAACATTCAAAGATGAGCCAGTGTCCACCAAGACATGGGCCAGAGTTGTTCCTCTATATTCCACAGAGACATGTAATTCCTTATTGTGCTTTCTTCCCCTTGGTGTCAGATCAGCATTCAAGAAGCCTAGGCCGTTATCCACTGTCAAGCTGGCCACACAGTCTTAAAATTGATCAGCAGACGTCTCTTGAGGCACATGGGCTGTTTTTAGGAGCTTCACCAAGGCTTTCACATGTGCTTCGGAACACAGTAGTAATGCCAGAATGGGGATTTTGGAGGGAGTTTTCCCCAACTGTTCAACTACATCGTAGTCGCTCCTTTTTATAATTTTCAAGATCTCCTCCATTTCTTTCTCGGAGGTCTCGGGGATAGTCAGTGATTGAGCCTTCGTCCGGACATGCTCCACTTGAATACTTTTTCCTCGAGTTTCAGCAGTAGGAGTGTTGGTAGGAATGACAGCAGGGGTTGGAATGGCTTCGTCAATAGGAGCACTTGTAGAGATGATTATTGGTACGGAAGTAACCTTTGGAGCAGCCACGGGTCCAAAAACTGCCTTTGGGGGGGGGGGGGGCAATTTCTGGAGAAAAGATCCTACCGCTTCGGGTAATTTTACTAGTTCCGGCAATATTGCTAATGTCGGAGTCTTCTTCTTCATAGTTTATCTCTTCGGCGGCCGACCCATCTTGTTTGATGCCATGGTAGTAAATGTCCCCACCGTAATTCCACGACACAATTTTGTATGATTTATATGGGACTGGCCCATGCATTGTGATTATTAGAGGAGTAGTTTTTGAAACTGATGTAATTCTAACGGGTCTTTTGGGGACCCTGGAAGAATTGGCGGAGATGGTAATGATTGAAACATCTTCAACAGGAACAGGTGAAACAGGAGTACTTTCAAACAAAATCTCTTTGTTGTCTATCAATCGTTGAATGCGTGTTTTCAACAAAGGGCAATCAGGTGGTGAGGATAAGCAGAGGTGGCAGTCTTCATTACAACCCGGGAATACATCGGCTTTCAACAGGTTTATCTTAATGGTTGGGAGTGGAGTCACGAGTTCTTCAACTATGGTAACAAACAAATCTTCTTCAATAACATTGGTGTTGTGACCACGTCTAGGCATAGGAGCAGAAATGACATTTGGCTTATCAGGCGCATCAAACTCAATTTCTTTTGCTTCAATGAGGTCTTGTATTTTGTTTTTCAAGGCCCAATAGTTATTAGTATTGTGACCCGGACTTTCGGAGTGATATGCGCAACGGGCATTGGGGTGATAATGAGGGGACACTGTGTTGGGGTTTTTTGGAGCTTCTTTTAAGGTTGCCAAATTGGATTTCAGAAGATGCGGTAATACTTGAGACAAAGTCATATTGATTCTGGTGAATTGCCTGACTGGCCTTTCCACCCTTGGTTGATTACCTCTTTATTGATCAGACGTAGGCTTTGGAATCATCACAGCCCCTACCATTGGTCGGCGTTTGGCTCTCTCTTGGTTCCTTTGTGGATATACAGCAGCTACTTATTTCTTCCCAATAAAAGGCTTCCTCACAGCTGTAGAAGAAGATGAATCCTTCTGAATCTTTCCACTTTTTATGCCAGCTTCCACCCTCTCTTCGGTTAATATTAGTTCAGTAAATCCTGCAGATGAGCTCACAATTAAATGGTTGAAGAAAGGGCCTGATAAAGTGCCTAAGAACATGTCCACCAATTTCCTTTCAGACAGAGGGGGTTGAACTCTTCCAGCCATATCTCTCCATTTCTGCGCGTAGTCCTTCAAACCCTCATTGGAAGCCATAGCCATACTCTGGAGTTGAGTACGGGTATGCGCCAAATCAGCATTATATTGATATTGCTTGTAGAAAGCTGCGGCAAGATCTTCCCAGTTATGGACATTGGCTCTTTCTAGTTGGTAAAACCAGTCGAGTTGTGTTCCAAATAGACTATCCTGGAAAAAATGCACCCACAAGTCTTTATCAACAGAGTATGGTTGGATCTTTCTCACATATGATAGGAGATGCATCTTAGGACATGACACTCCATCGTATTTTGCAAACAAAGGCACTTTGAATTTCTGAGGAATCACAATCCCCGACACTAGTCCCAAATCCTCCAAATCCAAGCCTGGTACCTTTTGTATTTCCATCGCGCTCAAACGCTCTTCGAGATGTCTGTACTTGTCATCAGCTGGAGGATACTATTCCTCAGAGTAGTCTTCCTCTTCTTCCTCCTCTTCAGATTCTGACAGGACCGCTGTTTCCTTTCCTTTCCCCTCTCCTTCACCAGATGTTATTGCAAAATTCAAGGTTCTTCTAGTCTGCCCATGAAATCTTCTCCCCATGTTTAGGACCCCGGTGACCTTCTTTGTTTTCTTTTTCCTCTCTTCAGCCAGCAGAGTCTTCAACTCTTCTTGCCCCTTGGCTAGGGTCATGAGCAACTGTTGAAACTACGTGTTCTGATCTTAAAGATCTTTGACTGTTTGTTCGAGATCCATCTTACTGAAATAAATAGTAGAGAGATGAGGAAACTTGTTGCAAAAGACTTGTTTATGTTATGATGAATGATATGTGCACATGCAATGTTTTCAAGGATTTCAAAGATTCAAGTTCGTTTTAGACAAAAAGAAAACACACGTTATATTAATAAGATAAAGTTTGAGTACATCAATGCCCCTTGGACAAAATAATACAAAACTCTAAGATAAAAAGGTAGTGCGCATCCTCTTTGGTGCAATGTAGGCATTTAGAGCCTGCTCCTCATGAAGTAGCCTAGTGAGTTCTAAAACCTTCTTCTCACTTGCGTAGAATTGGGCTTCGAAAGTATCTCGCTCTCCTTTGAGCTGTATCCAATCCCTTTGTAGGTCTTCAAGAGATGTGGGCATGTCAGGATGTAGGATAGTGTATGGAACATCTCCCTCCTTAACGGGCTCAATAATTACCGGAAGAATGGAAGGATAAGGCATCATAAGACTTTGAGCGCGGGTTTGTACCCATTTGAGGTAAGGCTAAAGGGGGGGTGGAATTATTGTGCCCCAACGTCTTTCTATCCACCTTGTTTAGCATCCTCCAAGCTCGGATGAATCTCTGGTGAAGACCTTGATCGTCATTCTCGTAGTCGAATACCAAACCTTGAATCAGTATCTCATACGGGCCATCCCTTCGGGAGTAACCAAACTGTCTTAGAGCTAAACATGGGTTATAGGTGATGCCTCCCCTAATGCCAAGTAAAGGGACATTATGGAATTCCCCACAACGGTCAACAATGATAACATTTTCTTTGGATCAGGAGCACCAATGAATATCTGAATGTTTGAGTGTCATTAACCTTTGTGACTACCTTGAACCTTGCTCATTCTTTAAGACTGATTGGGGAAGATGAGAAATAAACCATCTTTCCAGGAGAGGAGTGCAACACATAAGGACACCTCTTTTCCTCATTGTGCGAGTGTGAAAAGAGTGTAGGATATCCCCTAGCAATGTAGGCACCGGGTTGCATGATATGAAGATTTTGACGGGGCTCACATCTATGAGTTGGTCAGGATTGGGAAATAAGACCATCCCATAGATGAGAAGAGCCATAATTTCTTCAAAGGCTTGCAAGTCTAAGGAATTCCAACAGCTTTGGGCTTTCTCAAACAGGAACTTTGCTAAGAAGCCTTTGACACCACTTCTAGTTTCCCAATGAGTTGTGACATCAGATGAGTGCAAGTGCAGAGCTTGAGCAATCTCTTCTGGATTTAGGTCTCTTTCCGTACCGTTGAAAGGTAGTTGATTGAGAATGGAAATCCTCAAGAGTTGGGAGAATTCTTCCAAAGTAGGCACAAGTTGATAGTCGGGAAATGTGAAGCAATGGTGCAAAGGATCAAAGAACTGAAAGAGCACCTTCAACATATCCTCATCTGTGTTGGAGATGAACAAGTTGAGTAGACGACCATGTCTCTCGATGAATGGAGAGTCCTCAGGGATCCTTGAAGCTAGCTCCTTAAGTTGTGGAGGAATTCTTACAAGGTTGACTTAAATAGTTTTCCTGCGAAGTGAATCCATATCCTACAAGACAAGAACAAAGATGAATCTCAAAGAAATCCTTGAAACCGTTAGTGGATGTATGTGATGTTCATAATGTCCATGATGTAATGTACAAGTATGCATATACAAGCAAAACAAACAAGTTCTTAGTTTAGGCTTGCATGGGGTTTTATAGGTAAGTACCTTCTTGAAGTTTAGTTGGCTTAAACCTGTCCTAGTAATAGTAACCGGGTTCTAAGGAGCTCAATATCACCGGATTGTTTCCTTGGTCATTGTTTCAGCTTAAGCCTCTTTAATAGCGACCGAAATATCCCAAGAAACCAAACCTCAATGAGTGTAGTATCGAGTATCTACCAACTTCAGACTGCACCAAAGCCGATCATCTCACTACATCCTAAAGGCCAAGTTGGTCAAGTAAAGGGTTCTAGAAGTTCATTAGTGCTTCATGACATCACTCAGCGGCCCCGTATTCTCTTTGATTAACTCAAAGGCTACCGGTACCCACAAATATGTCACACTAACATAGCTATTGTTTACACCATGTCGGTATACCCCGCACAGTTTCCACAACGTATTGCTATTTACCTATAATGTATCCCAAATCCGGGTAGAGGATTTCAAACTCAAACAAAGAACCATAATGTAAAGCATACAAGTCAAACAATGTAAGAAAATAAATGTGATCTAGCCCTAAGGTAACCCCACTTTTATAATAATCCCCAGCAGAGTCGCCAATTCTGTGATACGGTGGGAGAACTGATTTGAGGGTTTTGCGTTTTATTGCAAGTGTTACGGTTAGCAAGAGTCACCACCGACTTTTATTTTATCCAAAAGGAAAGGTGAAAAAGCACAGGAAAGACCTTTGATATTGTTTCTTGAGTTCGGGGGGTAGATTATGAAAAGGGAAGGTATTAGCACCCTTTTCATCCATGGTTTTCCATGGGCTCTTAGTTACTTGCTAGATCACTTACTTTTTTGTTTGAAATTGTGTTTTGTGTGGTTTTGAAAGTATTTTGTAAAAGAGGCCATTGTTTAGGCAATCTTTGTAATGATTCTCGTTCGTAAAAATGTATACAAAGATGTTTGTCTTTTTGAAAATGTTTTCAATGTTTGTAAGATATTTGGAAATGTGTGTGTTTGTTTTTGAAAATAGCAAGGATATTTGTTTTGAAATAGAGAAATTAACTAGAAGTAATCTACCTACTAAAATGTCTTTCTTGTTCATTTCCTTTTCTTTTGATATTGTTGTCTTACCATTGATTTGGTAAGCAACCCTATCTTTGGATGTAAACGGGACGGGCGTGGGTCATCGTATAGCCATGATTAGCAATGTTGCAAAGTATCTTAGCATTTTTTGAGGGATTAAGATCATTTTGTAAGGCAACTTTGAATAGCGTCATCGAGGGACTATGATCTTATACTTGTTTGTTTTGCTAAGATACTTCGCATGCGTAATATGGCCATTTTTGTGTAAGGCAACCAAGTGGAGTAACCTTAAGGGTGCTTGTATGCTAGTGTGTTATTTTCATGCTTGATTTTGTCTTGGATTAGGGTTTTCTATTTGTTGTACCCCAAAATTTTCCCTCCCATATTTCTCAAGACATTACAAGAATAATCTCCAAGTGGCCCAAGATTGCTCAAGAGTGGGACAGTCAAATCATCTCCTAAAGCAGTCAACCTCAAATTAGGGTTTTGTGTTGCATCAAGGTCCCTGTATCTAAATGACCTCAAGTGCTCCCCAATGTCCTAATATGCTCTCAAGTTCATCCATGTCAAATTTCAAGCCTTGCAGAGGAAGTTTGGTCAGTCAATTGCCAAAGGGTCCAAAAATCGACTATGCTAGGGCAAAAGTCAACTGTGACCTACAAATAGTCAAACTTCAAGATTTTTTGTCAAAATTCTCATTTTTAAGGATGTTTCATCATTTTATCAAGGGTTGATCATGATTCATCAAGGATTCCTCAAAATTCATCAAGACTCAAAAGTTGCTAAATTAGGGTTTTGTAGGAAAAGTCAACTCAACTTTGACCAAGCATAACTTTCTCATACTTTATGAGAAATGACCCATCCAAAGCTCATTTTGAAGGGGATGAAATTTCCTACAATCCATATTCACACCCCAAGATCAAGAAATGCACTCACAAGAAGTTACAAATTTGGACATTATAGGTCATTTTTGAAAGTCAACAAAAACACCTTTTTGCCAAACCTTATAACTTGAGCATGGTATATAAAAATGAGATGAGACCAAAAGGGTTGGTTAGAAGACATCTCAAGGTTTCTAAAAAGTCCAAGAACACTTCCAAAAGTTCAGAATTGAAGAAGTTATGCATTGTTGAAGTTGGGCATTTTTCCAAAATTGCCAAAAGTCAACTATCCCCAAAACTTCACATTTTGTCAAATGGGCCCACTTTTTCCACTTGATTTGATCTTGTCAAACTACACACGTGTCCTATCTTCAGTCTTATGTCCATTCATTGATTTTTCTATTTTATTTGATTTTTATTGAATTAATTCATTTTAAATCAATTTAAATCCAAATAAAATCTAAATATTAATAACTTGGTATCTTTTTTTGATTGATACAGGCCTTAATTGTCATCATGGACAAGATCAAACTCGTATCAAGCCATATCATGCACAAAATATTGGTTTTTGGACAAACTTGTAAGCTTTTTCATGGAGGATCAAATCAAATCCTAATTCATCAATGCACCAAGATTCAAAGTCCAAAACTTGACCTAATCCAATGCTTGATACATATACAATGCAAAGAGGCATGAATTAAGACCTAGAGGCTGCAAAATCCCAAGAAGAAAACTTGAGAAAAACTTGAAAAAGTGTGGAATCGAAATCACTCTTAAAGGCCGATTCAAAGCAAAAACTCAACGTAGACCCCTTGCTGGATATCCACTGAGTGAAAGGCAATCAAAATCAAGCTCTTTCCTCTCCTGAATCGTGTTGTAAGTCTCTCTAAACCTTGCCCTGTACTTGAAATCGCATACTCATATTCTGACACTTTCTTGGCAAAATCTTTACATAACCATGCTTAACGGTCCATTTAGAAACTTTCTTCATTAACCAATTGTGTTTTCATGAGCCATAGCCCCATACCCAAATCTAGGGTTTTGGAAGTTTGTTTTTGGGTGTTTTCTTTGCTGGGAAAATTGGAACAAATAATGGACATAGGCATGTTCAGGAGGAGGAGACGAGCATGACTGTGGTCGTGGCTTGAGTTTTCATGGCCTAGAACGTATTTTAGGAGCAAGCCACAGATTTAGCTGCGGATAAGAATCCGCAGGTAAATATCCAGGGGCCAACGAAGAAGATGAATGCGTGGCCTCTCCTCATTCGTTGATTCAAATCTTGCGCGTTTTGTTTTTAATTCCAGCATATTATTTGTTTTTTTCCTTATAATAATTTTTATCCAGTATAATAATAATTAAGTGCAGTAGTTGAGTTGGCCAGGTGCTAGTACAAATTCCAATAGGACCTGGGTTCGAATCCCAGGTCCCCAACATATTTGTTGTATTTTTCTTGCAGATATTCCTGCGTACCTCATGCCTTGCAATGCACCATACTCTCTCAGATCTCCAAGCGCATGATGGCCCCAGGCCAGATCTGGTGGTCCAGATGAGAGGTGCATCATACTCCCAAGTCAACATGCCATAGAGAATCTGGGAAAGTCAATACAGGCTTGCACGTTTGGGCCTCAAACTTGCTATTTCACTCCCAAATTGGGCCTGAACCCCCATGAGTATTTCTTTTTTTATTTTCTTTCTTTATTTTGTTTAATTATTATTTTTATTGTTTAAATCACTAACCAATTAAATTTCCTTTTTTCCTCATAAAATCAAAAACCTAAAAAATATATTTTATTTATTAAAATTAAATTCATCATTTTATTTTTGTAAATAAATATTAAATTAATTAATTTAGTTTTTAATTAGGTATAACTTTTAACATTTTTGCAATTATTAAAATTAATGTAGAATATTAGGTTTTATTAACTTTGACTAAATTTATTTTATTTTCTTTAAATATACAAAAATCCAAAAAATATCTTTTTCTTAAATAATTAATTTATTTATTTAATTAACCTAGCTTATTTCCTTTTAATTAAAAAAAAATAACAAAAAAAATGTCTTCTTTCAAAAAAGGGTCAAAACCCTAAAAATGCATCCGATTTAATTTCTCGCACGCGATCTAGTTTGCCATATTGATGTAATTGTTTCCTGGAATGTAATAGCGTTTAATTAGGACTTTATTTTATCGCTTTATTTTATTTTCCGCATTTTAATTTCAAGGGTTGTTTTTGGCGATGTAAATACCCGACGCCTTGTAATAGTTTAGATTTAATTTCCGCAAATTTAATTTCCGCAACTCATAAACTGTTAGATGTTTAGTAATAGGGAATGCATGACAAGATCGAATGTATGAACTTAAAATCAACATAGCTCACCCATGACATGTACAAAGATAAAATTAACCGAAATAACACACTCGCACATGTGCACTCTTAGGGTGCACCTCACTTGGTTGCCTTCGAACGTAGTCATTAAGTATAGGAAGTTTTAGAGGTCGCCCTCTTGTCCAAAGATCATAGTTGCCTCGAAACGGCTGCCTCGGAAAAATGTTCTAATACATTAGGGTTACTTCTAAGACGTCCTAACATTGCTTTAGTGACCACACATCCCTTAATCGAATTGACCCTTAAAACTCCAACGACGATGCTACCTACTCATCAATAGTAGGATAGCATTATCTAAAGGACATTAGTACAAATTAATTCCTTTTTCGAGTAGGTAGATGGTTCTTAAGTACTTGCTCCTTCAAAACAAAAACTTTTCGCACTTACACCTTTCAAACAAAAATTTCTTTCAAACCCACAAACACAAAGAAAAGCAAATTTTGAAAACACTTTGAGCAAGTACCTAAGAGTCCGTGGATAACCACGAATAGAAAGTGTGCTAACACCTTCCCTTTCTATAATCTACCCCCGGACCCGAGAAACATCTCGAAAAAGGAATTTTTCTGTGCTTTTTTCCTTTCCTTGTTGGATAAAATAAAAGTCGGTGGCGACTCTTGCTTACCACGACATTTTGCAAAAACAAACGCAAAACGCGAACCATCATTCCAAAAAACAGTCAGTTCTTTCCCACCATATCACACTATTTGATTGTTTTTATCTTGCCATACAAACCCTAATTACTAACATGTTGTGTAAAAGCGATAAATTGCGTAATTTAAAGATTGCTACGCTATTACAACATTTTTATGGGATGGGGGAATACAAATTATAAATGGGGATTTGTAATAATGTAAACCTAATTTAATCTATTACAACCAAATCGAATTTGTACAAATGTTTGAATAAATAATATACAATATAAATTAAATATGCAATGGTATGTATATGCAAGAAAAAGATTTTTTTTTGTTTTGTTTTTTATATGAAAAAGAGTTTTTGAACTAAACCTAATAATTTAAAAAAAGGAAATTATTTTTAGAAATTGGTTAACCCTAATTCTAGTTTATTAAAAGAAAACGAAGTTCTTTAAATATTATTTTTGTGTATTTTGTCTTAAAAATAATAAGATAATATTTTATGAAATATTTAGTCTTTTTATACATTAGAATAAATATTTACAAGTGTGAGAGAAAAGAAATAAATATTGACCTAAATCTATTTTATTTTATAAGTTTATTAAGGAAAATAATTAATATATAACTAAATAAAAATATTTTTTATGAGGAAATAAGATAAAATAAATAAAAAATGAAATATCTAACATTTTGATATTTTTTATGATTTTATAATATTTAAGAAAAATATTTAATGAAGTAAACAAAAATAAAATAAATAAATGAAAATAAATTGGGCCAGGGGTGTCCTGAGTAATCAAGAGGTAAACATTAGAAAAAAAAAAGCCCAAATGAACAAAAGCCCAGCGCTGCATAATGAGAAAAAATGGCAAAAAATGTGAGAAAATATGCAAAAGGCAGGCACCAAGGCTCGAACCCATGACCTTAGCAATTTCAGCGTGCTGCCTTGCCACTAGGGTGGCTGTACATCCGTTAGTTCAAATGAAACTAAAAATAGATAACACATAACGCTTCCTTGCCCTGTACTTCATCTTCTTCCTCTAGCCAGCCTGACCCCTTGTATCTCTCTCATTTCTTCATGAAAATGGTAGTACTCTTTCCCACGATTTCAACCATGTAACTCATTTAAACTAACAGTCAAAGATCAAAGCTAATTTCAATGGCCCTAATTTTAAACCTAATTTTTACAGAAATTTGAAATCTAAAATTCTCTATACACAATGAATATAAATGAAATCTATGAACATGGTTGGTTTTAGCACAAGGATATCTACATTTTATCTTCACAAATCGACACTAAAGGATTCCTGTATGAAGAGATAGAAGTTAGAGTTCTTACCTCTTTCAGCTGAGATCGTGAATGGAGTTTAAGTGAGTTTTGAGAAGACCTGAAGATCCCTTTATCTTGCCTGGACCTCCTTGAGTGTGTTCCAATCTTTACCTTGTCTTGAAAGTGCCTGAATCTCCCTATCCAAGTCAACCTGCAAGCTTGAAATGTAAAAATGGCAGATGGAGAAGGAGGAGTTACAATGAAGGGATGATGGTCTGGAACACTTAGATAAGATGTAGGTTAAGTGTTTAGGTCATTAGAACTTGAAATGCACGAGTAGATTTTTGGATTGCTATGCTTGATGCAAAACTGCAAGTTATGGCAGGTTTTTGGTGATAGAGAGTTTGGGAGAGTTTCTGGCCTTTTGCAATCGTGTGTTAGGTTGTAATATGTTTGTGTATAAGTATAGAAAAGGTTTCAAAACAAATCCACACCAGGTTTCTCAATTCTAGCCTTTTTGCTCTATTGCTTGCCTTTTAAGAAAAGTGAGGAGACAACTCTCTACATGCTTGTACATGCCTGATTTGAGTTGGTACAAGTCTTAGGAACTTTGATTTTGGTTTATAGGACTTGTGTGTGCAGAGAGAACAGGTGAAAAGCTCAAGAAGTTGACAAATGCAAAAGTTGTGATTTTCTAAAATGGAAGTGGCAACTTTGTGCCATTTATGGAATTAAAGCTTGGACAAAGGCTTGTATGCTTGGTGTGATCGGTGGAAATAGAACTGACTGTTTTGGAATGCTGGTTCGCATTTGCGTTTAGCAAAATGTCGCGGTAAGCAAGAGTCGCCACCGTCTTTTATTTTCTCCAACAAGGAAAGGACAAAAGCACAACAAAATTCCTTTTCGAGATGTTTCTTGGGTTCGGGAGGTAGATTATAGAAAGGGAAGGTGTTAGCACCCTTTCTATCCATGGTTATCCACAGGCTCTTAGGTACTTGCTCACTATGTTTTCAAAATGTTTTTCTTTTCTTGTGTTTGTGGGTTTTGAAAAAGTTTGTTTGAAAACTTCGATTTAACTCTTGTGTGTGTCCTCAAGAGTGTATGAAGTGTTGTTTGAAAACTTTTGTCAGAAAAGTGTAGGTGCGAAAAGTATTTTTGTTTTGAAAGAGCAAGTATCTAAGAACCTCTACCTACTCAAAAGAAATTAAGCTGTGTAAATGTCCTTTAGACAGTACTATCCCACTATTGAGAAGTAGGTAGCACCGTCGTTGGAGTTTTGGGGTCAATTCGATTATAGGGACATGTGGTCACTAAAGCAATAGTAGGACGCCTTAGCGGTAACCCTAATGTCTTAGATCGTTTTTTATCGAGGCAACTGTTTCGAGGCAACTTTGATCTTTAGACAGGAGGGCGACCTCTAAAACACCATATACTCAATGACCACGTCGAGGCAACCAAGTGAGGCGTACCCTAGGAGTGGCATGTGCGAGTGTGTCAGGTTTCAGTTATGTTATCTTTATACATGTTATGGTGAGCTACAATTGATTTTAATCTAAGAGAGATCTTGACATGCATAGCCTAGTTAGCATACATCTAACAGTTAATAGTTGCGGAAAATAAAACTAAACTATTACAAGGCGTCGGGTACTTACATCGCCAAAAACAAACCCTTGAAAAAGTAAATTGCGGGAAATTAATTAAACGCGATAAAAAGGTCCTAATTAAAGCTATTACATCCTCGGAGCAAATACAATTGGAATAAAAAATAATATGCGCGAGAAACAATTGAATCGAAGTGTTTTTAGGGTTTTGACCCCTTTTTTTTTAGAAAGAAAGTGATTTTTTTGTTATTTTGCATTTAATTAAATTAAACCTAGACTAATTAATTAATTAAATAAATAAAGATATTTTTTGAGTTTTTATGTTTTTTAAGGGAAAAAATAAAAGATGGTCAAAAGTTATTAAAACCCCTAGTTCTATATTAATTTTAAATTATTGCAAAAAAGTTAGAATTAACCTAATTAACTAAGTTAATTAATTATTTACAAAATAACTAATTAAAATTAATAAATAAAAATATTATATTTTTGTGTTTTCTGAATTTTATTAGGAAAATAAATATTAATTTGTTAGTGAAAATAATAATTATAAAAAAATAATTAAAGAAAGAAATAAAAAAGAAAAGAAAAGAAATAAACTTGAAGGGGGGTGTTGGGCCAAATTCTGGAGTGTATCAGCAATTCTGAAGCCCACTAACTCTCCAGCCTGTTTGACTTTGGTGATTATCCACACGCCTGTTGACTGAGGACCATGATAATCCTTCCATCTAGACCCTTGGATTTGAGTTTGAAGACATCTGGCGCTTGGGAATTGGAGGTATATGATGGGCCTCACTTTGAAATCTGCATATGAACATATAAAGAAAAAAGGGAATAAAGGTTTTGGGGGGACCTGGGATTCGAACCCAGGTCCCAATGGACTTTGCACGCTTTCCCCAACCACTCAGCCAACGTGTTCATATTGTTAGTAAAATAAGAGGCGATTATTATATATGAAAACAAATCAATATGTTGTAAATAAAAACAAAGTGCACGCTTTTCAAATTGGCCAATGGGATGTCAACACATCATCGTCTTCTTCGTTTTTCTGCATAGTTAGAATCAGATAACAGGGGTTTTTAACCTCCACTAACACCTGCAAGGAAAAATAGCGAATAGAAGCACAGTGAATATAAATATTTCGCGAGGTATGGGTCTTGTTCCTCTTGGTCTCACGATTTCAGTCATGTATCTCACTAGTCTCAATTTTTCCTGGTTCAGAAAGCCCTAATTTAAAGCTCAAGAACCCTAGAAATTCAGTCATGGCATATCTCGATTCAGGGCATTATAATTCAATTAAACCATTCCATCAGCTTTGTATGATCTCTTACAATGCAAAACCATCACAAAAAAATGTTAAATGAGCATGAATTAAGAGATATGATTATGAATCAAAAGTGCAAACCGCGGGACTGTGTGTGACGATTCTTTGAGATTTGATGCGTGAATTCAATTGCAAAATGTTCCTGGAACCTCCTGCAATGTATTTGAATGAATAGAATGCCTTGAATTGGCCTAGGTTGCAAGAATAGGTTTTCACTTTTCTTGAAATTTCTTGAAACTGTATGGTTGTTTCTGCAGCCTTTCAATCGTCCACCAGGTCAGGGTTTGCTTTCTTGCATATAAGGGAAACAAATTAGGTCAAAAAATTGGATCCAACCCATGTGCATTGATGTTTAAATCTTCGATTTAAAATCAAATATTCTTGATTTTTCATGATTGAACAATGTTGCCAAATTTGGATTTTTTGTATCTTTGACTTGTGCACGAATTTGCCAGCATGTTTAGGTCATATTTGCTTCACAAAAAGATTTAAAGAACAAATCTTTTATTTTCTTATGATTTAAATTAATTAAATGGATTAATATTAATTAAAAATCCAATTAATCAATATAAATAAGAAAATAAATCCAATTAATCTTGATGGGTCGTGCATAGGTCATGGGTGAAGTTTCAAGAAGAGATTTGAGGCCCATTAGCAAAAAGAAGGTGTTTTGAGCAAAGTTGACTTTTGCAAATTCATGAAAATTTCCCAACTTCTCAAATGCACAACTTGCTCAATTTTGATCATATGACCATGTTCTTGGACATTTTGGAAAGCTCTTGAAGTCCTCTAACCAATGCCTTTGGTCCCATGTCATTTGGATTTACCAATATCAAGTTATGGCCTTTGACTCAAAGTGCACTTTTGTTGACTTTTGAATTTGACCTATAATGTAAAAATTGGTAACTTTTTGTGAGAGCATTTCTTGAACTTGGAGTGTGAAGATGGATTGTATGAAATTGCATCCCCTTCAAAATGAGCATTGGATGGAATTTTTCTGACAAACCATGAAAAAGTTATGCCCTGGTCAAGATACAGTTGACTTTTCTACTGTCCAAAAATAGTAACTTCTTGCATCTTGATGATTTTTGAGCTATTCTTGTGGAATCATGATCAAGACTTGATCAAATGATGATTGTGAACTCAAAATGAGATGTTGACCAAAAATTCTGACTTTTGACTGCAAAATGACCATTTTGCCCTTGTAGTTGACTGTGGATCAAATGGGGCTTTTGACTGTGCAAATTGGCACTGTGAGTCTTGAAACTTGGCATGTAGATGCTTGAGAATGTATATAGGCCTATGAGACTTGATTGAACCATTGAAAACCCAAAATTCCTTGAAAGAACCAAAACCCTAATTTCAGCTGGCTTAAGAGATGGTTTGACTGTACAACCCTTGAGCAATCTTGAGCCATTTGAGGATCATTCTTGACAAATCTTGGGGAATATGGGAGGGTAAATTTTGGGGTACAACAGTTTCCCCTGTTCAATCTTCTTATACCTGAGGATATAGATTGGCTTGCGTGCCTTTCGTGATCCGAAGGTGGAAGATGATTGAACACTAAAGTGCCCAGAAATTTGCACTCGCATGGTGTAGTATCAGCAATGTGATGTCGGGAATGGGCTTACAGATGCCATTTGGAGAGATGATGTATAGGAGGATGGGCTTATAGATGCCACCGGGAGATTGTTGGTAGGTAGTTTTGTCTTTGTTGACAAGTTGTCTTCATTGACGGGTTGTCTCTATTGACAGGTTGTCTCTATTGACGGGTTGTCTTCATTGACGGGTTGTCTTCATTGACGGGTTGTCTCTATTGACAGGTTGTCTTCATTGACAGGTTATCATCAAAAAATCTTTAGGAATTGATTTAACTGGATTTGTCTTCTTTGACTGGATTAGCGTCAGAAAAATCTTTGGGAATCGATTTAACTGGTTTTGTCTCCATTGACTGGCTTTGCCTCAGAAAAATCTTTAGGAATCGATTTAACTGATTTTGTATCCATTGACTGGCTTAGCATCAGAAAAATATTTAGGAATCGATTTAACTGGTTTTGTCTCCATTGACGGGATTAGCATCAGAAAAATCTTTAGGAATCGATTTAACTGGTTTTGTCTCCATTGACGGGATTAGTATCAGAAAAATCTTTAGGAATCGACTTAGCTGGTTTTGCCTCCATTGACGGGATTAGCATCAGAAAAATCTTTAGGAATCGATTTAACTGGTTTTGTCTCCATTGACTGTGTTCGGATCAGAAAAATCTTTAGGAATCGATTTAACTGGTTTTGTCTCCATTGACTGTGTTCGGATCAGAAAAATCTTTAGGAATCGATTTAACTGGTTTTGTCTCCATTGACTGTCTTCAGAAAAATCTTTAGGAATCGATTTAACTGGTTTTGTCTCCATTGACTGAATTTGTCTCTTTTGACTGCATTTGTCTCCTTTGACTGGATTTGTCTCCTTTGACTGGATTTGTCTCCTTTGACTGGATTTGTCTCTTTTGACTGGATTGTCTCTTTTGACTGAATTTGTCTCCTTTGACTGAATTTGTCTCCTTTGACTGGATTTGTCTCCTTTGACTGCTGAGAACTTTAACTGTATCTTTCCTGAAAAGCAAAGATCAGTCGTATGCAATGCATGATATGGATCAAGCAATGATGTTCTCAACATAAATGAGATTTTATGATATGATACGTATATGCATGCGTCATGATGTATGAAATTGTGATGTTTTAGCTGGGGAAAATAAATCCCGGCGCTACTGGAGAATAGAGTTGGATTCTTCGTTTCCGCTGGGGAATAAACTGGTGAAGAGATTACTCTGCGGGGAATTACTCTGTGGGGAGGAGATGCTTTGCTGAGATTTTAACGATAACTCCGTTGGGGATTCCGTTGATGAGCCCTATTTGGAGATTTTGGTGATGAATTCTGTTGGGGATAGAAAGAACTTCGCTGGGGATGATCTTTCCGTTGCACCTTGCTGAGGATAACCCAGTTAGACTCTTGTGGGGATAACCTCTGAATTTGGCTGAGGAGATGCATTTGCACTCTGCAGGGGACAAGCTTCCAGAATCTACTGGAGAAGATGATTCAACTCTGGGGGGGAAGCTTTTTTTCAGACTGCGCTGGGAAATGGCTCCACTGGGGGTATCTCGTATTTCACCGGGGAACATTCTTATATTCTGTCGAGGAATATTAAGACTGCCGGGGATGCTTGCTGAGGAATATCTGTATACTCTGTTGGGGAATATTAAGATCTACTAGGGATACCGAGCCTTTTCGGGACTGACGGTAGACCGGCTCTGCTTGGGTAGAGTATTGCTGGTTTGTTCATGGTTGCAGGTCTCAGTGGGGAGAGCTTCCATTACTATCTTACTCTTGGGAGTGAAGGTATCTTGGTCATATTCTTCAGTCGAACCTACCTTGGTACCTTGGTGGACAGAGCAACTAGATTGCTTAGACCATTCTTATTGCCCCTACTTCCTATGTCACCCGTAATTAGTCCTTTGTTTTGCATGCAAATATTTATGAGTAACAATTAATGTCAAATGCATATATCAAAAATGAACATTGGACGTTCTTTGCAAAACAAAACAGGTAAAGGGAAAAAACAATTTGCAATTTGTCTGAAAAATGAGCTTGTATTGATTTTGAAGTTTTCCTGTAAATAGGCGTTTTTGTACAAGAGGCTGACGTCCTAGTAAGAGAACACCGCCGAACAAATAGGATTTATACAATTTGTAAAAAGAAAACAAAACAACTATGTGAATAACCCCACTGGGTTCCAACTCTGCTATTGCCTTTATATCTTCAAGCATCTCATCACTTTGCTGCTTAGTTGGAGATGAATCTGATTGACCGGTGTCGTCCGAGCTTGATAGTTGATACTGAAGTCCGGATGCGGGGTGATCCAATGAGACATAGTATTACGCTTAAATCCCTAACTTTTGCCTGGACCGCCCTTTCGGGTTTTCGGTCCACCGGGATACCCATTTTTGCCCAAGTTGCCTTTTCAGGTTTTCGACTTGCCGGGGTGTACAGATTTTTTTATTTTCATCCCTTATTTTTGCCCGAACCCTTTTGGTTCGTCGGGAAGCCCTTATTTTTGCCTAGGCCAGTCGACCTAGCGGGTCTTTAATCATGCATAGTATCTTTTTACTATGTCTGCAATGGCGGGGTGAGGAAGGTCGTCACCATCCATGGTAGTTAGAATCATCGCTCCTCCTGAGAAGATGCTCTTAACCATAAATGGCCCTTCGTACGTAGGGGTCCATTTGCCCCTGGAATCACCTTGAGGTAGAATGATGCGCTTGATCACCAGATCCCCGACTTGATACTCGTGTCGTCTGACTTTCTTGTTAAATGCCTTGATCGTCCGTTTTTGGTACGTCTGACCATGACAAATAGCAGTGAGTCTCTTTTCGTCGATTAGGTTTAGTTGATCAAGCCGAGTCTGGATCCAGTCATCTTCGCTTAAACCCGCGTCCTTCATGATCCGGAGAGAGGGTATCTGAACTTCAATGGGCAGGACTGCCTCCATGCCATATACCAAGGAGTGGGGTGTTGCCCCCGTTGACATCCGTGCTGAGGTACGGTACCCATGAAGAGCGAATGGTAACATCTCGTGCCAATCTTTGTAGGTCACTGTCATCTTTTGCACAATTTTCTTAATGTTCTTATTAGCTGCTTCTAAAGCCTCATTCATCTTCGGCCGGTAGGGAGAAGAGTTGTGGTGTTGTATCTTGAATTGCTCGCAGAGCTCAGTGATCATCTTGTTGTTAAGATTGGTACCATTATCCGTAATGATCCTCTCTGGTACACCGTATCGACAGATCAGGTTGTGCCGAATGAACCGTGCCACGATGTTCTTGGTTACGGTGGCAAAGGAAGCTGCTTCAACCCACTTCGTAAAGTAATCAATTGCTACCAGGATGAAACGATGCCCGTTGGATGCCGTAGGTCTGATCTCGCCGATCATATCAATGCCCCACATTGCAAAAGGCCAAGGTGCTGTCAAGACGTTCAAAGGAACCGGAGGAATGTGCACCTTATCAGCATAGATCTGGCACTTGTGACACGTCCAAGAATGTTGATAATAGTCGGCTTCCATTGTGGACCAGTAATATCCTGCCCGAAGGATTTTCTTTGCCATGGTATGTCCACTGGAATGCGTTCCGATGGTACCTTCATGCAGCTCTGCCATGATCCTTTCTGCTTCAATCTTATCCATACAACGCAGTAAGGTTGAATCATGGTTACGTTTGTAAAGAATGCCATTACTGAGGAAGAATTTTGCCGCGAACCTTCTCAGAAACTTCTTGTCATTAACAGATGCACCCTCGGGGTATTCTTGAGCCTCAAGGTACCTCTTTACTTCATGATACCAAGGTTTTTCTGTTACCTCTTCAGTCTCAAGATCACAACAATGTGCAGGTTCATCCAATTTCCAAATAATGATCTGGGGAGCCTCGTTGTCCCACTTGACTTTGAACATAGAAGACATCGTAGCTAGCGCATCCGCCAACTGATTCTCCTCTCTTGGGAAGTGTTCAAAGGTTATCTCCTCGAAGTGGGGAAGCAACGTCAATACATACTCCTTGTAAGGAATAAGATTTGGGTGTTTCGTATCCCACTCGCCTTTGATCTGACTGATCACGAGAGCGGAATCTCCGAAGACACTCAGAAACTTGATCCTTAGGTCAATTGCAGCTCGAAGACCCATGATGCACGCTTCATACTCCGCCATGTTGTTGGTGCAGTTGAAACATAGTCGGGCGGTGAGCGGAGTATGAGAGCCTTTAGGAAATATGATCACAGCGCCAATGCCGTTACCCAAAGCGTTTTAGGCTTCGTCAAAGTGCATAGACCATCGGGATTCTTCCTCAGGTCCTTCATCCGGTCCCGGTATTTCACAATCAGTCACTACCATGATATTCTCGTCTGGAAATTCAAAGTTCATTGATTGGTAATCATCCACTGCCTGATGTGCCAAATGGTCTGCCAACACACTTCCCTTGATTGCTTTTTGAGTCGTGTACTGGATGTCATATTCAGTCAAGATCATCTGCCATCTTGCTATTCTTCGGGACAAGGCATGCTTTTCGAAGATATACTTGATTGGATCCATCTTTAAAATCAACAGAGTAGTGTGAGTCAACATATACTGTCTCAGCCGGCGAGCAGCCCATACCAAAGCACAACAAGTTTTCTCGAGCAGTGAGTATCGGGCCTCACAGTCGGTAAACTTTTTGCTAAGGTAATAAATAGCGTGCTCTTTTCGGCCAGACTCGTCATGCTGCCCCAGCACACATCCCATTGAGTTGTCCAGTACTGTCAAGTATAAGATTATAGGTCTCCCTTCAACCGGTGGCATAAGAATGGGTGTCTCTTGGAGATACTCTTTGATTCTTTCGAAAGCAGCCTAACATTCATCGTTCCAACTTACTACTTGATCTTTCTTCAGTAGCTTGAAGATTGGTTCACAAGTAGCAGTTAGATGTGAGATGAACCGGGAAATGTAGTTCAGCCGTCCTAGAAAGCCTCTGACCTCTTTCCATGTCTTGGGAACTGGCATCTCTTGTATGGCTTTCACTTTGGCAGGGTCCACTTGAATACCTCTGTCGCTTACGACGAAACCTAGTAGTTTTCCAGACCTCACCCCGAAGGTGCACTTATTCGGGTTTAATCTCAGCTTGTACAACTTCAAACGGTCAAACAGCTTCTGTAGATGGTCAAGGTGTTCCTCCTCAGTTTGGGACCTCGCAATCATATCGTCGACATATACTTCGATCTCATGATGGATCATATCATGAAACTGAGCAACCATGGCACGCTGATACGTTGCCCCAGCATTTTTCAACCCAAAAGGCATGACCTTGTAGCAAAAGGTACCCCACTGAATAACGAAAGTGGTCTTCTCCATGTCTTCGGGAGCCATCTTGATTTGATTATAACCGGAGAAACCGTCCATGAAGGAGAATACCTTATGCTGAGCAGTGTTGTCAACCAGAACATCGATGTGAGGCAGAGGGAAGTCATCCTTAGGGCTCGCCCTGTTCAAATCCCTGAAGTCAACACACATTCGGACCTTACCATCTTTCTTCGGCACTGGAACCACATTGGCAACCCACTGAGGGTAAGAAGTCACTGTTAGAAAACCGGCGTCAAATTGTTTCATAACCTCGGCCTTGATTTTCTCGGACATCTCTGGACGCATACGGCGAACCTTTTGTTTTACCGGAGGGCATTCTTCCTTGGTAGGCAGGTGATGAACCACAATGTCGGTATCCAACCCAGGCATATCTTCATAGGACCAGGCAAAGATTTCCACGTAGTCATGCAGCATCTGAATCAACCGTTGTTTCACACTAAACTCCAGATTTGCACCGATCTTGACTTCCTTTTTGTCTGTCTCAATACCCAGATTTACCGTTTCCACTGGCTCTTCATGTGGCTGAATGGCCCTCTCTTCCTGAAGTAGCAGTCTTGCAAGCTCACCAGGCACTTCGCAATCATCTTCACCTTCGTCTTCGGCTAAGTTGATCGGATTTTCGAAGTCATAACTGGTAGTAGCAGAGTCGTTACCAGTGAGATCCAGAGTGGATTGGGACCTGTATATGTGAGTGTGTGTAAATAGCTGTTTTGCAATATATAATAAAGAAAGACAAGGAGCACAAGATTTGAAATGTAGAAAACGGCCAATGCTTTTATTAATGATATATGAAAATGACACACAAAAGCCCTCACAAATGAAGCCACGGTGCCCCGGGTAAGACACCGGGCCATAAAGTTTCACAATATTGTCTGTTACAAATTCAAAACAAAAGAGTGCATTACAAAGTAACAAAAGTAATAGGGATGAAGTCTTTCGCTGTCTAGTTGTTTGGTCCACTGTTGGTCGTAGGGTAGATCCAACTGTCGAATTCAGATTCCTCCACGTCATCTTCAATGGCATTTACTCCATGCTTGGGCATGGGGGCTGTTACAACATTAGGCCTCTCGGGCGCCTCGAACTCAACCTCCTTTGCATCGATCAGGTCCTGAACCTTATTCTTCAAGGTCCATCAATCATCTGTATTATGCCCCGGGCTGTCAGAGTGATAAGCGCTGCGGGCGTTGGGGTTATACTTGGGTGATATAGTGTTCGGATTCTTTGGGGCTTCCCTTAGAGTTGCCAAATTGGTTGTCAGTAACTGTGGAAATATCTGGGACAAGGTCATGCTGAGACGAGTGAACTGCCTTCTAGGTCTCTCTTCCCTTTGTTGGTTGTGATGCTGAGGAGCACCAGCAGGTTTTGAAATGACCACCGCGTTGATAGCTTGGCGGCGTTCCGGTCTATTCGGTCTCCTTGAACCATATACAGCACTAGATTCCTTCTTGAATGTTTTCTTTTCGGTGCTCGATGAGGAACCCTTCTGTATCTTCCCAGACTTGATACCAGCTTCAATTCTCTCACCAGTCAAGATAAGGTCTGTAAACCCGGCTGAAGAATTTCCAATCAGATGGTTAAAGAATGGACCAGACAGGGTCCCCAAGAACATATCCACCAGCTCACGATCAGTCAAAGGTGGTTTCACCCTTCCGGCAAGGTCTCTCCATTTCTGAGCATATTCTTTAAATCCTTCACCCGTCCCTATTGACATACCCTAGAGTTGGGTACGCGTAGGAGCGAGGTCGGAATTATATTGATACTGCTTATAGAACGCAGTAGCCAAATCTTCCCAGTTGCGGATACTGGCCCCATCCAGTTGATAGAACCATTCGAGTTGAGTCCATGAAAGACTATCCTAAAAGAAATGGATCCACAAATTCTTGTCAGCATTGTAAGGTTGGATCTTCCTTAAATACGACCGGAGGTGCAGCTTTGGGCAGGAGGCTCCGTCATATTTGGCAAAGGCAGGTGCCTTAAACTTATGGGGAATCACCACCCCAGAGGATAAGCCTAGATCTCCAAAGTCCAGTCCGGGCACATTCTGTATCTCCATGGCGCTCAAGCGGTCCTCCAACTGTTTGTACCTATCCTCAGCAGGAGGGTACTGCTCTTCATCATAATCCGTCTCGTTGTCGGAGACTACGGGACTAGGAACCCTTCTCTCTTGTGGACTGTCTTTCCCTACAGAGGAGGTGGTCAAATCAACCTTGTTCTCCAGTCCATTCCCAAATCTGCGTCCAGCGTTGAACAAGACGGTCCTCTTCTTCTTCTTCTTCCTCTCTTTCAGAATCAGAGTCTTCAAATCCTGTTGACCCTGGGCTAGGCTCATAACCAACTCTTGGAACTGGGCATTCTGGGCCTGGAGGGCCTTGATAGCTTGTTAAGTGGAAGGTTCAGTAGATATGATGATTTCTGAAATAAACAGCGAAGAAGATAAGTGACCTGTAAAAGGGGTACCTGTTATGCATATGATGAAATGAAATGCGTATGATTTATGTATGCAATGTTTTCAAGGACCTCGCGGGGTAAACAAAGAAACTTGTTAGAATTTGAATTTTGCAGCTTGATTGAAGGAACTTCATGTTGCTGAGAGTCCTTCTTCAAGAGTCAAGCTCACCATATCGAGTGGGTCATAGCCCCTGACTCAAGTTATCATGTTTTTATCTCCAAACAACCTTGGCTAGAGGAAAATAAATCCCCTTTGCCACTTGCTAGACAGTTGGTTCATCATGACCTGCATCACAAACCCTTGAGATCCTTGAAATGGGTTAGTCCTTATGCAGGATGTATGCAATATTATGATGTTATGATGTTATGATGTTATGATAAAGGCACACCACAAGTATTCACAAAAGGCAAACATGGTAAAGGCACACAAGTCACAAAAGAGCCCTTAGATTTCAGGCTGGCATGAAGTTTAGGTACTACCCTCTTTCAGTTTCAGTTGGTTAAGACCTGTCCTAAAAATAGTAATCGGGTTCTAGAGGATCTCAATATCACTGACTACCCTCAATCGGTCATAATTCCAATTTGGCAACCTTTTCTTGCGGCCGGAACCATCGCGAGAGTTTAGCCTTAATAAGTGTAGCATACTGCTATTGTTCTATGGCCAAGTTGGTCAATTTAAGGTTCTAAGGTTAGTTGGTGCTTAATGACTCCTCAGAAGACCCATATTCTCCTCGTTCCAACACAAGGGATATCGGTACAGACCAAGGTGCCACACCAACATAGCTACTGCTTCACCCTTGTCGGTCTATGCCGGACAGGTCCCTCACAGTTTATTGCTACTTACCTAAAAAAGGGTACCCCCAGATCCGGGTTAGGATCTATAAAACTCCAATACAAGCCCATAAAATTAAAGCATACAAGGCATACAATTGAAAACGTAGTGGTCTAATCCTAAGGTACACCTCACTTATAATAATCCCCAGCAGAGTCGCCAGTTCTGTGATCAGTGGAAATAGAATTGACTGTTTTGGAATGCTGGTTCGCGTTTGCGTTTAGCAAAATGTCGCGGTAAGCAAGAGTCTCCACCGTCTTTTATTTTCTCCAACAAGGAAAGGACAAAAGCACAGCAAAATTCCTTTTCGAGATGTTTCTCGGGTTCGGGAGGTAGATTATAGAAAGGGAAGGTGTTAGCACCCTTTCTATCCGTGGTTATCCACGGGCTCTTAGGTACTTTCTCACTATGTTTTCAAAATGTTTTGCTTTTCTTGTGTTTGTGGGTTTTGAAAAAGTTTGTTTGAAAACTTCGATTTAACTCTTGTGTTTGTCCTCAAGAGTGTATGAAGTGTTGTTTGAAAACTTTTGTCATAAAAGTGTAGGTGCGAAAAGTATTTTTGTTTTGAAAGAGCAAGTATCTAAGAACCTCTACCTACTCAAAAGAAATTAAGCTGTGTAAATGTCCTTTAGACAGTACTATCCCACTATTGAGAAGTAGGTAGCACCGTCGTTGGAGTTTTGGGGTCAATTCGATTATAGGGACATGTGGTCACTAAAGCAATAGTAGAACGCCTTAGCGGTAACCCTAATGTCATAGATCGTTTTTTATCGAGGCAACCGTTTCGAGGCAACTTTGATCTTTAGACAGGAGGGCGACCTCTAAAACACACTATACTCAATGATCACGTCGAGGCAACCAAGTGAGGCGTACCCTAGGAGTGGCATGTGCGAGTGTGTCAGGTTTCAGTTATGTTATCTTTATACATGTTATGGTGAGCTACGATTGATTTTAATCTAAGAGAGATCTTGACATGCATAGCCTAGTTAGCATACATCTAGCAGTTAATAGTTGCGGAAAATAAAACTAAACTATTACAAGGCGTCGGGTACTTACATCGCCAAAAACAAACCCTTGAAAAAGTAAATTGCGGGAAATTAAATAAAAGCGATAAAAATGTCCTAATTAAAGCTATTACATCCTCGGAGCAAATACAATTGGAATTAAAAATAATATGCGCGAGAAACAATTGAATCAGAGTGTTTTTAGGGTTTTGACCCCTTTTTTTTGAGAAAGAAAGTGATTTTTTTGTTATTTTGCATTTAATTAAATTAAACCTAGACTAATTAATTAATTAAATAAAGAAAGATATTTTTTGAGTTTTTATGTTTTTTAAGGGAAAAAATAAAAGATGGTCAAAAGTTATTAAAAACCCTAGTTCTATATTAATTTTAAATTATTGCAAAAAAGTTAGAATTAACCTAATTAACTAAGTTAATTAATTATTTATTTACAAAATAACTAATTAAAATTAATAAATAAAAATATTATATTTTTGTGTTTTCTGAATTTTATTAGGAAAATAAATATTAATTTGTTAGTGAAAATAATAATTATAAAAAAATAATTAAAGAAAGAAATAAAAAAGAAAAGAAAAGAAATAAACTTGAAGGGGGGTGTTGGGCTAAATTCTGGAGTGTATCTGCAATTCTGGAGTGTATCAGCAATTCTGAAGCCCACTAACTCTCCAGCCTGTTTGACTTTGGTGATTATCCACACGCCTGTTGACTGAGGACCATGATAATCCTTCCATCTAGACCCTTGGATTTGAGTTTGAAGACATCTGGCGCTTGGGAATTGGAGGTATATGATGGACCTCACTTTGAAATCTGCATATGAACATATAAAGAAAAAAGGGAATAAAGGTTTTGGGGGGACTTGGGATTCGAACCCAGGTCCCAATGGACTTTGCACGCTTTTCCCAACCGCTCAGCCAACGTGTTCATATTGTTAGTAAAATAAGAGGCGATTATTATATATGAAAACAAATCAATATGCTGTAAATAAAAACAAAACGCACGCTTTTCAAATTGGCCAATGGGATGTCAACACATCGTCGTCTTCTTCGTTTTTCTGCATAGTTAGAATCAGATAGCGGGGGTTTTTAACCTCCACTAACACCTGCAAGGAAAAATAGCGAATAGAAGCACAGTGAATATAAATATTTCACGAGGTATGGGTCTTGTTCGTCTTGGTCTCACGATTTCAGTCATGTATTTCACTAGTCTCAATTTTTCTTGGTTCAGAAAGCCCTAATTTAAAGCTCAAGAACCCTAGAAATTCAGTCATGGCATATCTCGATTCAGGGCATTATAATTCAATTAAACCATTCCATCAGCTTTGTATGATCTCTAGCAATGCAAAACCATCACAAAAACATGTTAAATGAGCATGAATTAAGAGATACGATTATGAATCAAAAGTGCAAACCGTGGGACTGTGTGTGACGATTCTTTGAGCTTTGGTGCGTGAATTCAATTGCAAAACGTTCCTGGAACCTCCTGCAATGTATTTGAATGAATAGAATGCCTTGAATTGGCCTAGGTTGCAAGAATAGGTTTTCACTTTTCTTGAAATTTCTTGAAACTGTATGGTTGTTTCTGCAGCCTTTCAATCGTCCACCAGGTCAGGGTTTGCTTGCTTGCATATAATGGAAACAAATTAGGTCAAAAAATTGGATCCAACCCATGTGCATTGATGTTTAAATCTTTGATTGAGATTTTTCATGATTGAACAATGTTTCCAAATTTGGATTTTTTTGTATCTTTGACTTGTGCACGAATTTGCCAGCATGTTTAGGTCATATTTGCTTCACAAAAAGATTTAAAGAACAAATCTTCTATTTTCTTATGATTTAAATTAATTAAATGGATTAATATTAATTAAAAATCCAATTAATCAATAAAATAAGAAAATAAATCCAATTAATCTTGATGGGTCGTGCATAGGTCATGGGTGAAGTTTCAAGAAGAGATTTGAGGCCCATTAGCAAAAAGAAGGTGTTTTGAGCAAAGTTGACTTTTGCAAATTCATGAAAATTTCCCAACTTCTCCAATCACAACTTGCTCAATTTTGATCATATGACCATGTTCTTGGACATTTTGGAAAGCTCTTGAAGTCCTCTAACCAATGCCTTTGGTCCCATGTCATTTGGATTTACCAATATCAAGTTATGGCATTTGACTCAAAGTGCACTTTTGTTGACTTTTGAATTTGACCTATAATATAAAAATTGGTAACTTTTTGTGAGAGCATTTCTTGAACTTGGAGTGTGAAGATGGATTGTAGGAAATTGCATCCCCTTCAAAATGAGCATTGGATGGAATTTTTATGACAAACCATGAAAACGTTATGCCCTGGTCAAGATACAGTTGACTTTTCTGCTGTCCAAAAATAGTAACTTCTTGCATCTTGATGATTTTTGAGCTATTCTTGTGGAATCATGATCAAGACTTGATCAAATGATGATTGTGAACTCAAAATGAGATGTTGACCAAAAGTTCTGACTTTTGACTACAAAATGACCATTTTGCCCTTGCAGTTGACTGTGGATCAAATGGGGCTTTTGACTTTGCAAATTGGCACTGTGAGTCTTGAAACTTGGCATGTAGATGCTTGAGAATGTATATAGGCCTATGAGACTTGATTGAACCATTGAAAACACCAAATTCCTTGAAAGAACCAAAACCCTAATTTCAACTGGCTTAGGAGATGGTTTGACTGTACAACCCTTGAGCAATCTTGAGCCATTTAAGGATCATTCTTAACAAATCTTGGGGAATATGGGAGGGAAAATTTTGGGGTACAACACTTGGATTAAGGCTTTATCAACTGTGTAATCATTAAATTATGGAGTGAGAAACAAGTTTGAGACCTGTAAAGCAAGGATTATGCAGCCTAGGTTTGGATTTGAATTTTGTTCTTCATGAAATGGCTTGAAATCAAAGTGAGAAATTTCCAACTTCATCTCTTCGATTCTCCCTACTTAGGAATGATCTCAAGGAGTTCTTGGACATTTTGGAAAGCTTGCAATGTGTTCTATAACTCATCTTTGAATTTATTTCCAAGATTCCTCTTGGAACTAGGTGAAAAATTATCTTGAGATCCAAGCATCTTTAGGAAAAAATGTGTGAAGCAAAGTTGTAGATTTCATGGAGATCTACAACTTTCATGTTGGGAACTTCCTTTGAATCATCTTGTATCATGGTGAGAATTTGGCTGAAAGTTGAGAAAAAATAAGAAATTCTTTATACTTAGAAAAAAAATTCTAAGTTAAGAAAAAATTCAAATTTCAAAACAAAATCTTCAATCTTTGATTTCTTGATGAACAAGTTTCACATTTTGACATATTTTGATGAATTGTGGTCCTTGGCACTTGAATTTGACCAAAAAGTCAAAGTTTGACTTTTCAATATGCAGTTGACTTTTGATCAGTTGACTGAAAAATTCATCTGTCAATCCAATGGATTTGCAATGTTTTGAACCATGGATTTAGGTCAAAATGATGCAATTGAACTCTTGAAATCATGCTTTAATTCAATTGATCATTTGTTAGGTAAAAAAATAAGAAATTGCCCTTTCTCAGCCAAAACCCTAATTTTGACCATTTTGCCCTTTTGATGATTTGATCAAATTTCTTGAGGAATTGTGGTCCAAACTTGATCAAATGATTCATATGAGTCTAAAATGTTGATGTGGATAAAAAATTATGAAGTTTGACTATAAATTGGCCATGGTTGACTTTTTCCCCAATACAGTTGATTTTTAGGTCAACTGTCCAATTGACTGATAAAAAATGTGATTCAAAGCTTGAAACTTGACATGAGTAATCTTAGGGGTCTATAATGATACTTGAAAGTCATATGAAGCATTTATAGTCCAAAAATATTTGTGCAATCCTAAGCCCTAATTTTGGGTTATTAGTGCTTGATGAGATATCTTGAGCTGATCAATCCTTACTCCAGTCTTGAGTCAAAGAGATCTTGTGAGAAAAGTCTTGATAAATGAGAGGGAAAATTTTGGGGTACAACATTCAGCATTTGGTGGAGTGTGGAAGTAACTGCCCTAGCCTCATGGATCCATGGACGACCCAGCAAACAAGAATATGACAGCCTGATATCCATCACATAGAAGGTGGACCCAAAAGTCTGTGAACCCACTTTGACAGGGATGTCCACCTCCCTGTGCACCATTCTCTTCGATCCGTCAAAAGCCCTTACCATAATGTTACTAGGCTTTAATGTCAAACCCTCGCAATCCAGCCGATCCAACGCCTTCTTAGGTAAGACATTCAGTGAAGACCTAGTATCTACCAGCTCATGAGCCATAGTTGTGCCCATGCATTCAATCGAGACATGAAGAGCATCATTATGCTTCCTTCCCTTCGGTGTTAAGTCTGCATCTGAAAAACCCAGCCCATTATCAGCAGTCAGGCTGGCCATACAATCTTTGAGATCATATTAGGACCATGGGGAGCATATGAGATCTTTGGAGTTCACCTTTTCTTGATGAGAATGGAAACCCTAATTTGAGACACACTACCTTAGAAGAGAGTTTGTCTGGTCAACTCTTGGGCAAACTTGAGCAAATTGAGGATCTCTAGGAGTATGTATTGAGTAAAATAAGAGGGAAAATTTTGGGGTACAACACTAAGATATCCTTACGTTCGAGGGACATGACCATTGTTTCTGAGGCAACCAAAGTGGGGAAAAACCCTAGGATTGAGCATGTGCAAGTGTTTGATTTCAGTTTATTTAATCTTTGCACGTTTAGGGTTTTCTAATGTTTTAAACATTGATTTATCTTTCGCATACAATCCTATTATCAATCATCTAACAGTTTATAATGACATAAAGTAAAAGTGCGAGAAGTTTAAACCTAGCTATTACAAGGCCTTGGAGAGGGGGTTACATAACCAAACTTGGGGAAACAGTAAATGAAAATAGTAATAAACCTAAGTTAAAAAGATATTACAAACTCGAAATAGATACAATAATTGGAAAAATAAATAGGTAAACGCGTGCGAGGAATGACACGGGAATAGATTAAATATCCTACAGAATCTACTTAATTAAAGAAAATATTTTTTTGTATTTTTATTTAAGAAAATAAAGTAAAGTTGAATTTTGCAAATTAGTCTTAATTTCTAATTAATTTTAATTAAGGAAAACAAATCAAGTTACCCTAATTTTATTTTTAAACAAAATTAATTTTAATAAAAAAATTAATTCTAACATTTTTTGTGATTTCTTGATTTTATGATTTAATTTAAAAAATGGTTTTTTTAAAACAATTAGAATAAATAATTAAAACAATAAAAAAGTAATAAAGAAATTAAAACAAAAAATAAAATGGGTCTGATGTGAGAAGAAATTCGGGGGTGTGGAATTGAATTTGTGTTAGGCCCAAGATTGCTGGCCCAATGACTGCCTTGCGCGTGATTCAGTGAGGCTCTCATCTGAGGGTTCACCATGCGTAGCTTTTGTTGGACGTTTAGATCTGATCACGTGATGGGTTTGATGGTTGAGATTAGGGGCGCATGCTGGGAATTTGATGGTGAGGCACATGGGATATGCAAGAAACAACTCAGAAGATAGGAAAATGTTGAGACTTGGGATCGAACCCAAGTCCTTCCTCTCAAAGGGCAACGCCTGGACCAACTGTGCTGGAAAGCTTGTTTGTTAATGTAATAAACAAATAAAAACATAATCTAAACAAAGTAGCATGCCCAGAAAAACGCGCGTGGATTCAAACTGTCCAACCAGGCTTGGACACGCTATCATCTTCCTCGCTGGGATTGTTGTTTTAGAAAGGACTTTTACCTATAGTCCAATCCATCACTATAGGCTATAGTGACGGTTTTTGATTGTAGCTATAAACCTGTAAAACTCTAAAATACAATTCAAGCAGAATAAATTCCATCCAAAGACATGGATCGACTGCAAATCATCCCCTGAACACGAAGAGGCCCTTAATTTGGCCCAATTTCACCTCTAGCTTGGGTTCCCCAATTTGAAGCTTCGGAACCCTAACAATGGCAAATGATTATACCTGCACTCAAGCTTAAATTGAAATATCCAGAAACATTCAAATGATGATCATGAACACAAATATGTAGTCAAGTCATATTTATAATGGATGAATAAGTGAAATCAAGATTAGAAAATATAAGAACAAACCGTGAGTGCAAGGGCACGGTTCTTGACACTGCAAGCTTTGGGAATGATCGTGATAACTTCCTAGACGTCCAAGGATTATTGTTTGATCCTTAGAACAACTTGAATTTACCTCCATAACTGAAATCGATCTACACTTTTTGTTGGAAAATTTGGAATTTTTCTCTCTGTTTTGAGGCAAGCTACACATATGTTCTCTCCTGTTCTAGGGTTGCAATACATTGGCCTATGTAGTGAATCAGATTAGGGCAATATTTGCGGAAAGAATCTAAAGATTAATGGCATGGTTTTTAAGAAAAAATAAAATCTTGAAAACATTTGGCCTTGCACGATTTATTTGGCTATTGACAACATATGAGATCTTCATTCAATGCAAAAATCACTCCTAAAACAAATTATGTGATTTATTTGGATTTATTTGATTTTTAAATGAATAAATATAAAAATAAATTAAATAAACAAATAAATAAATAAGGCATGGAGGGTCCCATAGGTCGTGTACCATGCTAGGACTGAGATTCAATCTTGAAAAGATGGGCCCATGTGGAAAAAATGCAATTTTGAGCATTGTTGACTTTGGGAAAATTTCCAAAAATGGCCAACTTTAACAATACATATCTCTCTCAATTTTGATCCTAAGAGGGTGTTCTTGGTATTTTTAGAAGTCTTAGGATGTTCTCTAAAACACCCTTTTGGTTTCATCTCCATTGGATCTTCCATGTTCATGTAAGGAGCTTTGACCCAAAATGTGTTTTTGTTGACTTTTGAAAAGGACCTATAATGTCTGAATTTATATATTTTCATGAGTGCATTTCTTGAACTTGAGGGATGAAGATGAGTTTTAAAGAATTTGATTATATTCAAAATGAGCCTTGGATGATAAATTTATGATAAAGTATGAAAAAGTTATGCCTGGTCAAAGTTTGGTTGACTTTTCCTATAGGAACCCTAATTTAGCAACTTTTGAGTTTTGATGAATTAGGAGCATTCCTTGAAGAATCATGATCAACCCTTGATAAAATGATGGATAACACTTCAAAATGTTAATGTTGACCAAAAATATTGAAGTTTGACTGTATGTGGGTCACAGCTGAATTTTGACCTAGTACAATTGATTTTTAGGCATTTGAGCAGTTGACTGAACAAACTTCTTGTGCAAGACATGAAACTTGGCATGGATGATCTTGAGGACATATTAGGGTGTTGTACCCCAAAATTTGCCCTCGCATTTTTCCACAAGAAATCACAGCTTCAGGCGTTTCCTGATTTTTCAAACTGGCTCAAGAATCGGTCAAACAGACTTTTCTCGTCAGTCAGACAAAATTAGGGTTTTTATCGGTTTTCATGACTCTGGAACAGTTCATACAGTTTGTTTAAGTTTTGGTTGATTTTGGCTCAACTTTGATCAGGCGAACGTTCTTTGGCATTTAATCAGGAATTAGGATTTTTGTGCGCGCGTTCTCAGAAAGATTTAAATTCTACACCACTTTTCAAGTTATGCTGAGATATGGATTGAAACATTTGGATTGAGTTCGCACTGTGTGATTAAATCAGTGAAAGGATACATTCAGTTTGAATTTGCAGTGCTTGGTAAAAATCAGTAAAAAGGGGAATGCGTCTGATCAGTTGTTGTGATTAACTGTTGTTTTGCTTTGGATGTTGGAAATGCCAGGTTTAACTGATCAAATGCTAAAGCATTGTTTATTTAAATTATTTATTATTCTAAGATTAAATGATTGGAATTTATTTTCAATTATTATAATTAAAGAATTATAAATAATAAATAAACAAAAGGAGGAAAAAGAATTAATTGGATAAAGAAACTTTTATTGATTTTTAAATTAATTGTACAATTGTTTTGTTGTTTACAACAATGATTTTACATTTATTTAAATTTAAATATAAAAAAACTATCCTAAACATTTTTCTAATCTTCAATTCTTCATCTGCTATCCCTTGCTCCAGTGCTCCATTTTAATTATTCATCTGCAAAGAAAAGAAGAAAAGTCAATGGCAGATAAATAAATAAAAGAGACAGATAAAATTACAGTTCATCATTAAGGGCAACTGATTGGGATCAGTTAACCCTCTATGCAAATCACGGGATTTCTCCCGGTTCACAAAGAGGGATGAATATTTGTTTACTAACTTGGAATGCACAAAGTGAAAAAAAAATGCAAAGTTTGTCAACATGCTGCATATTTCAAAACAAACAGGATGGCCTAACCACAAGTCCAAACTGAATCACAAATCCCAAACTATCCAAAAAGCTGCCAAAGATATCAAAGATATCAAAGATACAAAAGTACAAGAAGCTGTCAAAAGAGATATGCAAATATGCAGAGAAGACATAAAGTGCAGAATTAGACCACATGTGCAAGCAACATAATCCATTTGCATCATTTCCTAAGAGTTGCCCTTTCAGAAAAGTACAAAGTATAACATATTTTAATGTTTTTGTACTGGAGAGAGAAGAAAAAGAGAAGAAGAAATAGGGCTTACAGGTTTAGGCTGGAGAGATAGAAAAAAATATAAAAGAACCTGTCAATAGAACAGTAGGAGGAGGCAAACCAATACACACAAAAATATACAAAACTGCATAAGCCTCCAGTCTCAAAACCTTTAACCTGTTTGTTTACAGGCATAAGAACCAAAGGCCAAACCTGCTGAGAAAAAAGGCCAAACCCTGCTGAAGCAAGATAGTTTCAAACCTAAAGCACAAGCCTAAACTGGTATCAAACCAACCAGCCTCACAACCTGTCAACAAAAGCTCAAAATTGGCCAACATGTAAAGCCATATCAAAGTAACATAAAGCCTAAACATCAAACAGACCAACCCAAGAACCTTGTACCAGAAAACAAACAAAATCACCAACCTTAAACCAGCACAAACTTACACTGTCTAAAGGCCAAAAGCCTCACAACCTGTCAAACACAAACAAACACCCAAGGCCATAACCAAAACCAGTTCACCCAACCTGTAAACCTTGCAAGTCTCAAGGCCAAAACCAACATTTCAAAAGCCACGACCTGTAAACCCTTCAAACCTGATAAACACCAAGCTTGAAGCAAGCCTCATCAAGCCTTATACCAGTCAAGAAAACTCATAACAACATCAACCTAAGCAGAAACCTCACCAAACCATAAAACCAATTTCCAAACCCACAAAAGGCCCTCAGAACATTCATCATTGGGCAAATGTCCAGGCAACAGAAGAAAGAGATATAAAAGCATACAAAGGCATCATACAACAGTCAAGCATACTCAAGCATACTCAAGCATTCAAGGTCAACTCTAAGCCCTCAGAAAGACATCATCCCTGGGCGTAAAAAATCAACATTCAGAAGCATACGAAACACAAGGCAGCTCAAAGCAAGGCAAAGGGAGAAGAGAAAAAGAAGCGTATCAATACGAAAGGCCCTCAGAATACTCATCACTGGGCAAGAAAAGAACAAGCATACTAAGCAAGCAACGAGGCAAACAGAAGTATACAAGGCGAAGCATTAAGGCAACGAAGAAGAAAGAAGTGAAATCAACAAAGAGGTTCTCAGCTATTATCATCATGAAACCCTAATAAAAAGAAGCAAACAGAATACACAAACCAGGAGTCAAAGCTAGCACCAAGTTCATCTTCATCGTGACCCCTTCGCCGTCAAGCCTCCAAGCACTCTTCTCCTCCGCCCCCCAAAAGGTAGTACAATCTCCTCTCATCCCTTTTCATGACCTCATTAATGAACAATAATGAACACAACATAAGAAATCAAAATCAAAATACTTAATAAAAAACAGTAAGTCATAACATGCAAAGGCGAAATTGTTACCCATTCCACGGTTTAGCTTGATCCAACCACGGAGAGGGAAGGAATCGAAGGAGGCAACTGGTGGCTGGGCAAAGGGGAGAGTCAGATCCATGGCAAAGAAAGGACGAAGGAAAACGGAGAAGACGAAGCAAGGGCGCCGTTTCTGTAACCCTAAAGTCTCCAAGTGAAACAACATTCAAAGAACCCTAAAGAAAAACTTTGTTAAAATGCTAATGGGCCTTGCCCTCTCAAACGTCTAAGCCCATTTGCCAAAATTAACAAATGCACCCCCCTATCACCTCTGAAGCGCGTGTGTTTTGTTTGGGCCCAGGCCCGTTCCTTTCTTCCTTCTTTTGCTAAGTTATTGTTGTTTGTTTTCTTTTGACATAACCCTTTTTAAATGATATTAGTTTTGGCATATGAGAATACTAAGTAAAAATACATAGATTTAAATCTTTTCTTAAAAACTTTCTTTTCTTAAAATTAATTTGTACATGAAAACACTAATTGAAATACATTAATAGTGATACATAAAAATAGAATTTAAGGTATTTTATTTTCTTTAATTAAAATATTCTCTTTGTACATGATAAATGAAAATACATTTTTTTTACATAATACAATTAAAATTGAAAACTTTTTTTCTTTCTTTTAATTAACATACCTCTTTTGTATATATTAAAAACACAAAATATAAAGATACCAATTTATATCAAATTGTAAAATAATAATTTTCAAACTTAGAACATTTCTTTTCATTTCAATTAAAATATTCTTTTTTTTGTACATAATCAAGACAAAATACATTTTTTAATATACATAACTTAATTAAAATTTAAAACATTTAATTAAAACATTCTAAAAAAATATACAAGATTACAAATTAAATAAAGAAAATATTTGATTCCTTTCTTTAAGTTAACAATACTTAATAATATACTTTAAATTCATATTTTGCACCTGTAAATAAATTACATACAAATATACGTACACGTACACTTACGCAATATACAATACATTTCACATTATACACTTGATACACATACAATTACTATTCTTGTACATTGATTTACATTGTTTACACTTTTTATCGCAATTCGATTTGGTTGTAAATTATTGGACACTACGTTCCTAAAAGTCTCATCCCCATTTGTGAATTTGTACCCCCCACTCCCGGATACTATTTGTAATAGCGTAGACTTTAAATTCTTGCAATTTACCGCTTTCAATTATACCATGGTTAGACCTAGGGTTTGCATGTACATAAAATCAAACGCTAGATAACCTAATACAAGACAAATACATGGAATCAATACACAATCACACTTGCACCCCCTAGGGTAATCCCACATATTGCCTTCCAAAATGGGCCATGCTTGCACGTCGAGTATCTTTGGCAAAACAAATTCAAATGATCATAAGTCCCTCGATGACGCTTTAGAAAGTTGCCTATATGGAATGATCATAGTCCCTTCAAAGCAAATTGCCAAAGACACTTGGCATCATTGCATTCATGGTCCATACGATGACCCGCGCCCGTCCCGTTAAACATCCTAAACGCAAGATTGTCCACCAAATGCAATGGTGGAACAAAATTGTTAAAAGGGTTGAAAACATAGAGAAAACCTTTGAGTACAATAGGGTAGACAAAACTCTTAGTTACTTGAGATCAACTTGCAAAAACACTTGCCTTCTTTTCAAAAACCACACTTCCTACACACTTTCAAACAAACTCTCAAAAAACATTTTGAAACATCTTTTCGAAAAGATCCACGTTTTTGTAAAACACTCAAACACGAGTCGAATACATTAGTTGCCTAAAACAAGGCATCTTTTCAAAAACATTTTCAAAACACACACATACACCACAATTTCAAAGCAATCGAAAATCAAGGCAAGTGATCTAAAAACCAAGTAACTAAGAGCCCATGGATAAACATGGATGAAAAGGGTGCTAATACCTTCCCTTTTCATAATCTACCCCCCGAACCCATGAAATATCTCAAAAGGTTTTTGCTGTGCTTTTTAACCTTTCCTTTAGGATAAAATAAAAAGTCAGTGGCGACTCTTGCTCAACCGAACAAGTGCGAATACAAACGCAAACCTCTAGTCAGTTCTCCCACCGTATCACAGAATTGGCGACTCTGCTGGGGAGTAATTTAAAAGTGGGGTTACCTTAGGGTTTATATCACCTTTACTTTCTTGCTTTGATTGACTTGATTGCTTTATCTTTTGGGTTCTTGTTTGGGTTTGTTGTAAATCCTACACCCGGATTTGGGGCACCTTCTTAGGTAAATAGCAAAAAACTGTGAGGGAACTGTGCGGGGTATACCGACATGGTTGAAGCAGTAAGCTATGTTAGTGTGACATATTTGTGAGTACCAGTAACCCTTGAGTTCAGTCAAGGAGAGTACGGAGCCGCTGAGTGATGTCGTGAAGCACTAACGAACTCTTAGAACCTTAATTGACCATCTTAGCCTTTTTAGGGGTAGTGAGATGACCGACTTTGGTGCAGTCCGAAGTTGGTAGATACTCGATACTACACTCATTTGAGGGTTGTTTTCTTGGAATATTTTGGTCGCCAGTAAGTGGCTAAACCAAAACAATGAACACAGAAAACAATCCAATGATATTGAGCTCCTTAGAACCCAATTTCTATTTTAGGACAGGATGAGCCAACTAACTTCAAGAGGGTACTTACCTAAACCCCATGCAAGCCTAAACCTAAGGCCTTGTTTGCTTTGTGTGAATATGTTTGTCTATATATACGCTCACTTGCTTTTTTGCATACATGTACATAACATCATGACATCATACCATAGCATTTTCAATAACCATTTCAAGGATCTCGAAGGTTCTTTTGATGCAGGGTTACGTTGAACCAGGCGTCTACCAAGGGGCAAGGGGTTTCTCCTCTAAACAAATGCCATCAAAGATCAAGTACAACAACTTGAATCAGGGGCTATGACCCACTCGACATGGTGAGCTTGATTCTCGTGGAAAAACATCCACCAATGCACAGTTCCCCAATCAGAGTTCAAGTGCAACAACTTGAATCAGTGGCTATGACCCACTCGACATGGTGAGCTTGATTCTCGTGGAAAGACATCCACCAGTGCAAAGTTCTCTAATCCAAGAGCAAACTTCAACCTCTAACATTTTCTTGTGTTTACCCCAAGAGATCCTTGAAAGCATGCATCCACATATCATGCATTGCATTTTGACAGTCTTTCCTTTTTCAAGTTTCCTTACTCTCCTGCTGTTTATTTCAGTAAGAGATGGCTCTAGAAAGGTCTGTCAAAGACATCCAAGACCAGACTGCTCAGCTGCAGGAGATGTTCCTGAACTTGTCTCTGGGGCAAGAAGAAATGAAAGCTCTCCTCACAAAGAGCTTGGAGAATTCCAACAATACCGGGAGTGATCAGCTTGCGGAGCTGCAGTTTGATCTGACAACATTGAGGACCCAAGTGATGGGACAGTTGGTGGGCCAGATGGCTCTCATCCAAGACCTATCTCAAAGACAAGAGGAACTCAGAGTTCTTGTCCGCCAACTGCTTCCAAACAACCAAATGGGGCAAACATCTGAGGTTGAAGAGCAAGTCACCACTCAGCCTCCAGCCACTGAAGAAGACAAGGGGAAAGCTCTTTTGCTTGCTTCAGGGTCACAAGCCCATCAACAACCTCGCCAGCGTCAACGGGGTAATCGGCGTAAGCAAGAAACGTCGGGAAGACAGTTCACGAAGACTGAAATACCATCATTCTTCATACTGAAGCACCTGTTGGAGGTCAACCTGCTCACTTTAAAGGATCCTCCTCATAAGCTTAATATCTCCTCTCCTAACTATCGTCCCGACGCATTTTGTGTTTACCACTCCTACAGCCCGGGACACGACACCAACGACTGTTGGGCCTTGAAGAACAAGATTCAAGATCTGATCGACATTGGAGTGCTGGAATTCATGCCAGACGGCGAGATGAAAATATTCCGTTAAGGAGTTCTCCACCTGGAGTGATAAAGCTCAAGCTGAAAGACTTTTGCTTCATTTTGAATTTTCAAAGTTGTAATTTCTTTTGTTGTCAAACAATTATCTGTTGATGTCAAACTCTGTTTTCATTAATGCATTGCATATGTTTGTCTTAAATTCATCCATGCGTTTCACTACTCTTATGCTTTTCTTTATGATATCTAACTCTTGATAAAAAGCTGCAAGCCTTTAGAGGGAGGATGACGAAACAATACCATAATCTTATACAGTATGCTTCTGAACAGACCTTGATGATGATGTACATGCATTTCTTTCAAATCCCAAACACTGGAGTTATAAGGAAGATAATCCCTAGTCAACCCCTTCGAGCCAAAGAAGTAGGAGTTTTCTGTTCTAAACAATCAAAACCTTTGATATAAACCTGGGGCAGGGTAGTATCTCAGTTAATTCAAAAGAAAACACGCATTGAAGTCGCGAACTCTCAGTTCGTAACACAACGAACGACGTCAAAAAAGAAAGCATTCCTTTGGAATCAAAAGACAAGGGTGGTTCCCTATCACATAGACAGTCAATCTCTCAAAAGAGAAAAGCCCACCAAGCCAAAACCTATAAAGGAGGCTTAAGAAAGCTGGGGCATCCCGCTGACTGTAATCTCGAAAAACGGGAACAGTCAGGCAAAAGTTAGGGATAACAAATCAAAATCAAAATAGTGAGGTCATTACAAAATCCTCAACAACATGAAAAATGTTGAAAAAGAAAAAGGAGATGATGACTGTCTCCCAAATTCAACTGGTGAACCATCGCCCGAAAGTCGTTCCAAACTCAAAACAGAGTACGACGCACAATTGACTGAGCTTAGGTTGGAGCACATCACGAAGAGCGGGTGGGTACAAATATACTTTGAGCCTTTATCCTTTGTTTCTTAAACCGTGAACCAAGCCACATTACAACCCTTTAAAAGTCCTAATTGAAGCATGGGTTAGTTCGAAAGCATACTGTTACAAAAGGTATCCTGACTCCTGTAAGGCTTTGCTCTAAATCTTGTGTTGACTTGTCTTATGAAAAGTTTTCTGCTAAAAAACGCGTTTTTCAAAACTTCGAGACAAACATAAACTTTGCATTGCTTGAATATCACTGTCTGCATTTGGCTTTTTGTTTGACAGCGAAGAAATTCATATAGCGAATGTTCGGAGGAACGAAAACTCTCTCAGTGAGCAAAATCACTTCAAAAGGACGACACTTCCTTTACAAATCTCCTATCAACAAGGGGCGTGACATAGCACCATCCAGTTAACCTGGGGCAGTCCAGTCAAGGCCCAACAGATCTTTCAAAATTCAATTAACCTGGGGCAGTCCAGTCAAGATTTCAAGAAATCTCTCAATTTGCAGATTAATCTGATTCAAGACTCATCATCACTTGGGGCATTCGAATGTCAAAAGTGCTCAACCATTCCTTCACCACCTGTTAGAAATTACAACCACCAACAAATCAACTATCACTATTTCCAGATTCGATTCCTGTATCCAGCCAGGGCATATCTGTTGACGACTATTTCCAGACTCGATTCCTGTATCTAGCCAGGGCACGTCTGAAGAGTTTGAAGATTCGATTCCTGTATCCAGCCAGGGCATATCTGTTGACGACTATTTCCAGACTCGATTCTTGTATCTAGCCAGGGCACGTCTGAAGAGTTTGAGGATTCGATTCCTGTATCCAGCCAGGGCATATCTGTTGACGACTATTTCTACACTCGATTCCTGTATCTAGCCAGGGCACGTCTGAAGAGTTTGAGGATTCGATTCTTGTATCCAGCCAGGGCATATCTGTTGACGACTATTTTCATATTCGATTCCTGTATCCAGCCAGGGCATATCTGTTGACGACTATTTCTAGACTCGATTCCTGTATCTAGCCAGGGCACGTCTGAAGAGTTTGAGGATTCGATTCCTGTATCCAGCCAGGGCATATCTGTTGACGACTATTTCCAGACTCGATTCCTGTATCTAGCCAGGGCACGTCTGAAGAGTTTGAAGATTCGATTCCTGTATCCAGCCAGGGCAGATCTATTGACGATTATTTCCAGACTCGATTCCTGTATCTAGCCAGGGCACGTCTGAAGAGTTTGAAGATTCGATTCCTGTATCCAGCCAGGGCATATCTATTGACGACTAGTTCCAGATCAACACCTGTAACAAGCCAGGAAGATATCTGTGGACGACTGATTGTGGATCAACACCTGTAACAAGCCAGGAATTTATCTACATCACCACTTGGGGCATTCGAATGTCAAAAGTGTTCAAAAACCCGGTGCAGTTTTACACGAACTCATCATCAGGAAATCCTACACAGATCTCCTCAAAACAGGAAGTCCCCAGTAGTTTGGCATACAACCCAAGCTACTGATTTCCCCAGCAGTGGTCCCAAGACTTCTCATTTTTAACAATTGAAGATTCTTGCCCTCTACAGCAGCAGCCAAGGAATTATTTTCCCCGGCAGCAGTCAAGATTCTTTTATCTTCAGCCATCCAGGATTCATTTATCCTCAGCAAGATAGCTCATCAGCTTACATGCGCATTCATCACATTCATGTTATAAACATTGATGTCACATACATTGCATCATGCATCATAACATTGCATACAACTAACCCTTTACCTTTTCAGGTAAGATCAGTCGACAGACACAGATCATCTTCCAAGATTCATCCAGAAATAGTTCAGATGTGACCCGGACACGGCGACATTCTGATACTTATTCCAGATTCATTCAGATGCAGTTTTACACGAACGCATCATCAGGAAGCCCTACACCGGTTCCTCTTCAAGACTTCTGAAAACAGTTTACGGATTCTTCCCAACAACAGATGTTAATCTATCGCTTGTTCAGATGCAACTTTTGAAAACAGTTTACGGACGCTTCCCAACAACGGATGCTGCTCTATTGCTTATTCAAACTCAAGACTTCTGAAAACAGTTTACGGATTCTTCCCAACAACGGATGTTAATCTATCGCTTGTTCAGATGCAACTTTTGAAAACAGTTTACGGACGCTTCCCAACAACGAATGCTGCTCCATTACTTATTCAAACTCAAGACTTCTGAAAACAGTTTATGGTTTCTTCCCAACAACGGATGCTAACCTGTCGCTTGTTCAGATTCTTCTCAAGACTTCTGAAAACAGTCCACGGGTTCTCCAGTAACGGATGTTAACCTATCACTTGTTCAGACTCTTCTCAACTTTTGAAAACAGTTTACGGACGCTTCCCAACAACGGATGTGGCTCTATTGCTTATTCAATCTCAACTTCAAAAATAGTTTACGGATTCTCCAAACATGGATGTCAATCTATTGCTTGCTCGGACCCCCAATTCAGAGATGTTCCAAAACATGGAGGCCTTTCTGATACTTGTCCACTCACCAATGAAATACAGTTCAACATCACCAGATGGCATCTATAAGCCCATCCTCCTACCAGCAGTCACCAGATGGCATCTTTAAGCCCATCCTCTTATCAGCAGTCACCAGATGGCATCTTTAAGCCCATCCTCTTATCAGCAGTCACCAGATGGCATCTTTAAGCCCATCCTCCTATCGCCAGTCACCAAATGGCATCTTTAAGCCCATTCTCAGATGGCATCTCTAAGCCCATCCCCCGACAAGATTCTATCGCATCAGATGGCATCTTCAAGCCCCTCACCAAATGGCATCTTTAAGCCCATTCACCTCTACCATCACATCGCCGAGTGCAAATTTTAGGGCACTCTAGTGTCCAATCTTCTTTTACCTTCAAGTCGCGAAAGGCAAACTTGCCAATCTAACTCTTCAGGTTCAAGAAGATTGAACAGGGGCAACTGTTGTACCCCAAAATTTGCCCTCGCATTTTTCCACAAGAAATCACAGCTTCAGGCGTTTCCTGATTTTTCAAACTGGCTCAAGAATCGGTCAAACAGACTTTTCTCGTCATTCAGACAAAATTAGGGTTTTTATCGGTTTTCATGACTCTGGAACAGTTCATACAGTTTGTTTAAGTTTTGGTTGATTTTGGCTCAACTTTGATCAGGCGAACGTTCTTTGGCATTTAATCAGGAATTAGGATTTTTGTGCGCGCGTTCTCAGAAAGATTTAAATTCTACACCACTTTTCAAGTTATGCTGAGATATGGATTGAAACATTTGGATTGAGTTCGCACTGTGTGATTAAATCAGTGAAAGGATACATTCAGTTTGAATTTGCAGTGCTTGGTAAAAATCAGTAAAAAGGGGAATGCGTCTGATCAGTTGTTGTGATTAACTGTTGTTTTTCTTTGGATGTTGGAAATTCCAGGTTTAACTGATCAAATGCTAAAGCATTGTTTATTTAAATTATTTATTATTCTAAGATTAAATGATTGGAATTTATTTTCAATTATTATAATTAAAGAATTATAAATAATAAATAAACAAAAGGAGGAAAAAGAATTAATTGGATAAAGAAACTTTTATTGATTTTTAAATTAATTGTACAATTGTTTTGTTGTTTACAACAATGATTTTACATTTATTTAAATTTAAATAAAAAAAACTATCCTAAACATTTTTCTAATCTTCAATTCTTCATCTGCTATCCCTTGCTCCAGTGCTCCATTTTAATTATTCATCTGCAAAGAAAAGAAGAAAAGTCAACGGCAGATAAATAAATAAAAGAGACAGATAAAATTACAGTTCATCATTAAGGGCAACTGATTGGGATCAGTTAACCCTCTCTGCAAATCACGGGATTTCTCCCGGTTCACAAAGAGGGATGAATATTTGTTTACTAACTTGGAATGCACAAAGTGGAAAAAAAATGCAAAGTTTGTCAACATGCTGCATATTTCAAAACAAACAGGATGGCCTAACCACAAGTCCAAACTGAATCACAAATCCCAAACTATCCAAAAAGCTGCCAAAGATATCAAAGATATCAAAGATACAAAAGTACAAGAAGCTGTCAAAAGAGATATGCAAATATGCAGAGAAGACATAAAGTGCAGAATTAGACCACATGTGCAAGCAACATAATCCATTTGCATCATTTCCCAAGAGTTGCCCTTTCAGAAAAGTACAAAGCATAACATATTTTAATGTTTTTGTACTGGAGAGAGAAGAAAAAGAGAAGAAGAAATAGGGCTTACAGGTTTAGGCTGGAGAGATAGAAAAAAATATAAAAGAACCTGTCAATAGAACAGTAGGAGGAGGCAAACCAATACACACAAAAATATACAAAACTGCATAAGCCTCCAGTCTCAAAACCTTTAACCTGTTTGTTTACAGGCATAAGAACCAAAGGCCAAACCTGCTGAGAAAAAAGGCCAAACCCTGCTGAAGCAAGATAGTTTCAAACCTAAAGCACAAGCCTAAACTGGTATCAAACCAACCAGCCTCACAACCTGTCAACAAAAGCTCAAAACTGGCCAACCTGTAAAGCCATATCAAAGTAACATAAAGCCTAAACATCAAACAGACCAACCCAAGAACCTTGTACCAGAAAACAAACAAAATCACCAACCTTAAACCAGCACAAACTTACACTGTCTAAAGGCCAAAAGCCTCACAACCTGTCAAACACAAACAAACACCCAAGGCCATAACCAAAACCAGTTCACCCAACCTGTAAACCTTGCAAGTCTCAAGGCCAAAACCAACATTTCAAAAGCCACGACCTGTAAACCCTTCAAACCTGATAAACACCAAGCTTGAAGCAAGCCTCATCAAGCCTTATACCAGTCAAGAAAACTCATAACAACATCAACCTAAGCAGAAACCTCACCAAACCATAAAACCAATTTCCAAACCCACAAAAGGCCCTCAGAACATTCATCATTGGGCAAGCGTCCAGGCAACAGAAGAAAGAGATATAAAAGCATACAAAGGCATCATACAACAGTCAAGCATACTCAAGCATACTCAAGCATTCAAGGTCAACTCTAAGCCCTCAGAAAGACATCATCCCTGGGCGTAAAAAATCAACATTCAGAAGCATACGAAACACAAGGCAGCTCAAAGCAAGGCAAAGGGAGAAGAGAAAAAGAAGCGTATCAATACGAAAGGCCCTCAGAATACTCATCACTGGGCAAGAAAAGAACAAGCATACTAAGCAAGCAACGAGGCAAACAGAAGTATACAAGGCGAAGCATTAAGGCAACGAAGAAGAAAGAAGTGAAATCAACAAAGAGGTTCTCAGCTATTATCATCATGAAACCCTAATAAAAAGAAGCAAACAGAATACACAAACCAGGAGTCAAAGCTAGCACCAAGTTCATCTTCATCGTGACCCCTTCGCCGTCAAGCCTCCAAGCACTCTTCTCCTCCGCCCCCCAAAAGGTAGTACAATCTCCTCTCATCCCTTTTCATGACCTCATTAATGAACAATAATGAACACAACATAAGAAATCAAAATCAAAATACTTAATAAAAAACAGTAAGTCATAACATGCAAAGGCGAAATTGTTACCCATTCCACGGTTTAGCTTGATCCAACCACGGAGAGGGAAGGAATCGAAGGAGGCAACTGGTGGCTGGGCAAAGGGGAGAGTCAGATCCATGGCAAAGAAAGGACGAAGGCAAACGGAGAAGACGAAGCAAGGGCGCCGTTTCTGTAACCCTAAAGTCTCCAAGTGAAACAACATTCAAAGAACCCTAAAGAAAAACTTTGTTAAAATGCTAATGGGCCTTGCCCTCTCAAACGTCTAAGCCCATTTGCCAAAATTAACAAATGCACCCCCCTATCACCTCTGAAGCGCGTGTGTTTTGTTTGGGCCCAGGCCCGTTCCTTTCTTCCTTCTTTTGCTAAGTTATTGTTGTTTGTTTTCTTTTGACATAACCCTTTTTAAATGATATTAGTTTTGGCATATGAGAATACTAAGTAAAAATACATAGATTTAAATCTTTTCTTAAAAACTTTCTTTTCTTAAAATTAATTTGTACATGAAAACACTAATTGAAATACATTAATAGTGATACATAAAAATAGAACTTAAGGTATTTTATTTTCTTTAATTAAAATATTCTCTTTGTACATGATAAATGAAAATACATTTTTTTTACATAATACAATTAAAATTGAAAACTTTTTTTCTTTCTTTTAATTAACATACCTCTTTTGTATATATTAAAAACACAAAATATAAAGATACCAATTTATATCAAATTGTAAAATAATAATTTTCAAACTTAGAACATTTCTTTTCATTTCAATTAAAATATTCTTTTTTTGTACATAATCAAGACAAAATACATTTTTTAATGTACATAACTTAATTAAAATTTAAAACATTTAATTAAAACATTCTAAAAAAATATACAAGATTAAAAATTAAATAAAGAAAATATTTGATTCCTTTCTTTAAGTTAACAATACTTAATAATATACTTTAAATTCATATTTTTCACCTGTAAATAAATTACATACAAATATACGTACACGTACACTTACGCAATATACAATACATTTCACATTATACACTTGATACACATACAATTACTATTCTTGTACATTGATTTACATTGTTTACACTTTTTATCGCAATTCGATTTGGTTGTAAATTATTGGACACTACGTTCCTAAAAGTCTCATCCCCATTTGTGAATTTGTACCCCCCACTCCCGGATACTATTTGTAATAGCGTAGACTTTAAATTCTTGCAATTTACCGCTTTCAATTATACCATGGTTAGACCTAGGGTTTGCATGTACATAAAATCAAACGCTAGATAACCTAATACAAGACAAATACATGGAATCAATACACAATCACACTTGCACCCCCTAGGGTAATCCCACATGTTGCCTTCCAAAATGGGCCATGCTTGCACGTCGAGTATCTTTGGCAAAACAAATTCAAATGATCATAAGTCCCTCGATGACGCTTTCGAAAGTTGCCTAAATGGAATGATCATAGTCCCTTCAAAGCAAATTGCCAAAGACACTTGGCATCATTGCATTCATGGTCCATACGATGACCCGCGCCCGTCCCGTTAAACATCCTAAACACAAGATTGTCCACCAAATGCAATGGTGGAACAAAATTGTTAAAAGGGTTGAAAACATAGAGAAAACCTTTGAGTGCAATAGGGTAGACAAAACTCTTAGTTACTTGAGATCAAATTGCAAAAACACTTGCCTTCTTTTCAAAAACCACACTTCCTACACACTTTCAAACAAACTCTCAAAAAACATTTTGAAACATCTTTTCGAAAAGATCCATGCTTTTGTAAAACACTCAAACACGAGTCGAATACATTAGTTGCCTAAAACAAGGCATCTCTTCAAAAACATTTTCAAAACACACACATACACCATAATTTCAAAGCAATCGAAAATCAAGGCAAGTGATCTAAAAACCAAGTAACTAAGAGCCCATGGATAACCATGGATGAAAAGGGTGCTAATACCTTCCCTTTTCATAATCTACCCCCCGAACCCACGAAATATCTCAAAAGGTTTTTGCTGTGCTTTTTAACCTTTCCTTTAGGATAAAATAAAAAGTCGGTGGCGACTCTTGCTCAACCGAACAAGTGCGAATACAAACGCAAACCTCTAGTCAGTTCTCCCACCGTATCACATAGGGCAATGGAAACCATTTAGGACCCTTGGAACTCAAACATATTGATTAGGAGTGAAACCCTAGTTTGAGGCTCATTGTCTTAGACGGAGGATTTGTCTGGTCAATCCTTAGTCAACTTGAGCAATTGAGGACCTCTAGGAGTATGTCTTGTGTGAAAACGGGAGGGGAAATTTTTTGGTACAACACACTCCCAGGAAATTTTTTACTGTACGTAACCCTTTGTTGGGATTCACGTTCAATGCTCCAAGTGATTCAGATACAGACTTGCCCCTGGTTATTCAGCATTTCTTGGGAGATTTCTTGGAATCTTGACTTGACTGCCCCCAGATGTGCTAGATAATGACCATGCCGTGCTCCCTTGCTTATAGGAGATTTGTCATTGGAAGTTTCATCCTATTTGAAGTGACTTTGTTTGTTGAAATAGTTTTTGTTCACCGGATATTCGTCGTGTGAATTTCTCCGCTATCGAACAAATAGTCCTATGCAAACAATGATGTTCAAATAATGCAGAGTTTATGCTCGTCTTGAAGTTTTGAAAATGAGTTTTAGCAGATAAAAGAATTTTGAAAGTATGTGAATTCAAATCAGGATTTAGAGTAAGCCTTACATGAGTCAGGATACCTTTTATAACAGTATGCTTTTGAACTAACCAATGCTTCAATTAGGACTTTGAAAGGTTGTATCGTGGTCTGATTCACGGTTTAAGAAACAAAGTATAAGGCTCAAAGTGTATTTGTACCCGCCCGTTCTTTGTACTTCAGTCCTAAACTCAGTTAATTATGCGTTTGAACTCCAATAGAGTCTTGGAATAACGTTTTGGTGATGGTTCAGACAAGTTATGTTTGATTTGTTAGAAGGCAGTCATTTTTTCCATATTTTCCATGTTGTTGAGGATTCATAATGACCTCTTTTGATTTATTATCCCTGATTTTTCCTGACTGTTCTTGTTTTTGAGATTACAGTCAGCGGGATGCCTCAGTTTTTCTTAAGTCTCCTTTGTAGGTTTTGACTTAGTGGACTTTTTTCTTGAGAGATAATGACTGCGTATTTTGGTAGGGAACCATCACCGTCTTTTGATTCCAGAGGAATGTTTTTGATGTCATTCGTTGTATATGAAGTGAGAGTTTACGACCGAACGCGCATTTGAATTAGCTGAGAGACTACCCTACCCCATGTTTTGATTAAAGGTTTCAATTTGTGTAAAAGGAAAACTTCTACTTCTTTGGCTCGAAGGGGTTGACAAGGGATTATCCTCCTTATAACTCCAGTGTTTAGGAATTGAAAGAACGTTTGTACATCATCAGCAAGGTCTGTTCAAAAGCATAATGTATGAGACTATGCTATCATTTTCGTCATCCTCCCTCTAAAGGCTTGCAACTTTTGAAACAAGAGTTGAAATTTATAAAAGGAGTAAAGACAACACAGTTTAAATAATGAAAATGAATGGATGAATTCAAGACAAACATATGCAATGCATTAATGAAACAAAGTTTGACATTAATAGATAAGTGTTTGAACAACAAAAGAGATTACAATTGAAAATTCAAAACAAACTGGAATGCTCAATGATTTATCATGGGAGTGGTGAGCACATTGGGAGTCTCTGGAGGGTCGAGCTCGATCTCCTTGTCATCAATCAAATCTTGAATCGTGTTCTTCAAAGTCCAACAGTTGTCGGTGTCGTGTCCAGGGCTATCAGAATGGTAGGCACATCTTATATTGGGATTGTACTTAGGAGAGGGGGTATCGAGGTTTTGAGGAGGATCCTTTAGTGTGATCAGTTTCACCTTCAGTAAATGTTGTAACGCTTGAGACAATGGCATATTGATATTAGTGTACTTCCTTTCTTGGTATTTTATCATACGTCTATTGCCCTGTCTTTGTTGAACATGTGTAGGATTGGAGATCAGGATTGCCCCCACGTGTTGATCGTGGTTGCTCTTGTTAGGACCCTTTTGGTCATAAACAACATTGGACTCTTTCTTCCCATTGTATGGCTTTTTCTGAGCATCAGAGGACGTAGCTCCTTGGATCTTTCCGCTTTTGATGCCAGCTTCGACCCTTTCGCCAGTCAGTATTAGCTCGATGAATCCGTCCGAGGAGCTTCCGATTAGGTGATTGAAGAAAGGTCCCGTCAAGGTTCCCATAAATATGTAAATCATCTCCCTATCAGTTAAGGGTGGTTGCACTCTGCCTGCCAAGTCTCTTCATTTTTGGGTGTACTCTTTGAAGCCATCGTTGGAATGCATGGTCATATTTTGAAATCGCATACGAGTTGGTGCAAGATCAGTGTTGTATTGATACTGCTTGTAGAAAGCAGTAGCCAAGTCCTCCCAGGTATAAATGTCGGTTCCTTCTAACTGATAGAACCACTCCAGTTGGGTGCCAGCCAAACTTTCTTTGGAAGAAATGGACCCATAGCTTCCGGTCAGCAGTGTGAGGCTGAATCTTGCGGACATATGACCTCAGGTGCATTTTAGGACAAGAGATCCCATCATATTTGGCAAAGTTATGGATTTTAAACTTTGGTGGGATGACCACTTCGGGAACCAAACCTAACTCTTCAAAGCCCAAGCCAAGTATCTGCTAAATCTCCATAGCATTGAGGTGATCCTCCAACTGTTTGTATTTATCATCAGCGAGAGGATATTGTTCCTTAGAGTAGTCAGCTTCAACTTCATCAATCCCCATACTATTATCCTCTTCATGACTATTCCCCATGTTGGATGGAGTTGAGAGATCTAGAGCTCTCTTGACTGGTCCTCTAAGTCTTCTTCCCAAGTTCAGGATACCTACTGATTTCTTGGACTTTTTCTTCTTGTCTTTGAGAAGAAGAGTCTTCAGGTCTTCTTACCCCTTAGCCATAGCCAGGAACATTTGTTGGAATTGGGCATTTTGTGCTTGGAGATCCTTTACCATTTGTTCCATATCCATCTTACTAAAATAAACAGAAGGAAGGTAAGGAGATCTATATGGGAGAAATCTGTCATGATATGATGCATGATATGTGGATGCATGTTTTCAAGGATCTCGTGGGGTAAATGTTAGAAGTCACTTACAGCTTTGATTGGAGAACTTCGTATCGGTGGATGTCCTTCAACGAGAATTAAGCTCACCATATCAAGTGGGTCGTAGAACTTGACTCAAGTTACCGTGTTTTGGTCTTGATGGTATTTGGTTAGAGGAGAATAAATCCTCTTGACCCTTGATAGATGTCTGGTTCAACGTGACCCTGCATCATAGACCCTTGAGATCCTTGAAATGGTTATTGAAAATGCTATGGTATGATGTTATGATGTTATGTACAAGTATGCAAAGCAAGCAAGTTGTTATGTACAAATAATCATATACACACAAAGCAGACAAGTTCTTAGGTTTAGGCTTGTATGGAGTTTGATAGGTAAGTACCCTCTTGAAGTTTAGTTGGCTCAACATGTCCTAGTAATAGTAACCGGGTTCTAGGGGATCTCAATATCACTGATCTTTCTTCATCGGGCATTGTTTCAGCACAAGCCTCTTTAATGGAGACCAAAATATCCCGAAAGTCCGATCTCAATGAGCGTAGTATCGAGTATCAACCAACTTCAGACTGCACCAAAACCGACTACCTCACTACTTCCTAATGGCCAAGTTGGTCAAGTAAGGTTCTAAAGTCAGTTAGTGCTTCATGACACCACACAACGGCCTCGTATTCTCCTTGACTACTCAAGGGCTACCGGTACCAACAAATGTGTCACACTAACGTAGCTATTGATTAGACCATGTCGGTATACCCCACACAGTTTCCACAACATATTGCTACTTACCTAAAAGGTGCTCCAGATCCGGGTAGAGGATCAAAACAAGCCCAAATAAGGAACCATAATGTAAAGCAAGCAAGTCAAACAAGGAAAGCAAGTAAAGGTGATCTAGCCCTGAGGTAACCCCACTTTTAAGATATTCCCCAACAAATTCACCAATTCTGTAACGCGGTGGGAGAACTGACTTGGGATGTTTTGCATTTGATCATAATTGTTGCAGATAGCAAGAGTTGCCACCAACTTTTCTTTTATCCAATAAGGAAAGGCTGAAAAGAACAGGAAAGACCTTCGAGATTATTTTCTTGAGTTTGAGGGGTAGGTTATGAAAATGGAAGGTATTAGAACCCTTTTCATCCGTAGTTATCTATGGGCTCTTAGTTGCTTGCTAGATCACTTGCTTTTGTTTGAAAGTGTGCTTGTGGTGTGGGTTTTGAAAGTATTTTGAAAACGTGTTCTTTGTAATGGCTCTCGTTTCTATAAGAACGTGTACAAAGTGTCATACTGAAAATAGTTCAAAGAGGTGTTTGTGGAATGTGTTTTTGAAAGTGGTTTTGAAAAGGTGTCTCTGTAATGGATCTCGTTTCGATAAGAATGTGTACAAAGTATTTGTCTTTTGAAAATGTTTCAAAATGAAAGTGTTGGTGTATAAAATGTTTTTGTTATGAGCAAGCGAGCAACTAGGAGCAACCTACCTACTCAAAAGGTCTTAAATGTTCTTTTCCTCCTCCTTTAGATGTTGCTATCTTACCATTGATTTGGTAAGAAGCCCCATTATTGGATGTGAAGGGACGGGCGTGGGACATTTGTATAGTCATAGAAGGCAACCTATGGGACATTTTAGCAATGTCGTTTAGGGACTAGATCGTTTACCGAAGGAAACATTGAGGGTCATCGAGGGACTACGATCTTTGATCGAGGGTCTTTGCTAAAACACCCATATTCGAGGGACATGACTATTTTTCCAATGCAACAAGTGGGATTACCCTAAGGGTGCATGTGTGAATAATGTGTTTGATTTGCATGCATTTAGTCTTTGATTAGGTGTTATCTACTTATTGTGTTTATCTTGCCATACATTCTCTATTTTACTAGCAAGCATACAAAAGTAATAAAATGCAGAAAGATAAAATCCTACACCATTACAACCATATTGAATTGCATGAAAATATAAAGGAAAAATAAAATAAAAACAAGAAAAATGAGGGTTTTTCGATTGATGGAGAAGACTCTTCGATTCTGCACTTTCTGGCTCTCTTTGATTTGGGCCTATAGTCAGTGAAGTCATGCCTTTCGATTTTCCTTTCTGCCTCCTTCGACTGGGGGCTGGAAACAGTGAGGGAATGCCTTTCGACTGGGTCTGCAGGTCAGTGTGTTCGAGGCAAATGTGTGTGTGATGAACATGTCTCTGTCGAAGAATGTGTGCATCGAAGCAGGTGTATCGAAGCATGTATGTAACGAACAGGTGTGTGTCGAAACACACATTCTTTTCCTTTTTGTTTGAGCCTGTCGAAGCCTTAAGGCTTTGTATCAAAGTATGCATATTTTTATTCCAACATTTTTAGGGGGCTGTACAGATTAGTTCTTAAAGGAAAACATAAAAGATTAACATCGAAGGCCATGGTTATTGCATGTTGGCCTCGAAGATGAATCAATAAAGATGTTTGAAAGGAAAGAGTTAAAGTCAGAAAGAATTACCTTAAAGCTGGTGCATGGGCTTCGAACTTGAACTGCTACTTGGACGGTTCTGGAATTCTAAGAGTTGTCATAGGGGGTTTGCTTTTGGTTCGAAGAGTTGTCATAGAAGGTTGTCCTTGAGTTTGAACAAACTTCTATGTGTGGGGTGTTCTGGATAGTTGATTTATGAGAGTTGGAAAGATGAGATAATGGATTTTGATTTTGTGTTTGTAGGTGAAAGTAGAGTTGATTTTTGAATGAGCAAAAATTACAAAGGTTTCTGTTTTGTTTCCCAGCTCTCTTTTCTCTCCTCTCAGCGTCTCCAGCCCCCTTGATGTTGTAAAGAAAGGTTTATTTACAGAGGAGCTTTGATGTGGTTTTGGGGGGAAATCATATAACATTTGAATTGTTTGGGTATATTGTCCCCTTGTTTTCTTTGATGCAGCTCTTATGTACCCTTTTTTGTGTAAGTATGGGATTGAGACAATGCAGGCTCAACAATATTTGGAGTGTTGTGGAAGGTTGGTGTAGTATTGTTGCATAGCAGCACAACTAGCTTAGGTTTGGCGGTATATAGGACTTTAGTCAACAAAAACCTTGAATACTCCACCATTTCGTTTTGATCACTCCGACCAGACTCATCATCATACAACAACGTACGTTTCCAACATTGTGTGCTCTTCGAATGGACCCATTATAGGTCCTTCAAATCCACCAACTATGATCTATAATGTTGAAGAGTTTTAGAGGTGTGATCTAAGTACGTTGCTTCAAAGGGTTTAATTGCCCCAACTTGTAAATTGAAAGAGGTTGCCCAGATTGTAAATCGAAGGAAGCTGCCCAGCTTGTAAATCGAAAGAGGCTTCCCAGCTTGTAAATTGAAGGAAGTTTCCTTGCTTGTAAATCAAAGGAAGCTGCCTAGCTTATGGATCAAAGGGGGTTACTTCGAAGGAAAACAAATGGCCAGTTTGAAACTTGTTAAATCGAAGCCAACTTGTTTCTTTTTTGACCTAATCAAAAGGCACATTAACATCTTCAAAATTTTACATCTTCTTTATTTCTTTAAACACGTTTTTGTAATCACACATGCGAGAGAAATCTTGAGAAAATGAGAGGACAAATTTTGGGGTACAACACTGATACGGTGGCAGAACTGACTGCTTTTAGTTACTACTGGTTTTTGCGTTTTTTGTTTGCAAATATACGGTAAGAAAGAGTCGCCACCGTATTTTATTTTATCCAACAAAGGAAAAGGGAAAAACAATAGAAAAAACATTTTTCGAGATGTTTATGAGTACGGGGGGTAGATTATAGAAAGGGAAGGTGTTAGCACCTTTTCTATCTGTGGTTTTCCACGGGCTCTTAGGCACTTGCTCATTTTTAAATTGCTTTTGTGTGTGTTTTGAAAAGCTTTGAAAATGTCTTAGTGCGGCGTTTCACTTTATGGTAACCCTTGTATCAGTCCTCAAGAGTGTGATAAAGCGCTTTTGAAAACTTTAGTTGAAAAGTGTTTGAAAGTGTAAGTGTGAAAAACTTATTGTTTTAAGCAAGTACTTAAAAGTTTCTACCTACTCGAAAAAGACTGTTTGTTTTCTTATTTCCTTTAGACAGTGATATCTTAGTATTAAGGAGTAGATAGCTTCATCGTTGGAGTTTGAGGGACAATCGAGAGGGACAATTAAGGTCACTTAAGGTAATAGGGAAGATCTCTTAGTAACTGTCATAAAGTTCTAAGATTGCATTTTGTTTTACCGGGGCAACTTTCGAAAGGGACTTGCGATCTCTGAATTAGAGGACAGTCACTAAGAATTCTCACGTTCGAGAATAGTGACTGTATTTTTCCGAGGCAAATGAAGTGGGAGATACCCTAGGGGTGAGCATGTGCAAGTGTTTGATTTCAGTTTGTTTATCTTTGCACAATTAGGGTGTTCTACTGTTTTAAACATTTGATTTATCTTTCCATTCAATCCTATGATCATTCATCTAACAGTTAATAGTAGCGAAAAAATAAAATGCGAGAATCTTAAACCTAGCTATTACAAGGCTTTGGGGAGGGGGTTACATAACCAAACTTGGGGGAAAAGCGGTAAATAAAAGCAGTAATAAACCTAAGTTAAAAACTATTACAAACTCGAAACAAATACAATAATTGGAATAAATAAATGTGCGCGAGAATAAATTAAATATCCTAAAGAATCTACTTAAATAAAGAAAATATTTTTTATTTTTTATTGAGAAAACTAAACATTTGTGAATTAAACCTAATTTTTTCTAATTAATTTTACTTAATGAAAACAAATCAATTCAATATCATTAAATTAATTAATTTCCAAAAAAAACTAATTTTAATAAAAAAAAACCTAATTCTAGATTTTTTTGTGATTTTATTTATTAAGGAAATAGCTTGAATTAAAAATGAACCTACGTCTAATTTGATTTTAAATTGATAAAATGACATTAAAATAATTAATTAATTAATTAATATTTTTAGAAAGAATCTAAATCTATTTTTTATTTTTTATTTATTTTTTATGACTTAAAAAAATGAATTTGAAAATAATAAACAAAAAAACAAAAATGAGAAAGATAAACAAAATAACATGGGCCTGGTAAAAAAGCAAAAAAGGAGGTGTGATGTTGAATTCTCGTCTGGCCTAAATGAGGCCAAGCCCAAGACACCTTGGGATCCTGTGGGGACGCCCACTGAGTGTCCACAGTGGTCTGCACATCCTGGGTGTTAGATCTGGATCCCATATGAATTTGCTGGCATAGATCTGAGGTGCATGGTATGCGCCTGAATATGTGAAGTGTTGTATCTGTTGAACAATTATTAGAAAAAATAAACTGCTGGACCTGGGGCTCGAACCCAGGTCCTCTCCTTTATGCACGCGCTAGCTTACCAACTGATCTATCTTGATCATTCAAACATACAATAACATTAATATATTATACATAAAAAACAAACATTATCTGAGAAAAAAACGCGCGCAAGTTTGAATCCTCCAGTGGGGGACTCCTACGCATTGTCTTCCTCCCTCCTCCGTCGTCTTAGACTATAACCTATAGTGATAGTTTTTTGTCTGTCACTATAGCACCTGTAAATCAAAACAAGCAAAAATACGCATGATAAATTTATGGTGAGGCCATGGATGAATTGGCCTCAACCTCCTGAGCACGCAAAGACCCTTGGTTAGGTCTAATTTTGGCTATTTCTAAAAATCCCAAATTTAAGCTTGGAACCCTAAAAATGGTGATACTTGATTCCTGCACCAAAACTCAAATCTAACCATGCAGATAACTAGCAAACATAAGAGTGGTCAATAATGCATAATCAAAATGTGTTTATATTACATAAATCGAAGAAATCAGATTCAAAAGAAAAATGCAAACCGTGAGGTAGTGATAATGTACTTCAGACTGTTTTCAGGCTTTGTGATGATTGGAATCGATCCAGGGGACTTCCAGAAATGTGTTTGAACCTTTGTTTAGGGCCAAAACCAGTTGGAACTTATAATTTGAATTTTGATAGTTTGAGTTTTTTGGGTGATTTGTGCAGTGATTTTTCAAGCTTTTTCTGTGTGTTTTTGGCATGGATAGATGATGTATATATAGTAGAGAGGAAGGGGACAGATTGAATGGAAGAAATCATTGCCATAACTCTTGTTTTCCAACAAAAATCCAATACATTCAAAGCTTTCCAATTTTGCCAAAACATGCCTTATCCTTGCTTGAATGAACCTGGTCATGTTTGCACGAAATTTTGGGCCTCAAGACAAGTCAAAGCACCAGCCCAAATGCCTAGGCCCATTTCCAATTATTTTATACCATTTATTTTGTATTTATTTGAAATAAATCAAAATAAATATGTAAAAAATAGGTAGAAAATTCAAGGCCATGCAAAAATAAGATTATAGGTCCTCTATGACCTTAATAAGATATTTGAACCTTGAAAAGTTAGGCCATTGACTCAAAAATCCAAATTTTCTCAATGCACCATTCTTGAAATTTCCAAATTTTTCCCAACTTGGGCAAGCCATAACTTGCTCAACTTTTATCTCATGATGATAATTTTGGACTTTTTGGAAATCATGAGATGTCTACTTTAATCCCTCTTTTTACCAATTTTGCATTTGAAATCTTTATCTTGAGGTACATGGTCTTGACAAAAAGTTCCTTTTGTTGATTTTCTAAAAATGACCTGTAATGTATGAGTTTGTATCTTTTGATTGAGGCATTTATTGAACTTGAGGGATAAAGATAAGTTGTAGGGAATTGGATTCTCTTCAAAATAAGCCTTGGATGAGAAATTTCTGATAAATTATGAGAAAATTATGCCTGGTCAAAGTTTGGTTGACTTTTCCTATAGTAACCATAATTTAGCAATTTTTGAGTTTTGATGAATTAGGAGCATTTCTTGAGGAATCATGATCAAAGGATGGATATTACTTAAAAATGTTTATGTTGATCAAAAATCTTGAAGTTTGACTATATCTGGGTCACAGTTGACTTTTGACCTAGTACAGTTGATTTTCAGGCATTTGAGCAGTTGACTGAGAAAACTTCTTGTGCAAGGCATGAAACTTGGCATGGATATTCTTAGGGGAATAATAGGACCATGCAATTGAATTCTTTGAAGCTCATACATCTTGATGAAAATTGAAACCCTAGTTGGAGGTTCATTGCCTTAGGAAGAGAACTTGTCTGGTCAATTCTTGGGCATCCTTGGGCAAGTTGGGGGCCTCAATGGGCATGTGTTGAATCAAATGAGAGGGAAAATTTTGGGGTACAACAAACACGAAGGATGTTTTTGATGTCACTCGTTGTGTATGAAGTGAAAGCTTGTGACTGAACATACATTTGAATTAACTGAGAAACTACCATGCCATAGTTTATGATTAAAGGTTTTAATTTGTGTGAAAAAAGAAAACTTCTACTTCTTAGGCTCAAAGGGGTTGACTAGGGATCATCGTCCTTATAGCTCCAGTGTTTAGGGATTTAAATAATGCCTGTACATCGTCAGCAAGGTCTGTCCAAAAGCATATTGTATGAGATTATGGTATTGTTTTCGTCATCCTCCGTCTAAAAGGCTGGCAACTTTTAACGAGAGTTGGATATCACAAAAAAGGGAATAAAAACACAGTTTAAATATAGTGAAAGCGAATGAATTAAATCAAGACAAACACATGCAATTTATTAATGAAAACAAAGTTTGACATAACAGATAAGTGTTCGAACAAATACAATAAAAATACAATTGAAAATTCAAAATGGAGTGGACGCTCTCAACGATTTGACATGGGAGCAATGGCCATGTTGAGAGTTTCAGGAGGGTCTAATTCAATCTCCTTGGCATCAATCATGTCTTGAATTTTGTTCTTCAGAGCCCAACAACTATTCGTATCGTGTCCAGGACTATCATAATGGTATGCACGCCTTTCATTAGGATGGTAACTAGGAGCAGAAGTATTGGGATTCCGGAGAGGAGCCTTTAATGTAATCAGCTCTGCCTTCAACATGTGTTGTAACAATTGAGCCAGTGACATGTTGATCTTGGTGAATTGTCTTTTAAGCGCAACCCCCTTATACTGATTCCCCTATTGAAGTTGTTGCGCAGGTGTATGATTAGAGATTAGGACAACTCCCACAGATTGGTTATGATTACCTCTAGCATGTCCCTCTTGGCTATATACAGCTTTGGACTCTTTCTTCCCATTGAATGATTTCTTCACTACACTTGAAGATGCGTATCTTTGAAATTTATCGCTCTTGATGCCAGCTTCTACTCTTTCGCCTGTCAATATCAGCTCGTTGAACCCAGCTGAAGAGCTTCCGATCTGATGGTTAAAAAATGGGCCTGACAAAGTACCCAAGAACATATCTACCAGCTCTCTATCAGACAGAGGAGGTTGGACTCTTCCTGCAAGATCTCTTCATTTCTGGGCATAATCTTTGAAGCCCTCACTGGAACCCATATACATGATTTGAAGTTGTGTATGGGTTGGAGCGAGGCCAGCATTGTATTGGTACTGCCTGTAGAAAGCAGTAGCCATATCCTCCCAGTTGCAGATGTTGGTTCCTTCCAACTGATAGAACCATTCAAATTGAGTCCCCGATAAACTTTCCTGGAAGAAGTGTAACCATAAATTCCTATCAGCGGTGTGAGGCTGGATCTTCCTGACATAAGACCTCAGATGCAGCTTAGGACATGAAACCCCGTCATATTTAGCAAATGCAGGAACCTTGAACTTCGGTGGAATGACCACTCCAAGAACCAACCCTAATTCTTCAAAATCCAGATCAGGTACACTCTGAATTTCCATGGTGTTGAAATGATCCTCTAGTTGTTTATATTTGTCATCAGCAGGAGGATGTTGTTCTTCAGCATAATCAGCCTCTTATTTGTTAGACCTCAGATTGTGGTCCCGTTCTTTTGTCTTCTCCTCCTGATTGTCCCCCTCAGTTAACGGAGTTGCGAATTCTAGAGCTTGCTTTGCTGGTCCTCTAAGTCTCCTTCCCATGTTCAGGACACCCACTGGTTTCTTTATCTTTTTCTTCTTGTCTTTGAGAATGAGAGTCTTCAGGTCCTCTTGTCCTTTAGCCAAATCCAGGAACATCTGTTGGAATTGAGCATTTGTGCTTGAAGATCCTTCACTGTTTGCTCTAGAGCCATCTCTACTAAAATATACAGTAAGCAGATGAGAAACCCGTGTGAGGAAAAACTGTCATGATATGATGCATGATATGTGGATGCAATGTTTTCAAGGATTTAGAAGATTTAAATTTGTTTATACAAAAGGGAACAAACATTAATTGTATTAAAAAATTTAAATTCATTACAACATGCCCTTGGGATTACACTGGAAAAAAAAGAAACAAAATGAACTAAATTATAATAACAATGGCTCAAATGTCTTATGGATGCTTTCTCTTTAGAGCGATATAGGAATTCATACTCCTCTCCTCAAAAAGTTGGCTTGTGAGCTCCAATGTCTTCTTCTCGCTTGCGTAGAACTGGGATTCAAAGGTGTCTCGCTCCCCCTTTATCTGAATCTAAGCTCTTTGCAAATATTCAAGAGAAGTAGGCATATCAGGATAAAGGACAGTATATGGAACATCTCCTTCGGCCACAGGCTCCATGATGATTGGTAAGATAGAGGGGTAAGGCATCATGAGACTTTGAGCATGAGTTTGTACCCACTTAAGGTAAGGCTCAAGGGAAATGGAATTCTTATGTGCCAACATCTTAGTATCCACTTTGTTTTATCATTCTCCAAGCTCGTATGGACCTTTGATGATAGCCTTGGTCGTCGCCCTCGTAATCGAATACCAAGCCTTGGATGAGTTCATCACGGGGACCGTCTCTTCAAGTATACCCAAACTGTCTTAAAGAAAAACAAGGGTTGTAGGTAATACCTCCCCTAATTCCAAGCAGAGGGACATTAGGGAATTCCCCACAACGATCGATGATAGTAATATCTTCTAAGAATCGAGAACACCAATGAATATCAGAATGTGTGAGTGACATCATCCTTTGAGACCATGTCAAACCTTGCTCATTCTTCGACTTTGATCGAGGTGGATGTAAAATAAACCACCTAGAGAGTAAGGGAGTGCAACACAAAAGAGTACCTCTTTTCTTCATGGTGCAAGTGTGGAGACAATTGTAGAATGTCTCCAAGCAGGGTAGGTACAGGATTGCGAGAGAGAAAGACCTTGATGGCATTCACATCCATGAGTTGGTTCAGATTGGGAAATAGAACCAAACCATAGATTAGAAGGGCCAAGACATATTCAAAAGCTTGAAAATCCATATCCTCCCAGAATGAACAAGTCTTCTCCAACAGAAACTTGGCTAAGAAACCCTTAACTCCACTTCTTGTATCCCAATTTGTCATAATGTCAGATCTCTTCAAATGCAAGGATTTGGCAATAACTTCGGGCTTTGGAGTCTCCTTTAAACCGGTGAATGGTATTTGATCAATCACATGCACTCTTAACAGTTTAGAGAATTCTTCTAATGTAGGCACCAATTGGTAGTCAAGAAAGGTGAAGCAATTATGCACGGGATTAAAGAATTGGAAGAGCACACATATCATTTCTTCTTGGAAGTTTGAGGTAGCCAAGTTGAGAAGTCGACCATATTTCTTGGCTAAGGGAGAATCTCCAGGCACCCTTGATGTTAATTCTTGAAGTTGAGGATGCGCTTTCACGAAGCTGACTCGGATGGTATTTCTATGAATGGGAACCATGGCCTACAAAATAGAACAAAGATGAATCCCTAAGTCCTTGAAATGGTTAGTGAGAATTCTTATGATGTTATGATGTTTATGATGTTATGTACAAGTGAATAAAGCAAACAAGTATTTATGTACAAATATCATATACAAACAAAGCACATAATTCCTTACGTTTAGGCTTGCATGGAGTCATAGGTAAGTACCCTTTTGAAGTTTAGTTGGCTTAACTTGTCCTAGAAAGTAACCGGGTTCTAGGGGATCTCAATATCACTTACCTTTCTTTTAAGCATTGTCTCAACATAATTAATCTTTTCTTGTGGCCAAAATATCCCGAAAGTCCGATCTCAATGAGTGTAGTATCGAGTATCAACCAATCTTCAACTTTACACCAAAGTCAGATATCTCACTACTTCCTAATGGCCAAGTTGTTCAATTAAGGTTCTAAGGTCAGTTAGTGCTTCATGACACCGCTCATCGGCCCCGTATTATCCTCAATTCAACACAAGGGATATCGGTACTAATAAATGTGTCACACTAACATAGCCATTGTTTCAACCTTATCGGTCTATGCCGTACAGTTTCCACAATCTATTGCTACCTACCTAAAAGGTGCCCCAGATCCGGGTGTAGGATTTTTAATAATAACCCAAGCAAGGACCTAAAAATGTAAAGCAAATAAGTCAAACAAAGAAATAATTATAAAGGTAATCTAGCTCTAAGGTAACCCCACTTTTAAGTAATAGTCCCCAACAGAGTCGCCAGTTCTATAATACGGTGGGAGAACTGACTTGGTTGTTTTGCGTTTGATCGCAATTGTTACGGATAGCAAGAGTCGCCACTGACTTTTCTTTTATCCAATAAGGAAATTTTGAAAAGAATAGGAAATACCTTTGAGATATTTTCTTGAGTTCGGGGGATAGATTATGAAAAGGGAAGGTGTTAGCACTATTTTCATCCATAGTTATCTATGGGCTCTTGGTTGCTTGCTAGATCACTTGAAAATGCTTTGTTTGAAATGTGTTTGTGGTGGGTTTTGAAAGTATTTTTGAAAAGCGCCTTCATTTAGGCAAACTTTGTAATGATTCTCGTCTCTATAAGAATGCATACAAAATGTTGGACTTTTTGAAAATATTTCATGTTTTGAAAGTGTTTGGTGTGTTTGAAAAGATGTTTGTTTTGAAGATGGATTGTGAGCAAGCAACTAAGAACGTTCTACCTACTCAAAAGTCTTTTGTTCATTTCTTCCTTCCTTTGATATTGCAATCTTACCATTGATTGGTAAGAAGCCTTATCTTTGGATGTAAAGGGATGGGCGTGGGTCATCGTATAGTCATGAATAGAAATATTGTGATACATCTTAGCATTTCTCTTAAGGTACTAAGATCATTTGTAAGGCAACATTCGAAGCGTCATCGAGGGACTATGATCTTGTATTTTTGACCGTTTTTGCTAAGATGTCTCACATACATATTATGATCTCAAGGAAACAAGTGGAGTTAACCCTAGATGTGTAAGTGTGCAAGTGTTTATTTTTAATGCTTGATTTATCTTGAATTAGGGTTTTCTAAGCATTGATTTTATCTTTCCATACAAACCATGAGTTACTAGCATTTATATGAAAGCGGTAAAGTGCGGAAAGTAAGTTTACTACGCTATTACATCACTAGGGGGATGGGGATACAAATTTACAAATGGGGATTGCAAGAAATTAAATCCTAATTATCTATTACAACCATATTGAAACTTGAAAATATACAAGAATTAAAAGGAAAATAATGTACAAGACAAAAATGGAAAGGGGATGGATTTTGGTTAATTGAAATAAAATGAAAATAAAATATTTTTTGTGATATTTTTATATATTCATAAAATAGGAATTGTAAATAAATAATTTGAAAAAAAACAACTCAAAAGGATTTGTTTTGATTGGTTGGAAAAAATGTTGAAGTTTGTTGAAAAAATGAAAACAAAGCAAGTGATAAATATTTGTTTTGATTCTGCCAAGGTTTAACCCATGTTCTCCACTTCTTCCATTCAAAACAGCCAAAATTCAATAGGTTGTTGTTGTACCCAAAATTTTGCCCTCTCATTTCTCAAGTAATCTCTCACAAGATCTCCTTTAGTTCAAGACTGCATAAGGGTTGATCAGCTCAAGACACCTCCTTAAGCACTAATGACTGAAAATTAGGGTTTGAGTTTTCACAAAGATAAATGGACTTTTAATACCCCATATGACTTTCATGGATCATTTTGGACCCTCAATATTTATCATGTCAAGTTTCAAGCCTTGGATCACATTTTTGCCCAATCAATTGATCAATTGACCTAAAAATCAGTTGTATTGGAGAAAAAGTCAACTGTGGTCAATTTACAGTCAAAATTCATAATTTTTTATCCATATCAACATCATGAACTCATATATGTAATTTGATCAAGTTTGGATCATAATTCCTCAAGAAATTTGATCAGATCATCAAAAGGGCAAATGGTCAAAATTAGGGTTTTGATTGAGAAGGTGCAATTTCTGATTTTTGACCTAGCAAATGACTTATTGGTTTGATACATGATCTCAAGGATTAAAGTTATTAATTTTGACTTAATTGCATGGCTCAAAACATCTCTCAAGATCAACTGATTGATAATTGATTTTCAGTCAACTAATGAAAAGTCAATTGTACACTGAAAAGTCAAACTTTGACCTTTTAGTCAAAATCAAGTATCAAAGATCACAATTCATCAAAACATGTCAAAATATGAAACTTGTTCATCAAGAAATCAAAAAGTCAAGATTTCATTTTGAAAAGTCAAAATTTCTAAACTTAGAAATTTTTCTAAGTGTTGGAAAATTCATATTTTTTCATAACTTTGAGCTAAATTTTCACCATGATACAAGATGATTCAAAGGAAACTTCCAACATGAAAGTTGTATATATCAATGAGATATAAAACATTTTAGAACACAACTTATCCTAGAAATTCATTGATTTAAAGTTATGATTTTGTAAAGACATGTTGATGAAACTTGGAAACTTAGTGAAATTTTGCCCTAGTTTAGGCAGGATTTTGACCTAACTTCATGGAAATTTTTCATATAGTTCCAAGATTAATCTTCAAAAATGTCCAACATAGAGGTTCTAGATGATGTTACAAGCTTTCCAAAATGTCTAAGAACTCATTAAGATCATACTTGAGCAAGGAGAATCGAAGGCAAGAAGTTAGGGTTTCATTCTTGAATTACAAGTCATTTCTTCATGAACACATAACTCAATTTCAATGTTAGGCTGCATAATCTTGCTTTGCAGGCCTTCTAACTTGTGTATTTATCCATCATTAATGGATTACACAAACTTTTGAGCTATAATCCAAGTGGTTTAAGCTTTATCCAATTCACATTGCCATTTTGGGAAGAAAGTGAAGAATGCCATTCTTGAAAAGCAAGCTTTATGCACAAAGTCAATTATTGAGCCTCTAACTTGTTCCCTCTGATCACACTCCATCTACAAAGTCAGAAGCAAACTTATTTAAATCATAACCACTCTACATTAGCAAGTACACAAGGCATTGAAACTTGGATTTCTCAAAAATCACATGTTGAGTTTAAACATTTGTGTTGTACCCCAAAATTTGCCCTCTCATTTATCAAAGTTTTTCCTCACAAGACTCCTAGACTCAAGACAGGATTGGGGTTTGCTCAGCTCAAGACATCTCATTGCACTGTTGACCTGAAATTAGGGTTTGATTTTGCACAAGGATTTTTGGACCATCAATGCTTCCTATGACTTTCATACACCATCTTGGACCCCTAAGATTGCTCATACCAAGTTTCAAGCTTTGAATCACATTTTTGCCCAGTCAATTGGATGGTTGACCTAAAAATCAGCTGTATTGGGGAAAAAGTCAACCATGGCCAATTTACAGTCAAACTTCATAATTTTTTATCCACATCAACATTATAGGCTCCTATGTACCATTTGATCAAGTTTGGACCACAACTCCTCAAGAAATTTGATCAAATCATCAAACGGGCAAAATGGTTTAAATTAGGGTTTTGACTGGGAAAGGGTAATTTCTGATTTTTGACCTAGCCAATAACCAATTGGGTTCAAACATGATTTCAAGAACTCAATGGCATCATCTTGACCTAATCACATATTTCAACAGATCTCAAGTGCATTGGATTGACAAATGAATTTTCCAGTCAACTGATCAAAAATCAACTGTACACTGAAAAGTCAAACTTTGACTTTTTGGAAAAAATCAAGTGCCAAGGGTCATAATTCATCAAGATATGTCAAAATATGAAACTTTTTGATCAATAAAACAAATTTTGCAAATTAGGGTTGAATTTGAAAATTTTTCATAAGTTAGAAAATTTTCTAAGTTATGAAAATTTCTTATTTTTTTTCCAACTTTCCACAACTTTTTCACCATGATGCAATTGGATTCAAACAAAACTTCTAACATGAAAGTTGTATTACTCCATGAAATATACAACTTTTATTCACAAAGTTTTCCCAAAATATGCTTGGATCTCAAGTTATGATTTTGTGAATAGGGATCCATAAACTTTTTAACTTAGTGAAATTTTGCCCTAGTTTAGGCAGATTTTTGACCTAACTTCATGGCAACTTTTCACCTAGTTCCAAGAGGTATCTAAAGTTGTATTTCAAATATGTATTGTATAGCATGTTACAAGATTTCCAAAATGTCCAAGAACTCTCCAAGATCATTTATGGTTAGGGAGAATCGAAGAAATGAAAATGGAAATTTATCAATTTTGTGCAAGGCATTTTCACAATGTTACAAGTTGCAAATCAGTTTCAAACATGCTTGTACTTGGTTTTACAGGTCCTAATCCCTTCTACACTCATTAATTAAATGCAAACACATTGGATTTTGGCTTTTTTCTGATCTTTGAAGCTTTGCACAATGAATTAATCCATTTATGGCATAAAGTTCACATTTCTACTTTGATAAAGCTTGCTTTTTCCAACTTTGCATATCTTGAGCCATGGACCTAATCTTTTGCTGCAAACAATATCCACAAATATCAGGCAACTTGTACCAACTATGTGCAGCTAGCAAGCAAGCCTGTACAGGCTTTGGCATTGTCACTTCCAACTTTTCTTCAAAAGCAAGCAATTTGGCAAAAGTCAATACAACTTATGTATCTGGTAAAGGCAAGCTTTGGACTCATTTCAAACAATCTCAGAACATTGTAACAAGCAGAATACACGAATTTCTAACTTCTCAAACACCCTAAAACACAAAAAAACACCATTTCTACCCAAAACAGGGCAGCTTCTATAAATCTCAAGCCAAAACAATATTTGCTCGTGCGTTTTTTGTTTCAAGGCTTCAAACACATTCCATACCTCCTACCTAAACCATACAGGCCTTTATCTTGCAACTGTAACCCCTGTTTCAAGCTTCACCATTTTCATTTTTTGAGTTTGCAGGTTGACTTCTACAGGGAGATTCAGGAAACTTCAAGGCAAGCTGAGCATTGGAGAAGCTTGAGAGGACTTCAAGGAAGCTCACAAGAACTTCAGGCCTCACTCAAAGTTCCTACATTGCCATATCCAAACTCAACTGAACAAGGTATTTGTCAAGTTTCTATCTCCTTATTTAGGCATCCTTAAGCTTAGGTTTGTGAAGCAAAAATGTAGTCCTTAACATGCTTGAGTTGTACATATGCTTAGTTTCCATTTATATTAACAGAGCTAAGAGTATTTGGATATTGAACATGCTGAAAAAACTAGGTCAGAAATTAGGGCCATTAAAATTCTCCTTGTTCTTTTAGAGTTAGGTCATGTTCTTTATATCATTGGAATCGTGTGATCATGAGCTACATTTTTCATGTTACAAGTTTTTGATTTTATGCAAAGAATAGCAAGAACAGGTTGAAGAGGCAAGCGCGCGCGAAGTTGTTGTCTGGAGGTCAGGGACGAAGTTATCCTGGGCCAGGGCCTTGGGCCTACTTCTATTCACACCCCCCATTTTGCTTTTGCACCCCCCCTGATTCATATTTTGTTATTTTTCATATTTTCTTGATATTTATATTTTTGACTTTTATTATTTTTTTTCTAAACATTAAAAAATCCCAAAAATATTTTCTTAATTTTTTGCATTTTATTTTATTTTTTATCTTATTTTTAGCATATAAAAATAGTTTTATTTTAATTAATGGAAATCATTTTATTAAAATAACTTGTAAATAATTTAAAAATATCATATATTTTTATTTTTATTATTCATACACTTAAAATATTATTTTCATGCAAATTTTAATTTTTTTAACATTTTGTATATATTTTTATTATTTTTTCTTGAACAAAAATGAATAAAATGAATAATATAGAATATATTTCCTTTTAAGCAAAAATTAGGGTTTTTCACCCTTTCAAAAATAATCACAATATTTTTCTTACTTTAGACTTAAATAATTTTATTTTTACATACATAAAACAATTACAAAAAACATTTCTTGCATATTTACATTTTATTGCATATTTAAATAATTGCTTATTTATTTATTGTACAATAATTCAATTTGGTTGTAATAGTAAATTAGGGTTTTATTTTGTGAAAATATCCCCATTCAAAACTTGTATCCCCCTTCCCATAATATTGTTGTAATAGTTTAGATTTACTTTACGCAATTTATCGCATTTTATGCATGTTTAGTAAAAACTAGGGTTTGTATGATAAGACAAAAATCAAACAAATAGCATGACCTAATGCAAGACAAAAATACATGAAAAATGACAACACTTTGCACACAAGCACCTCTAGGGTTTCATCCATTCGGTTTCCTAAATAAAATGGCCATGGTATGCACGCAAAGTATCTTGGCAAAACAAAACAAAACAAAAGATCATAGTCCCTCGATGACGCTAGACAAAGTTGCCTAAAAACAAATGATCTTAGTCCCTCAAAACTTGCTAAAGATACTTGGCAATATTGTTATCATGGTTATACGATGACCCACACCCGTCCCGTTTAACATCCAAAGATAGGGTTATCTACCAAAACAATGGTAGGTTAACAATATCAAAGGAATAAAAATGTACAAGAAAGACTTTTGAGTAGGGTAGATAACTCCTAGTTACTTGATCAATTTGCAAACAATCCTTGCTATTTTCAAAAACAAACACATACACTTTTCAAAACATTTCCAAACAACTTTCAAAATATTGAAACATTTTTCAAAAGACAAACATATTTGTATACATTCTTATGAACGAGAATCATTACAAAGATTGCCTAAACGATGGCCTCTTTTCAAAATTATTTAAAAACCACACAAAGCACCATTTCAAACAATTTCAAAGCAAAAGCAAGTGATCTAAACAAGTAACTAAGAGCCCATGGAAAACCATGGATGAAAAGGGTGCTAGCACCTTCCCTTTTCATAATCTACCCCCCGAACTCAAGAAAACATCTCAAAGGTATTTCATGTGCTTTTTTACTTTTCCTTTTGGATAAAAGAAAAGTCAATGGTGACTCTTGCTAACCGCAACATTTGCAAACACAAACACAAAACCTCAAGTCAGTTCTCCCATCGCATCACAAAACTGGCGACTCTGCTGGGGAAATGAGAAAGTGGGGTTACCTTAGGGTTTAGATCACCTTTACATGCTTATCTTGCTTGAGTTGTATGCTTTACACTTTGGTTCTATTTGTTTGGGTTTGAATCCTCTACCCGGATTTGGGAAACATTCATAGGTAAATAGCAATACGTTGTGGAAACTGTGCGGGGTATATCGACATGGTCTAAGCAATAGCTATATTAGTGCGACATATTTGTGGGTACCGGTAGCCTTTGAGTCAATCAAAGAGAATACGGGACCGCTGAGTGATGTCATGAAGCACTAATGGACTTTTAGAACCTTTACTTGACCAACTTGGCCTTTTAGGATGTAGTGAGATGATCGGTTTTGGTGCAGTCCGAAGTTGGTAGATACTCGATACTACACTCATTGAGGGTTGGTTCCTTGGAATATTTCGGTCGCCAGTAAAGAGGCTGAATTGAAACAATGAACAAGGAAACAATCCAGTGATATTGAGCTCCTTAGAACCCGGTTACTATTTCTAGGACAGGCTGAGCCAACTAAACTTCAAGAGGGTACTTACCTATGAAACCCCATGCAAGCCTAAACTAGGAACTTGTGTGATTTGCTTGTACATATACTTGTGCATAACATCATAACATCATGAAGCATCATATGCATCCACTAACCATTTCAAGGATTTTGGATTTTCATCTTTGTTCCTGTTTTGTAGGTTATGGATTCACTTCGCAGGAAAATTGTCCAAATCAACCTTGTAAGAATTCCTCCACAACTCAAGGAGATAGCTTCAAGGATTCCTGAGAATTCTCCATTCACCGAGAGACATGGTCGTCTGCTCAACTTGGTCACTGCCGACACAGAGGAGGATATGCTGAAAGTTCTCTTCCAGTTCTTTGACCCTTTGCATCATTGCTTCACATTTCCTGACTACCAACTTGTGCCCACTTTGAAGGAACTTTCTCAACTCCTGAGGATTCCTATTCTCAATCAACTACCCTTCAACGGTATGGAAAGAGATCCAAAGCCATAAGAGATTGCTCAAGCCTTACACTTGCACTCCTCTGATGTCACAACACATTGGGAAACTAGAAGTGGTGTCAAAGGCTTTTTGTCAAAGTTTCTGTTTGAGAAGGCCCAAAGCTGTTGGAATTCTCTAGACTTGCAAGATTTTGAGGAGATTGTAGCTCTTCTCATCTATGGGATGGTCTTGTTCCCTAACCCTGATTAACTCATCAATGTGAGGGCTGTCAAAATCTTTATGACTCGCAACCCGGTACCTACATTGCTTGGGGATATCCTCCACTCTTTTCGCACTCGTACAATGAGGAAAAGAGGTGTTCTTATGTGTTGCACTCCTCTACTGGCAAGATAGTTTATTTCTTATCTTCCCCAATCAGTTTTGAAGAACGAGCAAGGTTTGAGGTGGTCACAACGATTAATGACCCTTACACATTCAAATATTCATTGGTGTTCTCGATCCAGAGAGAATGTCATTATCATTGACCGTTGTGGGGAATTCCCTAATGTCCCTCTACTTGGCATTAGGGGATGCCCGAAGGGATGGCCCACATGACATGCTGATTCAAGGTTTGATTTTCGACTTCGACAACGACAACCAAGGACTCTGACAAAGGTTCATCCGAGCTTGGAGGATGCCCAACAAGGTAGACAGTACGACCTTGGGATACAAGAATTCCATCCCTCTTGAGCCTTACCTCAAGTGGGTACGAACCCGCGCCCAAAGCCTTATGATGCCTTACCCCTCCATTCTCCCTGTGATTATAGATCCTGTTATGGAAGGAGAGGTTCCATACACCCTCCTACATCCTGACATGCCAACATCACTAGAAGATTTACAAAGGAGTTGGATACAGCTCAAGGGAGAGCGCGATACTTTCAAAGCCCAATTCTATGCAAGCGAAAAGAAGGTTTTGGAACTCACTCGTCAACTTCACGAAGAGCAGACTCTCAACACCTACATTGCACCAAAGAGGATGCGCAACGTCTTTTTACCTTAGAATTTTGTATTATTTTGCCCATGGGGCATTGATGTACTAACAAATTCTATCTTATTAATATGACGTGTGCTCTTTTTTGTTTAAAACAAATTTGAATTTCTGAATCCTTGAATGCATTACATGAATACATATCATTCATCGTATGCATAAGCAGGTCTTCACACCAAGTTTCCTCATCTCTCTGCTGTTTATTTCAGCAAGATGGATATTGAACAAACGGTCAAAGATTTGCAAGCCCAGAATTCACAATTTCAACAACTACTCTTGACATTGGCTAAGGGGCAGGATGAGCTCAAGACTCTACTAGAGAAAGAGAAAGAGAAAAAGAAGAAGAAGCATGTCGGTGTAGTTCTCATGGGCAGAAGGTTTGAAGGACAAGCCAGACGGACTTTGGAATTCCCCTCTACATCTGATGAAGGGGTAGGAAAAGGAAAGAGAGCTGCAGTACCATCTGATTCTGAGGAAGAAGAAGAAGAAGAGGATGAGGACTATTCTGAACAACAGTACCCTCCGGCTGATGACAAATACAAGAACTTGGAAGAATGTCTAGCTGCTATGGAGATACAGAGAGTGCCTGGGCTAGACTTTGAGGAGTTAGGGCTGGTATCTGGAATTGTAATCCCTCCTAAGTTTAAAGTACCTTTGTTTGCTAAGTATGATGGGGTGTCTTGCCCAAAAATGCACCTGCGATCTTATGTCAGGAAAATTCAACCACATTCTTCTGACAAAGACCTGTGGGTTCACTTTTTCCAGGACAGTCTATCGGGGACGCAGCTGGATTGGTTCTACCAGTTGGAGAGGTCTGATGTGCATAATTGGGAAGACTTAGTGGCCGTATTCTATAAACAGTATCAATATAACACCGACTTGGCGCCAACCCATACTCAGCTACAGAGTATGGCCATGGAAACCAATGAGGGTTTTAAAGACTACGCCCAAAAATGGAGGGATTTGTTCGGAAGGGTGCAACCACCATTATCTGAAAGAGAGCTAGTTGATATGTTCTTGGGAACTTTGTCAGGTCCTTTCTTTAATCACCTGATAGGGAGCTCTTCTGCAGGTTTCACTGAGTTTATTCTAACTGGCGAGAGAGTGGAGGCCGGTATTAGAAGCGGGAAAATTCAGAAAGATGCATCTACCTCTGCAACTGTTGCAAAAAAGCCCTTCACGGGAAAGAAGGAAGTGTCAACTGTCTATGCCCAGAGAAATCAAGGCAGAATTGAAAGTCGACCAACTGCGGGGGCCGTGATGATTCAAAAGTCCGCATCAGAGCAACCGAGAAACAATCAGCCGAGAAATGATCAGCCGAGGAATAACCAGCAAAGGGTGGAAAGGCATGTAAGGTAATTCACCAAGATAAACATGACTCCTGCTCAAGTCTTGCCCCATCTCTTGAAGTTGAACCTGGCCATGCTAAAAGAGGCCCCTAAAAATCCTAATACTTCATCACCACATTACCATCCCAACGCCAGATGCGCGTATCATTCAGAAAGTCCAGGGCACGACACCAACAACTGTTGGGCCCTAAAGAATAAGATTCAAGATCTAATTGACGCTATGGAAGTTGAATTTGAAGCTCCTGAAAAGCCAAATGTAATCTCCGCACCGATGCCGAGGCATGGGCACAATGCCAATGCTATGGAAGAAGATTTGTTTGTTTCTGCTGTGGATGAATTATCAACTCCTCTCCTAACTGTCAAGTTGAATTTGTTGAAGGCTGGGGTGTTCCCAGGTTGTGACCAAGATTGTCGTGCTTGCCTGTCCTCTCCATTTGATTGTCCCCTTTTGAAGAAAAGAATCCAACAATTGATTGATAACAAGGAAATTTTGTTTGAGAAAGCTCCCGTCTCACCCATTCCAGTTCCAGAAGTTTCTATAATAACCATATACGCCAATTCTTCCAGGGTTCCTAAAAAACCCGTTAGGATTACATCTGCTCTAGTGACTACTCCGTTGAAGATAACAATGCCCGGACCAACCACATACAAATCTGAAAAAATGGTACCATGGAACTATGGTGGAGAAATCTACTACCATGGTGTCAAACAGATTGAATAGACCATTGAAGAAGAAAGCTCTGAGGAAGATAATCCTGACATCAGTAACATTGCCGGAACAAGCAAAGTTACCCGTAGTGGGAGAATCTTTTCTCCAGAGATTGCTCCTCCAATAGCAGCCTTTGGACCCGCGGCCATCCCGAAGATTACACCTAAACCAGTAATTGTACCTGCCAGTGTACCCGCCAAAAATGACAATGCAATTTCCATCCCTGTTTCCGATGCTGAGAAAAAAGGAAAGAATATTCAAGAGGAGCCTGTCTTGACGAAGGCTCAGTTATTAGTCATTCCTGAAACATCCCAGAAAGAGGTGGAAGAGATTCTGAGGATTATTAAGAAAAGTGATTATAATGTTGTTGAACAATTGGGGCAGACCCCCTCCAAAATATCTATGTTAGCCTTGTTGGTGTGCTCTGAGGCACATGCTAAAGCTTTGATCAAGTTTTTGAAGACGGCCCACGTGCCACAAGAAACCTCCGCTGATCAATTCCAAGAATGTGTGGCCAGCTTAACAGTTGACAATGGATTGGGATTCTCCGATGCAGACTTGACCTCCAAAGGGAGAAAACATAGTGACGCGCTACATGTCTCGGTGGAGTGTAGGGGAACCACCCTAGCTCATGTTTTGGTTTATATTGGGTAGTCTTTAAACGTCTTTCTGAAGAAAGCCTTGGATAGGTTGGATTGTGAAGGCCTAACCCTGAAACCCAGCAACATAATTGTTAGAGCCTTCGATGGTTCCAAGAGGATGGTCCATGGAGAGGTGGACATCCCGATCAAAGTGGGTACCCAGGCGTTCAATTCAACATTCTATGTGATGGACATCCGTCCTTCCTATTCCTTCCTGTTGGGAAGACCTTGGATTTACCATGCTGGAGTTGTCACTTCTACTCTGCATCAAATGCTCAAGTACCCTGTCTAGGGAAAAATTATAACTGTTCATGGCAAAGAGGAATACATGATCAGTCATCTTAATTCTTTCTGTTATGTAGAATTGGATGGCGAATTCATAGAGACCCCTTTCCAACACTTCGAAGAGTTCTCTGAGGAGATAGCGGCGACCAAGACAGTGTCCTCTATACCCACAATTACCAGACCACCACCTCGAATTTCGTCTCTCAAGGATGATAGGGCAGTTGTGGAAGAAGGCGGATCCATAATCTGGGGGCAGCTTCCAGACTTTCCTTTCAAAATAGACAAATTCGGCTTGGGATTTACTTTGACTGGTCAGAAGGCCGTGCGCTGCTCCCGTGCCGGAGGGCCACCTGTGAAGATCAGCCACCGAGGGGTTAATGCGCTTGAGGACAGTGAAGAAGAGGGCAACTTGGAAGACTGGATTTTCCTTACTGTTGACGAAGGATTGTGCAACTGGGAAGCAAAAGACTTTGTTCCGATTACTTTCATAAATCAGTAATTTATCTTTTCCATTTTCTGTTGGACTGTAATGATTCACAAACAATTCGTACTTTTTCAACCTTGTGTCTTACCCGAGGCAGATAGGTCCCTTTGTAAGGGTTCTTATTTTCATTTCATATGTCATTTTAATGAATCATGGATGCTTTTCATATTCAAACATTTTGTTCTCTTTGTTTTTCTTTTACATTTTGTTGTTTTAAGATGGCTATGCCCTTACACACACCCACACTCACAAAATGCAGGTACCTTCCATTCCGGAACCCATGGGTAACGATACTGCTATAGCCTTCAGTGACTCTGAAGATCTGATCAACCAAGCCGAATACAAAGGTGAGGAAGATTGTGAGGTGCCAGGGGAATTGGCCAGACTTCTACAACAAGAGGAAAGAGCAATTCAGCCTCATGAGGAACAGTTGGATATGATCAACTTGGGTACTGAGGATGACAGAAAGGAAATCAAGATAGGTGTCAATCTAGAGCCGAGTGTCAAGGAGCGCCTAATTCAGCTATTGCATGATTATGTGGAGATCTTTGCCTGGTCATACAAAGACATGCCGGGACTTGATAGAGACATTGTGGTTCATCGTCTCCCTACAAGAGAAGATTGTCCACCAGTGAAACAAAAGGTTCGCCGCATGAGACCTGACATGTCCGAGAAGATCAAAGCAGAAGTCATGAAGCAGTTCAATGCTGGATTTCTGTCTGTTACTTCTTATCCACAATGGGTTGCTAACATTGTGCCTGTGCCTAAGAAAGACGGCAAAGTGAGAATGTGCGTGGATTACAGAGACTTAAACAGGGCCAGCCCTAAAGATGACTTTCCACTTCCGCACATTGACATCCTGGTCGACAACACAGCTCAGCACAAAGTATTTTCTTTCATGGATGGATTCTCGGGCTATAACCAGATCAAAATGGCACCCGAGGACATGGAGAAAACTACTTTTGTTACACAGTGGGGTACGTTCTGCTACAAAGTGATGCCATTCGGACTGAAGAATGTCGGGGCAACCTATCAACGCGCCATGGTAGCTTTGTTTCATGACATGATACATCATGAGATAGAGGTCTACGTAGATGACATGATAGCCCGATCACAAACTGAAGAAGAACACCTTGACCACTTGCAAAAGCTGTTTGTCAGGTTGAAGGAGTACAAGCTCAGATTGAACCCAAACAAGTGTACATTTGGAGTCTGGTCCGGTAAACTCTTAGGTTTCATTGTCAGCAACAAATCATCGAGGTTGATCCCGCCAAAGTCAAAGCTATACAAGAAATTCCTACTCATCGCACTGAGAAGGAGGTCAGAGGTTTCTTGGGACGCCTAAACTACATTTCAAGGTTCATTTCTCACCTAACATCTACCTGTGAACCAATCTTCAAGCTATTGAAGAAAGATCGGGTAGTTAAATGGAATGATGACTGTCAAATTGCTTTCGATAAAATCAAGGAGTATTTTCTAGAACCTCCTATCTTGATGCCACCCGTCAAAGGAAAACCGTTGATCATGTATCTGACCGCCTTAGAGAATTCAATGGGGTGTGTATTGGGCCAACATGACGAGTATGGCCGAAAAGAGCATGCCATTTATTACCTTAGCAAAAAGTTTACCGACTGTGAGACCCGATACTCACTGCTCGAGAAAACTTGTTGCGCTTTGGTATGGGTTGCTCGTCGGATAAGGCAGTATATGTTGACTCATACCACTTTGCTGATATCTAAGATGGATCCGATAAAGTACATCTTTGAGAAGCCTGCTCTATCTGGAAGAATAGCTAGATGGCAGATGATCCTAACGGAATACGATATACAGTACACGACCCAAAAAGCTATAAGGGGGAGTGTGCTAGCTAACCAACTAGCTCATCAAGCTGTCGAAGATTACCAATCCGTGAGGTTTGACTTCCCTGACGAGGACATCATGACATTGGACAACGTTGAAGGTTTCAGACCATATGACGGACCTAAACAAGGATCCCAATGGACCCTGTACTTTGATGGGGCCTCCAATGCGCTTGACAACGGTATCGGCGCGGTACTCATCTCTCCAGAAGGTTGTCATACACCTTTCACAGCCAGACTTTGCTTCAACTGTACGAACAACATGGCAGAGTATGAAGCTTGTATCTTTGGACTCAAGCCTGCCATAGACTTGGGAATCAAATCTTTGATTGTGTTTGGGGACTCAGCTTTGGTCATCAGTCAGATCAAAGGAGAGTGGGATACTAAACATCCAAACCTCATCCCTTACAAAGAACATGTCTTGACATTGTTACCACATTTCGAGCAGATTACCTTCGAGCACTTCCCGCGAGAAGAAAATCAGCTAGCAGATGCTCTAGCTACAATGTCATCCATGTTTAAACTTAACTGGGATAATGAGGCTCCCCGAATTACCATTGAACGGATGGACGAACCGGCACATTGTCACGAGATTAATACCGAGGAAGTAGTGGACCAGCCATGGCTTCATGAAGTCAAAAGGTATCTCGAGGCTCAGGAATATCCTGAAGGAGCTTTAGTCAACGACAAAAAGTTCTTAAGGAGGTTCTTGGTAAAGTTCTTCTTGAGTAATGGCATCCTATACAAGCGCAATCATGATTCTATTCTCCTCCGTTGTATGGACAAAGCTGAAGCTGAAAAGATCATGGCTGAATTGCATAAGGGCATCTTTGGCACCCACTCTAGCGGGCATACAATGGCTAAGAAGATTCTACGGGCAGGCTATTACTGGTCTACCATGGAAGCTGACTGCTATCAACACTCTCGCACATGCCATAAATGTCAAATCTATGCCGACAAGGCACACGTGCTTCCAGTTCCTCTAAATGTCTTAACATCTCCTTGGCCATTCGCTATGTGGGGAATCGACATGATTGGAGAGATCAAGCCTACAGCATCCAATGGACACCGCTTTATTCTGGTGGCCATTGACTACTTCACCAAGTGGGTCGAAGCAGCTTCCTTCGCATCCGTTACTAAGAATGTGGTTGCCCACTTCATCAAACAGAACCTTATCTGCCGGTACGGTATCCCCGAAAGGATCATCACTGACAACGGTACAAACCTTAACAATACTATGATCACCGCCTTGTGCGAGCAGTTCAAAATTCAACATCACAATTCATCTCCCTATCGGCCAAAGATGAATGGTGTTGTCGAAGTTGCGAATAAAAATATCAAGAAGATCATACAAAAGATGACAGTCACCTACAAGGACTGTCATGAAATGCTACCGTTTGCTCTTCACGGGTACCGTACCATGGCACGCATATCAACTAGGGCAACACCTTATTCCTTGGTATATGGCATGGAGGTTGTTTTACCTATCGAGGTTCAGATTCCCTCCTTGAGAATCATGAAGGATGTTGGTTTGAGTGAAGACGATTGGATTCAGACCCGGCTTGATCAACTTAACTTGATTGACGAGAAGAGACTTACTACTGTTTGCCACGGTCAGACGTATCAAAAATGGATGATCAAAGCTTTCAACAAGAAAGTCAGACGCCAGACATATCAAGTTGGAGATCTAGTGATCAAGCGCATCATCTTGCCGCAAAGTGATCCCATGGGAAAATGGACTCCTACCTACGAAGGACCATTTGTGATCAAGAACATCTTTTCTAGTGGGGCAATGATCTTAACCACCATGGACGGTGACGACCTGCCGCACCCTGCGAACACAGACATAGTTAAAAGATACTACACATAAACGACCCACTAGGTTGACACACCTAGGAAAAAAAAGGGCATCCCGGTGAATCGAAAACCCGAAAGGGAGGTTCAGGCAAAAATTAGGGATAAAACAAAAAAAATTGTACACGCGGCAAGTTAAAAACCTGAAAGGGAGACTTGGGCAAAAAAAGGGTTTCCCGGTGGACTGAAAACCCGAAAGGGCGGTCCAGGAAAAAGTTAGGGAATTAAAGCGTATGACTATGTCTCGTCGGATCACTTTAAGGACAATTTCTTCACAGACAAACTCTGAGCTTCTGATCAACTCAATCATCTTCGGACGAAGCAACGGATGGACAAGATATTCGGAGTTACGAAGGCTATAGCGGAATGGGAACCCCATGGGATTTTTACACACATAGCTATCTTTCTTTGTATAAATTTTCTTACTTTTATGACATCTTCCTCTTACTAGGATGCCTGTCTCCTTTGTACAAAACACTTATTCAAAGTAAATACAAAGATGTCTCTTTCAAATTACAAAAACTATTTGTCTTTTTTATTTTACCCTTGTGTTTTTATTTGCAAAAGCGTCCAATGATTCATTGATGAACATATGCATTTGAACATAATTACTGTTTACAAATAAACAAGATGGAAAAGAACAATTACTGACGGACTGAAAGGATAGGAAAACGTCTTTGGGCTATTCCAGGGGCAATCCCTACATTACATCATCTAGATCCCCAGCGGAGCTAAAACCTTGAAATACATATCCCCAGCGGAGCTAAATTTCAAACCCTTAATTCCCATCAGAGTTAAGTCTTCAAGCTCCCAATCCACAGCGGAGCCAAAACTTTGAGTTACAGATCCCCCAGCGGAGCTAAAACCTTCATCCCCAATCGAGTCAAGACTTCTAATCCCCAGTGGAAACCATTCAATTTCCCCAGCAAGTTACCTTGAAGCCTAGAAATCAACCAGATAACAGTTAGATTTTGTTTCTCCCCAATCTAGGATAATTCCCCAGTAGAGTGGCAGACGATAGAAAACTCCTGAACTTACTCTCCAGTAGTAAGCCTTCTTCCCCATAGAGTTTTTACTCCCCAACAGAATGAAGATTCTCATTCTTAATTCCCCAGTGAAGTTGCCAGGGTCTTCATCACTCCCCTGCGTGAAGTCACCAAAGTTTTCATTACTCCTCAACAGAATGAAGATTCTCATTCTTAGTTCCCCGCAGAAATCATCAGAGTTTTCCCTATTCCCCAGCCAAGTAAGGATTCCCTTGTGTAACCCCCAGTATAAGTCATCAAAGTTCTCTGGATTCCCCAAGTATATTTCTCTAGCAGTGTGGCATTACTCTCACAACAAATTTTGTCAATACTCCAACTTCCAGACATGAAGGATCCTCACATCCCCCAGAAGTTGTTAAGGATTGTTCTATCCCAACATTCACCAAGGATTTCTCATCCTCAACAATCAAAGATTTAGAATCTCCAGCAGCAGTCAAGGATTTATTATCCCCAACTATCAAGGATTTATTTTCCTCTGCAATACAGCAAATCAGCTTACATGCGCATACATTACATCCATATATCATAAACATTGATAAAACACATTTATTGCATCATACATTTCATGCAACATAACTTTGTGTTTCAGCTAACATCTTACCCTTTTCAGGATAAGATTAATAGGTTACCATTAACAGTATACAATCATGATACAGTATAGATACACTCCAGACAAGGAAGTTATTTTGTTGCTCATTCAGATATCAGATACAGTTCAGATACGTTCCAGATGCGGATGCCATCCTGATACTTATTCAGATTTCAACTTCAGATACAGTAAAGATACGCTCCAGACACGGAAGCCATTTTGTCATTCATTCATATCACTTATTCAGATTACAGTTCAGATACACTCCCGACACGGAAGTTATTCTGTCACTTATTCAGATTTCAACTATCAGATACAGTTTAGATACACTTCAGATACGGAAGTCATTCTATTACTTATTCAGTTTCAAACTTCAGACTCTAGTCCAGATACGCTCCAGACACGGTTGCCATTCTATCACCTATTCTGATTCTCCCCAGCTCAGAGACGCTCCAGACATGGATGTTATTCTATTGCTTATTCAGATTCAACATTCAGATACAGCTTGGATACGCTCCAGATACAGATGTTATTCCTTTGCTCATTCAAATTCAGTCCCCAGATACAGTTCAGATACATTCCAGACGCGGATACCATTCTGATACTCATTCTTCTGACTTACAACTCAGCAAACATTCTTGGATGGCATCTTTAAGCCCATCTCCAACAATATTCTATCACATCTCCAAATGGCATCTTTAAGCCCATTCCCTCAACTATATTTTGACGAGTGCAAATTTACGGGCACTCTAGTGTCCAATCATCTTTTACCTTCGAGTCACGAACGGAAAACTCGCCAATCTAACTCTTCAGGTTCAAGATGATTGAACAGGGGCAGCTGTTGTACCCCAAAATTTTCCCTCTCATTTATCAAAGATTTTTCCTCACAAGACTCCTAGAAATATCCTTGCACTGTTGACCTGAAATTAGGGTTTGAGTTTGCATAAGGATTTTTGGACCATAAATGCTTCCTATGACTTTCATACACCATCTTGGACCCCTAATATTTCTCATACCAAGTTTCAAGCTTTGAATCACATTTTTGCCCAGTCAATTGGACAGTTGACCTAAAAATCAGCTGTATTAGGGAAAAAGTCAACCATGGCCAATTTATAGTCAAACTTCATAATTTTTTATCCATATCAACATTCTAGGCTTCAATCTACCATTTCATCAAGTTTGGACCATAACTCCTCAAGAAATTTGATCAAATCATCAAAAGGGCAAAATGGTCAAAATTAGGGTTTTTACTGGGAAAGGGAAATTTCTGATTTTTGACCTAGCCAATGACCAATTGGGTTCAAACATGATTTCAAGAACTCAATGGCATCATCTTGACCTAATCGCATAGTTCAAAATATCTCAAGTGCATTGGATTGACAGATGAATTTTCCAGTCAACTGATCAAAAATCAACTATACACTGAAAAGTCAAACTTTGACTTTTTGGTCAAAATCAAGTGCCAAGGGTCATAATTAATCAAGATATGTCAAAATATGAAACTTGTTGATCAAGAAAACCAATTTTGCAAATTAGGGTTTAATTTGAAAATTTTTCATAACTTAGAAAATTTTCTAAGTTATGAAAATTTCTTATATTTTTTCAACTTTCCACAACTTTTTCACCATGATGAAATTGGATTCAAACAAAACTTCCAACGTTAAAATTGTAGTACTCCATGAAATCTACAACTTTGATTCACAAAGTTTTTCCAAGAGATGCTTGGATCTCAAGTTATGATTTTGTGAATAGGGGTCCATAAACTTTTTAACTTAGTGAAATTTTGCCCTAGTTTAGGCAGATTTTTGACCTAACTTCATGGAAACTTTTCACATAGTTACAAGAGGTATCTAAAGTTGTATTTCAAATATGGATTGTAGAGCATGTTACAAGCTTTCCAAAATGTCCAAGAACTCTCCAAGATCATTTATGGTTAGGGAGAATCGAAGAAATGAAAATGGCAATTTATCACTTTTGTGCAAGGCATTTTCACAATGTTACAAGTTGCAAATCAGTTTCAAACATGCTTGTACTTGGTTTTACAGGTCCTAATGCCTTCTACACTCATTAATTAAATGCAAACACATTGGATTTTGGCTTTGTTCTGATCTTTGAAGCTTTGCACAATGAATTAATCCATTTATGGCATAAAGTTCACATTGCTACTTTGATAAAGCTTGCTTTTTCCAACTTTGCATATCTTGAGCCATGGACCTAATCTTTTGCTGCAAACAATATCCACAAATATCAGGCAACTTGTACCAACTATGTGCAGCTAGCAAGCAAGTCTGTACAGGCTTTGGCATTGTCACTTCCAACTTTTCTTCAAAAGCAAGCAATTTGGCAAAAGTCAATACAACTTGTGTATCTGGTAAAGGCAAGCTTTGGACTCATTTCAAACAATCTCAGAACATTGTAACAAGCAGAATACACGAATTTCTAACTTCTCAAACACCCTAAAACACAAAAAAAAACACCATTTCTGCCCAAAATAGGGCAGCTTCTACAAATCTCAAGCCAAAACAATATTTTCTCGTGCGTTTTTTGTTTCAAGGCTTCAAACACATTCCATACCTCCTACCTAAACCATCCAGGCCTTTATCTTGCAACTGTAACCCTTGTTTCAAGCTTCACCATTTTCATTTTTTGAGTTTGCAGGTTGACTTCTACAGGGAGATTCAGGCAACTTCAAGGCAAGCTGAGCATTGGAGAAGCTTGAGAGGACTTCAAGGAAGCTCACAAGAACTTCAGGCCTCACTGAAAGTTCCTACATTGCCATATCCAAACTCAACTGAACAAGGTATTTGTCAAGTTTCTATCTCCTTATTTAGGCATCCTTAAGCTTAGGTTTGTGAAGCAAAAATGTAGTCCTTAACATTCTTGAGCTGTACATATGCTTAGTTTCCATTTATATCAACAGAGCTAAGAGTATTTGGATGTTGAACATGCTGAAAAAACTAGGTCAGAAATTAGGGCCATTAAAATTCTCCTTGGTCTTTTAGAGTTAGGTCATGTTCTTTATATCATTGGAATCGTGTGATCATGACCTACATTTTTCATGTTACAAGTTTTTGATTTTATGCAAAGAATAGCAAGAACAGGTTGAAGAGGCAAGCGCGCGCGAAGTTGTTGTCCAGAGGTCAGGGACGAAGCTGTCCCGGGCCAGGGCCTTGGGCCTGTTCTATTCACACACCCCCCCCCCCCATTTTGCTTTTGCACCCCCCTGATTCGTATTTTGTTATTTTTCATATTTTCTTGATATTTTTATATTTTTGACTTTTATTATTTATTTTTTTGAACATTAAAAAATCCCAAAAATATTTTCTTAATTTTTTGCATTTTATTTTATTTTTTATCTTATTTTTTGCATATAAAAATAGTTTTATTTTAATTAATGAAAATCATTTTATTAAAATAACTTGTAAATAATTTAAAAATATCATATATTTTTATTTTTATTATTCATACACTTAAAATATTATTTTCATGCATATTTTAATTTTTTAACATTTTGTATATATTTTTATTATTTTTTCTTGAACAAAAATTAATAAAATGAATAATATAGAATATATTTTCTTTTAAGCAAAAATTAGGGTTTTTCACCCTTTCAAAAATAATCACAATATTTTTCTTACTTTAGACTTAAATAATTTTATTTTTACATACATAAAACAATTACAAAAAAACATTTCTTGCATATTTACATTTTATTGCATATTTAAATAATTGCTTATTTATTTATTGTACAATAATTCAATTTGGTTGTAATAGTAAATTAGGGTTTTATTTTGTGCAAATATCCCCATTCAAAACTCGTATCCCCCTTCCCATAATATTGTTGTAATAGTTTAGATTTACTTTACGCAATTTATCGCATTTTATGCATGTTTAGTAAAAACTAGGGTTTGTATGATAAGACAAAAATCAAACAAATAGCATGACCTAATGCAAGACAAAAATGCATGAAAAATGACAACACTTTGCATACAAGCACCTCTAGGGTTTCATCCATTTGGTTGCCTAAATAAAATGGACATGGTATGCACGCAAAGTATCTTGGCAAAATAAAACAAAACAAAATATCATAGTCCCTCGATGACGCTAGACAAAGTTGCCTAAAAACAAATGATATCAGTCCCTCAAAACTTGCTAAAGATACTTGGCAATATTGTTATCATGGTCATATGATAAACCACGCCCGTCCCGTTTAACATCCAAAGATAGGGTTATCTACCAAAACAATGGTAGGTTAACAATATCAAAGGAATGAAAATGTACAAGAAAGACTTTTGAGTAGGGTAGATAACTCCTAGTTACTTGATCAATTTGCAAACAATCCTTGCTATTTTCAAAAACAAACACATACACTTTTCAAAACATTTCCAAACAACTTTCAAAATATTGAAACATTTTTCAAAAGACAAACATCTTTGTATACATTCTTACGAACGAGAATCATTATAAAGATTTCCTAAACGATGACCTCTTTTCAAAATACTTTCAAAACCACACAAAGCACCATTTCAAACAATTTCAATGCAAAAGCAAGTGATCTAAACAAGTAACTAAGAGCCCATGGAAAACCATGGATGAAAAGGGTGTTAGTACCTTCCCTTTTCATAATCTACCCCCCGAACTCAAGAAAACATCTCAAAGGTCTTTCCTGTGCTTTTTTACCTTTTCTTTTGGATAAAAGAAAAGTCGGTGGAGACTCTTTACTAACCGCAACATTTGCAAACACAAACGCAAAACCTCAAGCCAGTTCTCTCACCGCATCACAATTTGCTTTGGAATTCTGATAAACAACAAGTCTCCAAACTTGTTGCTTATAAATAGAGTCACTGTTTGTGAGCTAACACACGAGCATTAATACCCTGAAACACTCCCAAACTCCCTCAAATCAGAAATTGCCCAAAAACTCCATTGTTGCATAGTTTCTGACTTTAAACTTGTAACTTCCATTTCCCTCGTGCGTTTTTTGGTTGTTTGGTTCTTAAAGCTCTTACACATCAAGTATAACTTATCCATGTCCCTGTTTCATCACTGTAACACCATTTACCATAACCTCCATAACCAAAAATAGAGCATTGCACATTGACTTCTCCAAGCCATTCCAGCCATCCATTGATCAAGCTAACCATTGCATTAGCTTCCTGGGAACTTGAGGAAGCTAACCTGATCATTGTAGCACCTTGAATCAAGCTCAAACTCATTTCATAATTTCCAGTTTTGAGGTATATTTTTTAAACTTCTATCTTCTCATTTAGGCATTATTAGGCTTGCATTTGTGAAGATAAAGTGTAGACATCATTACCCTAAAACTATACATGTCCATAGATTTCATTTATATTGCTTGAGTGGTGAGAATTTTGAGTTTGAACTTTCTGAAATAATTAGGTCAGAATTTGGTACTTTTAGAAATTCTCATGCATCTTTGATTTATAGCTTTAGTTATTTACATGGTTGGATTCGTATGGAAAAATGGAGCAACTTTCATGTTTGCATATTTCATTTTTGTTGAGAAATGGTGAAGTTACAGGATCCATGGCTGGAGGTTGAAGATGAAGTTCATTTCTGGAACTTGTTTTGTATTATGTATTTATTATTTCAGTTAAGTTAACGGATGTACAGTCACCCAAGTGGCAAAGGTAGCGCGCGTGTATATGGAAGGTCATGGGTTCAACACCAGCATGCTACCTTTTATTCATTTTTCACATTTTTCACTCTTTTTTGTTTCAGCTAAAGGCGCATGGGCTTCCCCCTTTGGACTTTTGTTTTTTTTGCTGACCTCTAACCCCCTGCCTTTCTTTTGCACTCCTGGCCCAACTTTTTTATTTTTCTTATTTCATTTTATTTATTTTTTTATTTATTATATTGTTTTATTACTATTATTATTTTATTTTTTTACTTTATTAATGAAAAATACAAAAATATTTTTATTTATTATTTACACTTATTTATTTTATTTTCTTTATAAAAACAAAAAGACTAAAAACATTTTCTTAACAAATTAATTTATTTTTTCTTAATTAATTAATATTTAGATTTAGGTTTAATTATTATTTTTTCTTTTAAATTAAAATTAACTTAGAACTTAGGTTTCTTTTAATTAGTTAATTTTCATTTTATTTTTATTAACTTAAAACCCTTTATACATAAAAACCCTAAAAAATCATTTTTTAACTTATTTTCTTTATTAATTAGTTTAGGTTTAATTTTGCTTATTTTTAATTAGTCATTTTCTTAATTAGGTCAAGACTAAACCCCTTTCATAAAAAAAACCAAACAAAAATCATTTCCTTTCCATTTATTTCCTTGTACATTATTTATTCAATTCTTGTATATTATTCAATATGGTTGTAATAGATAATTAGGTTTAATTTTCTTGTAAATCCCCATTTGTAAATTTATATACCCCTTTCCCTAATGATGTAATAGCATAGTAATTTTAATTTCCGTAATTTATCGCTTTATATAAATGCTAGTAATTAAGGTTTGTATGGAAAGATTAAAATCAACAAGTAGCAAACCTTAATTCAAGATAAACAATGCATGTAAATCAAACACATTTGCACACTTGCACCCTTAGGGTAATTCCACTTTGTTGCCTTGCAAAAATGGCCATGTTATGCATGTGAGATGTCTTAGCAAAGCAATAAAAAATACAAGATCATAGTCCTTCGATGACGCTATCAATGTTGCCTTTCAAAATGATCTTAGTCCCTCAAAGAGAAATGCTAAGACATCTTACAACATTGCTATCATGACTATACGATGACCCACGTCCGTCCCTTTACATCCAAAGATAAGGCTTCTTACCAATCAATGGTAAGATAGCAATATCAAAGGAAAGGAAGAAATGAACAAATACTTTTGAGTAGGTAGATTGTTCCTAGTTGCTTGCTCATTTTCAAATCAAACACTCTTGCTTATTTTCAAAACAAACACCAAACACTTTCAAAAACACTTTCAAAAACATTTTCCAAACATGAAACATTTTCAAAAGCTCAACACTCTGTATACGTTCTTACGAACAAGAACTATTACAAAGTTAGCCTAAACGAATGCGCCTTTTCAAAATACTTTCAAAAATCACACAAAGCACATTTTCAAACAAAAGCAAGTGATCTAGCAAGCAACTAAGAGCCCATAGATAAATATGGATGAAAAGGGTGCTAATACCTTCCCTTTTCTTAATCTACCCCCCGAACTCAAGAAATAATCTCAAAGGTCTTTCCTATTCTTTTCATCCTTTCCTTTTGGATAAAAGAAAAGTCGGTGGCGACTCTTGCTAGCCGCAACATTTATGATAAAATGCAAAACACCCAAGTCAGTTCTCCCCCTGTATCACAGAACTGGCGACTCTGCTGGGGAAAAACTTAAAAGTGGGATTACCTTAGGGCTAAATCACCTTTATTTGCTTTCATTGTTTGACTTGCTTGCTTTACATTTTGGTTCCTCGTTTGGACTTGTTCTAATCCTCTACCCGGATTTGGGATACCTTATAGGTAAGTAGTTATACATTGTGGAAACTGTGCAGGGTATACCGACATGGTCTAAGTAATAGCTATGTTAATGTGACACTTTTGTGGGTACCGGTAGCCCTTAAATAGTCAAGGAGAATACGGGGCTGCTGTGTGGTGTCATGAAGCACTAACTGACTTTAGAACCCTTACTTGACCAACTTTGGCCATTAGGAAGTAGTGAGATAATTGACTTTGGGGCAGTCCAAAGTTGGTTGATACTCGATACTACACTCATTGAGATCAGACTTTTTGGGATATTTCGGTCACCGTGAAAGAGGCTTGCGCTAAAACCATGCCCAACAAGAAAGATCAATGATATTGAGGTCCCTTAGAACCCGGTTACTATTTCTAGGACATGTTTGAGCCAACTAAATTTCAAGAGGGTACTTACCTATAAGACTCCATGCAAGCCTAAACCTAAGGACTTATTTGTCTTGTTTTTATATGCTTACTTGTACATAACATCATAAACATTATAACATCATACTCATTCTCACTAACCATTTCAAGGATTTTTGGGATTTATCTTTATTCTGTTTTGTAGGACATGGATTCTATCTGCAGGAATACTATCCAAGTCAATCTCATAAGGATTCATCCTCAACTAAAAGAGTTAGCATCAAGGGTTCTGAGAATTCTCCATTCACCTAAAGACATGGTTGCCTCCTAAACTTGGTTACCTCTAGCACAAATGAAGATACGATGAAGGTATTATTCCAGTTCTTTGATCCTCTACACCATTGCTTCACTTTTCCCGACTATCAACTTGTGCCTACTATGGAGGAATTCTCTCAACTCTTGAGGATTCCTATTCTCAATCAACTACCTTTCAACGGTACGGAAAGATATCTAAGACCTGAAGAGATTGCCCGAGCACTACACTTGCGACAATCTGATATCACAACTAATTTGGAAACAAGGAGTGGTGTCAAAGGATTCTTAGCCAAGTTCTTGTTCGAGAAAGCTCAAGATTGTTGGAACTCCTTAGACTTACAAGCTTTTGAAGAAATCTTGTCCCTTCTCATCTATGGGATGGTTTTGTTTCCAAACCCTGACCAACTCATAGATGTAAACGCTGTCAAAATCTTCATGTCTGACAATCCAGTGCCTACTTTGTTGAGGGATATTCTACATTCTTTTCACTCTCGCACTATGAGGAAGATAGGAGACTTCATGTGTTGCACTCCTCTCTTGGCCAGATGGTTTATTTCGCATCTTCCCTGATCTGTGTTGAAGAACGAGGAAGGTTTAAGGTTGTCCCATAGGTTGATGACGCTCAGACATTCAGATATTCATTGGTGTTCCTGATCCTTGGAGAATGTTACTATCATCGACCGTTGTGGTGAATTCCCTAATGTCCCTTTACTTGGAATTAGAGGAGGTATCACTTACAACCCTTGCTTAGCCTTACGACGGTTTGGTTACACCTGAAGGGATGGTCCACATGAGATGCTCATTTAAGGAGTGGTATTAGACTACGAGAGCGACGACCAAAGCTACCGCCAGAGGTTTATACGAGCTTGAAGGATGGTAAGAAAAGTGGACAGTAAGACAATGGGACATAAAAATTCCATTCCCCTCGGGCCTTACCTTAAATGGGTATGAGCTCGTGCTTAGAAACTAGTAATGCCTTATCCCTCTATCTTACCAGCCATCATGGAACATGGGGTTGAAGGAGATGTCTCATACACTGTCCTCCATCCCGGCATGCCAACTTCTCTTGAATACTTGCAAAAGGGTTGGATTCAGCTGAAGGAAGAACGAGATACTTTCGAAGCTCAATTCTACGCTAGCGAGAAGAGGGTCTTGGAGCTTAAAAAGCAGCTATAAGAAGAGCAAAGTGTGAACGCATATCTCACGCCGAAGAGGATGCGTTCAGTCTTTTTATCTTAGAAAGTTATTTTGTAAGCCCAAGAGGCATGTTGTAATCTTTTGAACTAATTAATGAAAATTGAAGTTTGTTCATTTCTTTTGTCTATACAAATTTAAATTCCATAAGTCCTTGAAATCATTTGCATATACATCTTCCATGCATCATAACATGACAGGTTTTTGCACAATAACTTTCCTTATCTTTCTGCTGTTTATTTCAGCAAGATGGATCTAGAGAAAACTATGAAGGATCTTCAAACAAAAAACTATCAATTCCAAGAGACTCTACTAGCCCTAGCCAAGGGGCAACAAGACATGATGGCATTGTTGGCAGTTAAGAAGAAAGCTCTGCTCAACATGGGTAGAAGGTTCAAAGAGTCGGTTCATCAGATCCTGGTAGTAGAAGACTCATCTGAAGAAGACGAGAATCAGATTGGTGAGGTTAAGAGTACCCAGGATGACTGTGTTAATGATCAAGCGTCTGATGATGATTATTTTGACGAGCAGTATCCACCCGCCGATGTCAAGTACAAGCAGTTAGAAGACATATTGAAGGCTGTTGAGATCCAAGCCGTCCCCGGTTTAGATTTTGATGATTTAGGTTTGATCTCTGGGGTTGTCATTCCCCACAAATTCAAAGTATCGGTCTTTGCAAAGTAATATGGAGTTTCTTGTCCAAAACTTCACCTGAAATCTTATATGCACAAGATACAGCCGCACACTGCTGATAAGAAACTCCGGGTTCACTTTTTCCAAGAAAGCTTGGTTGGGACGCAGTTATAATGGTTCTGCCAGTTGGATGGTTCATGCATAAATACTTGGGAAGACTTAGCTACCGCTTTCTACCATCAGTAACAGTATAACGCTAACTTGGCACCGACAAGAGTTCAGTTGCAAGATATGACAATGGGGAAGAATGAAGGATTTAAAGAATACGCACAAAAGTGGAGAGACCTTGCAAGTAGGGTTCAACCACCTTTGACTGATAGGGAGCACATTGACATGTTTATGGCCACTTTATCTGGTCCTTTCTTTAATTTATTGGTTGGCTTCTCTTCTTTTGGCTTCATCGAGTTAATCTTAACTGGTGAAAGAGTTGAAAGCGGCATCAAAAGGAAGATTTCCATGGCATTTTCCTCCACTTCTAATCCTGTAAAGAAACCTTTTACTGCAAAGAAGGAAATCAATGTTGTGTACGGGGCAAGGGCCCGTACCAAGAAGAATGATCATCCGTCTGTTAATGATGTCTGAATCTCCAATCTAACTCTTATTCAAAGACCATCTGCTAATCATCAATGTTTTGAAACTCTGAGAAGACAATTCACGAGGTTAGGCATGCTACTATCTCAAGCCTTACAACACATGCTAAAGGCTAATTTGGTGACATTGCGCGATCCTCCTACCAACCCATATACCTCTTCACCAAAGTACAACCCGAACGCCAAATGTCCTTACCACTCAAGTAGCCCCCGGCATGAGACTGACCAATGTTGGGCCCTGAAGAATAAAATTCAGGATTTGATCGATAACAAGACTATCAATTTTGATCCTCCTCCAACTTCGAATGTAATCACCGCGCCTATGCTGAAACATGACAAGGGTGTCAACAAAGTCAACGCTGTAGGTGATTCTGATGATGAACTTGCATTCGAAGATTGGGTGTATCCTACTACAATGGAGCTAAAAAATTGGCATGCAAAGGACTTCGTGCCCATCTGTTTCATTGAGGAGTAATCTACTTGTTTATTCGCTTTTATTGAATTCAAGAACATTTTGCCTGTAATATTTAACAATGACTTTTAAGCCATGTGCCTGGCCCAGGGCATTTTGGTCCATTTGTCAAGGGTTTTATTTATGTTCATCTAATCATATGATCATTCAATACAAATCATTGGACTCTTTTGCATTCAAATCTTTGTGTTCATTGTCTTTCTTTCAAATACATTTTTCAAAATAGCCATGTATCTTACATGCACACACACACACACACTCTTGCATGTCCTCATCCACTCTAGATCCTATTGCCAATGACTCTACTATTGATGACTATGACTTTGAATATCCAATTAACCAAGCTGAATACGAAGGTGAGGAAGATTGTGAAATACTGGGAGAACTAGTCAGACTTCTATTATAAGAGGAAAAAACTATTCAGCCGCACGAAGAGTCAGTTAAAGTCATTAATCTGGGTACCGAGACAGACAAGAAGGAAGTCAAGATTGGCGCTAACTTGGAAAGCAGTTTCAAGAGAAAGTTGGTTCAAATGTTGCATGACTATGTGGAAGTGTTTGCTTGGTCGTATGAAGATATTCCAGGGTTGGATACCAACATAGTAGTTCATCATCTGCCAACAAAGGAAGATTGTTCTCCTGTCAAAGAAAAGGTTCGTCGCATGAGGTCTGATATGTATGAAAAGATAAAAGCTGAAGTGATGAAACAATTTGATGCAGGGTTCCTAGCTATGACATCTTATCCCCAATGGGTTGCCAATGTGGTGCCAGTGTCGAAGAAAGACAGAAAAGTTCGCATGTGCGTAGACTATAGGGATCTGAATAGGGCAAGCCCCAAGGACGACTTCCCTTTACCATACATTAACGTATTGGTCGATAATACTGCTCAGCATAAAGTCTTTTCTTTCATGGACGGTTTCTCCGGCTATAATCAAATTAGGATGGCTCTCGAAGACATGGAGAAGACTACTTTCGTTACGCAATAGGCCACCTTCTTCTACAAGGTCATGTCGTTCGGATTGAAGAATGCAAGGGCAACATATCAAAGGGCTATGGTAGCTTTGTTTCATGATATGATCCATCATGAAATAGAGATATCTGTGGATGATATGATTGCCAGATCACAAACTGAAGGGGAACATCTCGATCACCTGTACAAGCTATTCGAAAGGTTGAAAAAGTACAAGTTGAGGTTAAACCCTAACAAGTGCACATTTGGAGTACGATCTGGAAAGCTTCTAGGTTTTGTTGTCAGCAATAAAGGCATTGAAGTTGATCCTACCAAGGTAAAGGCCATCCAAGAAATTCAAGTCCCCCACTTTGAAAAGGAAGTTAGAGGATTCTTGGGTCGTCTCAATTACATTGCATGCTTCATATCACACTTGACTGCTACTTGTGAGCCAATCTTCAAACTCTTGAAGAAAGATCAGGTAGTCAGATAGAATGATGAATGACAAGCTGCCTTCAACAAAATCTAAGAATATCTACAATAACCTCCTATTATCATGCCTCCAGTTGAAGGAAGACCCTTGATCATGTACTTGATAGTGCTAGAGAACTCTATGGGGTGTGTTTTTGGCCAACATGACGAGTCTGGCCCAAAAGAGCATGCTATTTACTACCTGAGCAAAACGTTTACCGACTGTGAAACCAGATATTCACTACTCGAGAAAACTTGTTGCACTCTGGCATGGGCTGTTCACTAGCTAAGACAATATATGTTGACTCATACCACTCTGTTGATTTCTAAGATGGACCCAATCAAGTACATCTTTGAGAAACCTACCATTTCTGGACGAATAGCCAGATGGCAAATGATCTTGACTGATTACGACATTCAATACACAACGCAAAAGGACATCAAAGGAAGCGTACTAGCAGATAATTTGGCCCATCAAGCTGTGGATGATTATCAGTCTATGAACTTTGACTTCCCTGATGAGAACATCATGCTGGTGACTGACTATGCGAAACCTGGACCGTATAACAAACCTGAACAAGGATCCCGATGGACTATGGTCTTCAATGGGGCTTCCAATTCCTTGGGTAACGGAATTGGTGCTGTGATCATATCCCCTGAAGGTTGCCACACTCCTTTCACTGCCAGATTATGCTTCGATTGCACGAACAATATGGCTGAGTACGGAGCGTGCATCTTGGGTCTGAAAGTTGCCATTGACTTGAGGATCAAGAATTTAAATATGTTTGGGGATTTTGCTCTAGTGATCAGCCAAGTAAAAGGAGATTGGGACACTAAACACCCTAATCTAATCCCTTACAAGGAACTTGTGCTATCCTTGATTCCCTACTTCGAAGAGATCACCTTTGAGTACTTTCCTAGGGAAGAAAATCAGGTGGCTGACGCCTTGGCAACTATGTCTTAAATGTTCAAGGTCAGATGGGACAATGAAGCTCCTTTGATTATAATTGAGAGATTCTGAGAACCTACACATTGTTGTGAGCTTGAAACCGATGCAGAAAAGCCGTGGTACCATGAGGTGAAGAGATATCTTGAAGCACAAGAGTATCCCGAGGGAGCATCCATCAATGACAGAAAGTTCTTATGAATATTTTCAGCCAAATTCTTCTTAAGCAACAGAATTTTGTACAAGCGCAACCATTAATCTACTCTACTCTGATGTGTGGACAAGAAGGAGGTAGAGGAAATTATGGAAGACATGCACGATGGTCTCTTTGGCACTCACTCAAGAGGACATACTATGGATAAGAAAATATTGAGGGTTGGCTATTATTAGTCAACAATGGAGACTGATTGCCATCAACATTCAAGGACTTGTCACAAATTCCAAATCTATGCTGACAAGGTCCATGTGCCTCCTATCCCTTTGAACATCATGACCGCTCCTTGGCCATTTTTAATGTGGGGCATTGACATGATTAGAGAAATCAAGCCCACCGCTTCCAATGGACATCGCTTCATTCTTGTCACTATTGAATATTTCACCAAATGGGTCGAAGCCGCCTCATTTTCCTCAGTCACCAAGAACGTGGTAGCCAGATTCATCAAACACAACCTCATATGCCGCTATGGTATCCCTGAAAGGATCATCACCGACAATGGGACTAACTTCAACAATGTTATGATTACTGAATGTTGCACTCAGTTCAAGATCAAGCATCACAATTCTTCTTCATATAGACCTAAAATGAATGGCGAAGTCGAAGAGGCCAACAAAAACATTAATAAGATTATGCAGAAGATGGTAGTAACATACAAGGATTGGCATGAGATGCTACCGTTTACTCTTCACGGCTACCATACTTCAGCTAGAACATCAACTGGGGCAACTCCCTTTTCTCTAGTCTATGGCATGGAAGTTGTTCTGCCGGTTGAAGTTCAGATTCCATCACTAAGGATTATGAATGAAGCAGGTTTAGGTGAAGACGAGTGGATTCAAACAAGGTTGGATCAGCTAAACTAGATCGATGAAAAATGATTGGCTACTGTTTGTCATGGTCATACATACCAAAAATGTATGATCAAGGCTTTCAACAAAAACATCAAGCCTCGAGTATACCAAGCTGGTGACTTGGTGATAAAACACATCATTCTGCCACAAGGCGACCCCAGAGGCAAATGCACTCCCACCTACGAGGGGCCATTTGTTGTAAAGAGGGTGTTCTCTGGCAGTGCCATGATGCTGACTACCATGGATGGTGGAGACTTCCCACATCCTATAAACACGGACATAGTTAAAAAATACTACGCATAAGAGACCCGCTAGGTTGACACACCTAGGAAAAATAAGGGCATCTTGGCAAACCAAAAGTTTGGCCAAAAGTTAGGGATATATGAAAAAGATTGTACACCCGGCAAGTTGAAAACCCGAAAGGGCGACTTGGGCAAAAAATGGTATCTTGGTGGGCTGAAAACCCGAAAGGGCGGTCCAGGCAAAAGTTAAGGATTAAAAGTGTATGACTATGTACCGTGGAATCACCACAGTCAACTTTATCACCAAGGTTCGAGTTCAAACAGTCCAAGATCAATCCAATCAACTTCTGTCAACGACAAGGGGAAATCGAAGACATTGGGGAAATAGTAGAGTTGGAATGTAATAAGATCATTTCACACGGCTATTTGTTTTTCTTTTCAATTTTTGTTTTCGATTTTTGTTTTCCTTTCGACAATTTCCTCTTACTAGGATCTCCGTCTCTTTGTAAAAAAACGCCTATTCATGGGCAAAATATCAATACAAATATACTTTGAAATGCAAACTTTCTATTTTTGTTTTGAATGCAAAGTTGTCCAATGACTAAAATTGAACAAACATATGCATATGAACATAATTAAAACTATTTGGCACATGTGCCCTGCTAAGAAACAAACATCTCTTTAATATATATGGAATATCCCCACGGGGTTATTTCATTAACATTCTCCCCATAAGACGGTTATAATAAACTAGCCCTCAACAAAGTTACCCACAAAGTTTTTTTGCACAGGTTAATCTCCAACCAGAGTCTCAATCTATTGACAGCTCTCTCCCAGCTAAGTTGATCCTATGAGTAGAAGCCTTATGGATCTCTTCCTCAAAGAACTTACCTCATCAGTAGTTCATCAAGTTTTCATCAATATGATTTATTTCCCCAACAATGTTTATTTCCCCAACAAACAACGAGTAGTATAACTCCCCAGCTGAGTCTGTATTACCCCGACATAGTCTATCTTCCCCCAGCTGAGCTTGTTATCCCCAGTTTAGTATATCCTCCCCAAGTTGAGTCTGTCCTCCTCGACTGAGTCTACACTCTCCAACTTGAGTTTGCCTTTCAGACTATTACAAATCATAGGGCCACAACCCCTAATCCCTAGTAAAGTCGTCAAGAAAACCTTTACTATCTCCAAAAAGTTACTATAAAGCCTGGACCCAACCAGATATTAGTACAATTTTCAAGTTACTATGAAGCCTGGACCCGACCAGATGATAGTCAACTTCCCAAGTCACTATAGATTTGAACTCGACCAGATGACAGTGAAAGCGACTTATAAATACTATGAAATCTGGACCCAACCAGATAATAGTTTAACTCTTCAAGATATAGAAGAACCTGGACTCAATCAGACCAGGGTTTAACTTCTTTTCCAAAATAGAGTTTTCCTCTACCCCAACAAATTACTATGAAGTTTGGACCCGACCAGATATCAATTTTCAACTTCATCTTTTCAAGAAAGTTATTGTGAGGCCTGGATCCGACCAGATAACAACTAATTTCCAGACAAGTTATTTTGAAGCCTGGAATCTGACCAGATAACAACTAGCTACATTCTCCAGCAAGACACTATGAAACCTGGACCCGAGCAGATAATAGTATAACTCTTCAAAAAGTTATGAAGCCTGGACCCGACCAGATAGTATTCACCACTTCAAGTTACTAAGAAGCCTGGACCCGACCAGATATCAGTTCAACTTCATCCTTTCTAGCCAGTTACTGCAAAGCCTAGACTCCGACCAGATTACAGTTAACTTCCTTATCCCCAGCAAGTTGTTGTGAAGCCTGGATCCGACCAGATAACAATTCAATTCCAAGAAATTTTCTGCAAAGCCTGGATCCGACCAGATAACAATTAATTTATTCTTCCCCAGTAAGTTACCGTGAAGCCTGGAACCCGACCAGATAGCAGTTGACTTCCTCATCCTTAGCAAATTGTGAAGCCTGGATCCGACCAGATAACAACTGACATTCAAGAGATATTCCCTAGCAGAAGCATCCTTTCAACAAGTTTGAAGATATGTATACTCTTAATCCCCAACAGCAATTCAGGATTCAAAACTCCTCAGCAGTAGTCAGGGATTTATTTTCCCGGACAAACATGCATCTCACATTCATACATCATAGCATATACATACGAAATACATTTAGCACAATCCCATTCATCTTGTGAACATCATGTATACATCTGCATTTAACTAACCTTTTTTCCCACAGGTAAAACATCAAGTGTTAGTATAAATCGACCAAATATTTATGCCGATACTTCTTCCAATGTTTACCAACATTCCTCCAAATGGCATCTATAAGCCCATTCCCAATACATCTTCGAGTGCAAATTTCTGGGCACTCTAGTGTTCAATCATCTTCCACTTTCAAGTCACAAGTGGCGGATCCTCCAATCTAACTCTTCAAGTTCAAGAAGATTGAACAGGGGCAACGATTGTACCTTAAAATTTTCCCTCTAATTTCTCAAGTAATCTCTCACAAGATCTCCTTTAGTTCAAGACTGCACAAGGGTTGATCAGCTCAAGACACCTCCTTAAGCACTGATGACTGAAAATTAGGGTTTGAGTTTGCACAAAGAAAAATGGACTTTTAATACCCCATATGACTTTCATGGATCATTTTGGACCCTCAATATTGCTCATGTCAAGTTTCAATCCTTGGATCACATTTTTGCCAGTCAATTGATCAATTGACCTAAAAATCAGTTGTATTGGGGAAAAAGTCAATTATGGTCAATTTACAGTCAAATTTCATAATTTTTTATCCATATCAACATCATGAACTCATATATGTCAAATTATCAAGTTTGGATCATAATTCCTCAAGAAATTTGATCATATCATCAAAAGGGCAAAATGGTTAAAATTAGGGTTTTGACTGAGAATGTGCAATTTCTGATTTTTAACCTAGAAAATAACTTATTGGTTTGAGACATGATCTCAAGGATTAAAATTATTCATTTTGACCTAATGGATGGCTCAAAACATCTCTCAATATCAATTGATTAATATTTGATTTTCAGTCAACAGTACACTGAAAAGTTAAACTTTGACCTTTTAGTCAAAATCAAGTATCAAAGATCACAATTCATCAAAACATGTCAAAATATGAAACTTGTTCATCAAGAAATCAAAAATTCAAGATTTCATTTCGAAAAGTCAAAATTTCTAAACTTAGAAATTTTTCTAAGTGTTGGAAAATTCATATTTTTTCATAACTTTGAGCCAAATTTTCACCATGATGCAAGATGATTCAAAGGAAACTTCCAACATGAAAGTTGTAGATATAAATGAGATCTAAAACATTTTAGAACACAAATTCTCCTATAAATTCATGGATTTCAAGTTATGATTTTGTAAAGACATGTTCATGAAACTTGGAAACTTAGTGAAATTTTGCCCTAGTTTAGGCAGGATTTTGACCTAACTTCATGGAAATTTTTCACATAGTTCCAACATGAATCTTCAAAAATGTCCAACATAGAGGTTCTATAGGATGTTACAAGTTTTCCAAAATATCCAAGAACTCATTGATATCATACTTGAGCAAGGAGAATCGAAGGCAAGAAGTTAGGGTTTCATTCTTGAATTACAAGTCATTTCTTGATGAACACATAACTCAATTTCAATGTTAGGCTGCATAATATTTCTTTGAAGGCATTATAACTTGTGTATCTATACATCATTAATGGATTACACAAACTTTTGAGCTATAATCCAAGTGGTTTAAGCTTTATCCAATTTACATTGCCATTTTGGGAAGAAAGTGAAAAATGCCATTCTTGAAAAGCAAGCTTTATGCACAAAGTCAATTCTTGAGCCTCTAACTTGTTCCCTCTGATCACACTCCATCTACAAAGTTAGAAGCAAACTTATTTAAAGCATAACCACTCTACATTAGCAAGTACACAAGGCATTGAAACTTGGATTTCTCAAAAATCACATGTTGAGTTTAAACATTTGCTTTTGAATTCTGATAAACAACAAGTCTCCAAACTTGTTGCTTATAAATAGAGTCACTATTTATGAGATAACACACGAGCATTAAGACCCTGAAACACTCTCAAACTCTCTCAAATCATAAATTTCCCAAAAACTCCATTGTTGCAAAGTTTCTGACTTTCAACTTGTAACTTCCATTTCCCTCGTGTGTTTCTTGGCCTTTTGGTTCCTAAAGCTCTTACACATCAAGTGTAACCTATCCATGTCCCTGTTTCATCACTATAACACCATTTACCATAACCTCTATAACCAAAAATAGAGCATTGCACATTGACTTCTCCAAGTCATTCCAGTCATCCATTGCTCAAGCTAATCATTGCATTAGCTTCCTGGGAACTTGAGGAAGCTAACTCGATCATTGCAGCACCTTGAATCAAGCTCAAACTCATTTCACGATTTCCAATTTTGAGGTGTATTTTTTGAACTTCTATCTTCTCATTTATGCATTCTTAGGTTTGCATTTATGAAGATAAAATATAGACATCATTGCCCTGAAACTATACATGTCCATGGATTTCACTTATATTGCTTGAGTGGTGAGAATTTTGAGTTTGAACTTTCTGAAATAATTAGGTCAGAATTTGGTACTTTTAGAAATTCTCATTCATCTTTGATTTATAGCTTTAGTTATTTACATGGTTGGATTCGTATGGAAAAATGGAGCAACTTTCGTGTTTGCATATTTCAATTTTGTTGAGAAATGGTGAAGTTAAAGGATCCATGGTTGGAGGTTAAAGATGAAGTTCATTTCTAGAACTTGTTTTGTATTATGTATTTATTATTTCAGTTAAGTTAACGGATGTACAGTCACCCTAGTGCCAAAGGTAGCGCGCGTGTATATGGAAGGTCATGGGTTCAACACCCAGTGTGCTACCTTTTGTTCATTTTTCACATTTTTTCACTCTTTTTTGTTTCACCTACAGGCGCATGGGCTTCCCCCTTTGGGCTTTTGTTTTTTTGCTGACCTCTAACCCACTGCCTTACTTTTGCACTCTTGGCCCAACTTTTTTATTTTTCTTATTTCTTTTTACTTCTTTTTTTCTTTATTATATTTTTATTACTATTATTATTATTATTATTTACTTTATTAATGAAAAATATAAAATTATTTTTATTTATTATTTACACTTATTTATTTTATTTTCTTTATAAAAACAAAAAGACTAATAGCATTTTCTTAACAAATTAATTTATTTTTCTTAATTAATTAATATTTAGATTTAGATTTAGGTTTAATTATTATATTTTATTTTAAATTAAAATTAACTTAGAACTTAGGTTTCTTTTAATTAGTTATTTTCATTTTTATTTTTATTAACTTAAAACCTTTTTTTCATAAAAACCCTAAAAAATCATTTTTAACTTATTTTCTTTATTAATTAGTTTAGGTTTAATTTTGCTTATTTTTAACTAGTAATTTTCTTAATTAGGTCAAGACTAAACCCCTTTCATAAAAAAAACCAAACAAAAATCATTTCCTTTCCATTTATTTCCTTGTACATTATTTATTCATTTCTTGTATATTATTTAATATGGTTGTAATAGATAATTAGGTTTAATTTTCTTGCAAATCCCCATTTATAAATTTGTATACCCCCCTCCCCTAATGATGTAATAGCGTAGTAATTTTAATTTCCGCAATTTATCATTTTATATAAATGCTAGTAATTAGGATTTGTATGGAAAGATTAAAATCAACAAGTAGCAAACCCTAATTCAAGATAAACAATGCATGTAAATCAAACAAATTTGCATACTTGCACCCTTAGGATAATTCCACTTTGTTGCCTTATAAAAATGGCCATGTTATGCATGTGATATGTCTTAGTAAAGCAATCAAAAATAAAAGATCATAGTCCCTTGATGACGCTATCAATGTTGCCTTTCAAAATGATCTTAGTCCCTCAAAGAGAAATGCTAAGACATCTTACAACATTGCTATCATGACTATACGATGACCCACGCCCGTACCTTTAGATCCAAAGATAAGGCTTATTACCAATTAATGGTAAGATAGCAATATCAAAGGAAAGGAAGAAATGAACAAAAACTTTTGAGTAGGTAGATTGTTCCTAGTTGCTTGCTCGTTTTCAAATCAAACACTCTTGCTTATTTTCAAAACAAACACCAAACACTTTCAAAAACACTTTCAAAAACATTTTCCAAACATGAAATATTTTCAAAAGCTCAACACTTTGTATAGGTTCTTATGAAAAAGAACTATTACAAAGTTTTCCTAAACGAAGACACCTTTTCAAAATAATTTCAAAAACCACACAAAGCACATTTTCAAACAAAAGCAAGTGATCTAGCAAGCAACTAAGAGCCTATAGATGACTATGGATGAAAAGGATGCTAATACCTTCCCTTTTCATAATCTACCCCACAAACTCAAGAAATAATCTCAAAGGTCTTTCCTGTTCTTTTCAGCCTTTCCTTTTGGATAAAAGAAAAGTCGGTGGCGACTCTTGCTAACCGTAACATTTGCGATAAAAGGCAAAATACCCAAGTCAGTTCTCGCACTGTATCACAGTTGTAAACCTGCATGTTAGTTTCGAAAAATGGCAAAATAAATACAAAAGGTCTCACTGGGGCTCGAACCCAGAACCTTGCACATAAATGCCTTTCCCGCGTGTTGTTTGTACCATTGGGGTGGTCTGTTTCATTCGCTAATTACCCAACTTGCATTAAATATAAAATGAATTCATGGCTTCATCTTCCTCCTTCGCTCACGCAGGGATATGTATCATGATGTTAAGCTTCTAAAAGCTTCGATTCTCAACCAAATCGAAAAGTGTAAATATCAAAACAGTCTAGAATTTGAAAATGGATCCAAACACATAATTTTTAAAAGCTATGAATCAAAGGTTAGCATGACTTTTGTTTGGTATCAAAATAAATAAATAAATAACTAACAGGCCTGAGTTGAAATTCTTAAAACACAAGCAGTGGCAAATGAAAGTTAAAAGTATGGTCAATTTCCTAGATATGATATCTACATCTTTTCTTTTATTTGTATGTGCTGAAAATGCTTGTATCAAGATATCATAGTTTAAGAGATCTTACCTCTTGAAGTGAACTTTAAATGAGTTCTGTATGACCTCCAGAAATGGTTCGAATCAGGATTAAGCTTGCCTGGACCTCCCTGAAGCTACTCCAGTTACTAGAACGTCTTGTAGCTTTCCCAACTGTTCTGGACAAGTCAAGATGTAATGGTGGATTTTTGGGAAATGGTGGATGAGGAAGAAGAAATTACAGGGGTGGTTTAAGGGCTGGGATAATGTCTATGTGGTTTGTAGATAATGTTCGAATGGAAAAATGGAAAATGCTCGAAGGTTTTTGGGGTTGGCTCTTCAAAGTCAAAAATGGCAAGCAATGTTGTTTTGGATGCAGATTCTTAGTTCAAAGAGTTTTGAGAGTGTTATGGGGATCATAAAAATATCTCCATTTTCTTTGTCAAGGATTTTCATATATGTATTGAAAAAGGTTAGAGATTGCTTGCATACCAGATTTCTGAGTTCTAGCCTTTTGGCCCTATCACTTGCTTTTTCAAGGAAAAAGTGAGAAGACGGGTTCCAGAGTATTGTACAAGTATGATCTGAGTTGGTAGCAGCTTTAGACATGTTTCTTTTAGTTTGCAGGGGTTATGTATGCAGAAAGGACAACTGCAAGGATCAATACAAAACTTTTCTAAAAATGACAATGGTAACTTTATGCCATTAAGGGAAAATTGGCTTGGACAATACTTTAAACACTTGGGTAGGAGCTTAATTAAATGTGTAAATAATTAATTATGGAGTGAGATACAATTTTGAGGTCTGAAAAGCAAGATCATGTAGCATGGCCAATGGATTTTGTTTTCAACTTGATTTCTTGAATCGAATACTCCATCCTTCCACAAATTTTAACCAGACTCATCAAAGCAATATTCGTTTCCACCAATTGTGTGTCCTTCGAATGGACCCAATGTATGTTCTTCGAATGGGCCACCAATGTATGTTCTTAGAATGGGCCATCAGATGTATGTTCTTCGAATGGACCACATTCATCTGAATGTACCACTTTGAACATGCAAGATGATCTCATTGGCATAGTCAAAATGAAAGAAATTCTAGATTGCTTTCCTACTTCATAAACTTTTTCAGGCATCTCAAGACTTGGAAAACCATATCTTGAGTAATCAGTTGAAAGTTCAAATGTCCAAACTTCAAATTCCACCAACCAACTATCCTTGTGGTTCGAAGCAAGTATGAAGATAGACTTGCTTTGTGGATCAAAGCAATCCTGAAGGAAGTTATTGCTTCATGGATCGAAGCAAGTATGAGAGAAGTCATTGCTTTGTGGATCGAAGCAAGCATGAAAAAAGTCATTGCTTCGTGGATCGAAGTAAGTATGAGAGAAGTCATTTCTTTGTGGATCGAAGCAGGTTGGGAGGTGGATTGAAGCAGGTTGAGAGGTGGATTGAAGCAGGTTGAAGGAAACCAATGCCCAATCGAAGCTTATGAACCAAGCTTGCTCGAAGGAGACAAATTTCCAATCGAAGCTTATGAAACAAGCTTGCTCGAAGGAGGCCAATATCCAATCGAAGCTTATTGTAATACGACGGGAGAACTGGCTTGGGATGTTTTGCGTTTGATCGTAATTGTTGCAGTTAGTAAGAGTCACCACTGACTTTTCTTTTATCCAAAAGGAAAGGTGGAAAAGAACAGGAAAGACCTTTGAGATTATTTCTTGAGTTCAGGGGGTAGATTATGAAAAGGGAAGGTATTAGCACCCTTTTCATCCATAGTTATCTATGGGCTCTTAGTTGCTTGCTAGATCACTTGCTTTGTTTGAAAATGTGCTTTGTGATGGTTTTTGAAAGTATTTTTGAAAAGGCGTCTTCGTTTAGGCAAACTTTGTAATTGTTCTGATTTCGTAAGAACGTATACAAAGTATTGGACTTTTGAAAATATTTCATGTTTTGAAAGTGTTTGGTGTGTGTTTGTTTTGAAAGTGTTTGTTTTGAAAGTGAGCAAGGACGTTTGTTTTAAAAGTGAGCAAGCAACTAAGAATGTTTCTACCTACTCAAATGTCTTTTGTTTATTTCTTCCTTTGATATTTCTATCTCACCATTGATTGGTAAGAAGCCTTATCTTTGGATGTAAAGGGACGGGTGTGGGTCATCGTATAGTCATGATATCAATGTTGTGAGATATATTAGCATTTCTCTTTGAGGGACTAATATCATTTGAAAGGCAACATTTGTAGCGTCATCGATGGACTATGATCTTGTATTTTTTTAATGTTTTTGCTAATATATTCCACATGCATAACATAAACATTTTTATAAGGCAACAAGTGGAATTACCCTAAGGGTGCATGTGTGAATAGTGTATTTGACTTGCATGCATTTAATCATTGATTAGGGTTATCTACTTGTTGATTTTATCTTTCCATACAAACCCTAATTACTAGCATTTATATGAAAGCGATAAATTGTGGAAAGTAAAATTCTACGCTATTACATCATTGGGGGGATGGCGTATACAAATTTACAAATGGGGATTGCAAGAAATTAAACCTAGTTATCTATTACAACCATATTGAATAATGTACAAGAATTGAAAAGAATATAATGTGCAAGGATGTAAATGGAAAGGAAATGATTTTCTTTGGTTTTTGAGGAAAGGATTTTAACCTAATTATCTAAAAGAAAATTATTAATTAAGATAAATAAAATTAAACCTAAACTAATTAAGAAAAGAAATTAAGTTTGAAAGCATTTTTTAGGTTTTTTTAGAGAAGGTTTTAAGTTTAATAAAAATAGTATGGAAATTAATTAATTAAAAGAAACCTAAATTCTAAGTTAATTTTAAATAAAAAGAAAATAACTAAACCTTAATCTAATTATTAAATTATTAAGAAAAAGAATTAAATTTGTTTAAGAAAATATTTTTGTCTTTTTGTTTTTTAAGGGAATAAAATATACATGAATATAAATTATTAGATATATAAATAAATAAACTATTTTTTTGGATGTTTATTAATAAATAATAATAATAATAATAATAATAATAATAATAATAATAATATATATATATATATATAAAGAAAAATAAAATAAAATAAAATATAAAAGTAAAAGTTGGGGGGTTTGAAATGAGATTTGTGAGTTTGTTAGAAAAATAGTTTTTGAAGCCTGGCCCAATGGGATTTTGTAATCAGAAAAATAAAATAACAAAAAAGGTTGGGTTTGTGTTGTGACAAGCAGGCAGGGGGTGTGGTGCAGTAAATAGGGAAGGTCCAATGGCCTTAGGCCCAAGCGTGCATAGTTGTGTCAAAAAGAGAGAAAAATGTTAGGAAAAGCAAAAAGTGGCAGCGCTGGGGCTTGAACCCACGCCCTTGACATGAAACGTGCGCTGCCTTACCCCTGGGGTGGCTATACATCAGTTAACTTAACTGAAACCATAAATATATAATACAAAACATGTTCTAGAAATGAACTTCATCTTCAACCTCCAGCCAGGGTTCCTGTAACTCACTCATTTCTTATCCATTCACAAAACTTCCAACATCAAACTTGTTAGAAATTTCACCACGATTCTGAATATGTAAATAACATAAGCTAATTCTAAAAGATGAGCATGAATTTCTAAAAGAACCAAATCCTGACCTAACTTTTTTCAGAGATTCAAACCTAAAATTCTCTAAGCCCAGGCCATATAAATGAAAACTATGAATATGTACAGCTTCAGGGTAATGATATCTACATTTTATCTTTGAAAATCAAAGCCTAACAATGCCTAAATGAAGAGATGGAAGTTTAGAAAAAATACCTCAAAACTGGAAATCGTGAAATGAGCTTGAGCTGCTTTCAAGGAGTTGTGGTGATGAGGTTAGCTTCCTCAAGTTCCCAGGAAGCTAATGCAATGTCTAGCTTGAGCTATGGATGGCTGGAATGGTCTGGAAAAGTCAACTTGCAGACACTTTTTTTTGGCTATGGAGGTTGATGAAAATGGTGTTACGGTTCCAGAACAAGGACATGGATGGACTATATTGGAGGTATAGAAGCTTTGCAAATGAATTTGAGGGAAAACGCACGAGGGAAATGAGAGATACAAGTTCAAGGTCAGAACTGTGTATCAATGGTGTTTTTGGGTAATTTCTGGTTTGTGAGTGTTTGAGAGAGTTTCAGGGTCTTAGTACTCATGTGTTAACTTACAAATAGTGTCTCTATTTATAAGCAAAAGGTTTTGTATGCTACAACAAGTCGGAATTTGAATTTACATGTTTTAGCTAAACATGTGATTTTCTTGACAAAACAATTTTCCATGCCTTTGTACTTGCTATTGTAGAGTGGTTGAACTTTAAACAAGCTTGGTTCTGAATTTATGGATGGAGTGTACTTAAATAGAACAAGTTAGGAGCTCAAGAAGCTGACTATGTGCATAAAGCTTGCTTTACAAGAATGGAAATGGTGACTTTCTCCCTAAAATGGCAAAATGCTTTGGACAATGCTTGAATCAATTGGAAAATTGATCAGTCAGTTGTGTAAACATTAAATTAAGGAGTGACAAATAAGTTTGAGGCCTGAAAAGTGAGGATTATGTAGCATGGCTATGGATTTGGTTCATATTCATCACAAAATATGCCTTGTAAATCAAGTTTGAAACCCTAACTTTTGGCCTTCGATTCTCTTAGCTCAAGTATGATCTCAATGAGTTCTTGTATATTTTGAAAAGCTTGTAACATCCTCTACAACCTTTATGTTGGACATTTTTGAAGAATCAATTTGGGACTATGTGAAAAGTTTCCATGAAGTTAGGTCAAAATCCTGCCTAACTAGGGCAAAATTTCACTAAATCTTTTTAGTTTCATGGACATGACTTCATAAATTCATAACTTAAAATCCAAGCATTTCTAGAAAAAGTTCTGCCCTACAATGTTTTAGGTCTCATTGAGATCTACAACTTTCATGTTGGAAGTTTCCCTTGAATCATATTTCATCATGGTGGATGTTGTACCCCAAAATTTGCCCTCCCATATTGCTCAATACATGTCAAGTGAGGTCCTCAAATTGCTCAAGGAAGTCCAAGGGTTGACCAGACCAACTCTCTCCTAAGGCAGTCTACCTCAAATTAGGGTTTCAGTTTGCATCAAGGTACTTGATTCCAAGGGATACCAAATTCTCACCATTGTCTTAATATGTTCTCAAGATCATCCATGTCAAGTTTCAAGCCTTGCAGAGGAAGTTTGCTCAGTCAATTGCTCAAAGGCCTAAAAATCGACTGTGTTAGGGCAAAAGTCAATTATGGCCCACATACAGTAAAACTTCAAGATTTTTGGTCAACATACTCATTTTGGAGTATTATTCATCATTTGATCAAGGTTTGATCATGATTCCTCAAGGATTGCTCACAATTCATCAAAATCCAAAAGTTGCCAAATTAGGGTTTTGTAGGAAAAGTCAACTCAACTTTGACCAAGCATAACTTTATCATATTTTATCAAGAATGACCCATACAAAGCCCATTTTTAATAGGATGCAATTCCCTACAATTCATCTTCATCTCCCAAGTTCAAAATATACACTCACAAGAAGTTATGAATTTGGACATTATAGGTCATTTTGAAAAGTCAACAAAAACACTTTTTTTTGTCAAAGCTTCATACATGAACATGGAAGACTCAATTGAGATGAGACCAAAAGTGTTGCTTAAAGGACATCTTGAGATTTCTAAAAAGTCCTAGAACACATATCTAGGGTCAAAATTGAAGGAGTTATGCATTGGTGAAGTTGACCTTTTTTGCAAAATTGCCAAAAGTCAAAAGTGGCCAAAATTGCAATTTTTGTCAAATGGGCCCAACTTTTTGTGCTTGTATTGAGTTGGTAACATGATCCATGACCCATGATACTTACCACTTATATTTATTTTATTCTTGTCATTTATTTTGATTTTTATTTCAATTAAATTAATTTAAATCAAAATAAAATCATGAAAATATCAAAACTAATCAAAGCTTGAGATTTTGTGCATATTTCAGGTCCATGAATAGCTAGCAATGAGATCAAATCGTGCAAGGCTTGTTTGGACAGAAAAAGATTGGAATTTTCTTGTTTTGGAAAGATTTGATGCAAGAGTGAATCAATGATCGAATCTTCATAAATGGCAAAGATTTGATACAAGTTTTCACCCTAATTGATTCTATAATATATATTGAACAAATCCAAAGCAAAAGCATAAGGGTTGGAGGCGTGAGAGAGCATAACCAGATTCAAAAAAAAAATTAAAAAGTGTGAAATCATTCTTGTAGTTAGAAGGAAATTAAGGCCATTCCAAGATCACCATTCGTATCCTGGACCTTCTCTGAAGCAAATACGATCGTTTGCAAGCATCCATACGACCAAAAACTTAAACTACAGACCCACGGTTTGCCCTTCAAACTCAAAATCCATTCTTGCAATTTATGCAGCATTAGCACGTTTCAATGACATATATGTGTTTGTTAATGTATTTGCAATATTCTGGTTATACTCAATTGAGTTTTTGATGCACATACTGAGATCCACCATTGCTAGGTTTTCCTTGCTCGTTTTAGGGTTTTCTCATGCAGGTAAAATTGGCCCAAAAGAGGGGTACCATGGTGTTCACAAGGCCAAGACGAACTGACTTGTACCATTAGTTTTCATTTATCATGCTTGAATGAGATTCTGGAAAATACGCAGGGCTATACCTACGTCCATCTGTCCGTAGGTAAAAGTCTCTAAACTTTTAGCAACGGAAGGAGGTAGAAGATGATGGCGTGGCATGACCTGACTGGCCCATTCAAAAATCCGCGCTTGTTTGATATATTAATTTGATTTTTCATTATAATGTTAGTTTGTTATCATTTGTACAACAAAGCACACTAGTTCAGTTGGTCAGGAGGCATTGGAAATTACGAAAGGGGATGGGTTCGATTCCCAAGTCCCCTATATTTGTTCAATGCTATTTTATTTTACATGACCAGGTGCACAAACTTCCAGGACATCCACCATGCACTATCAAGATCTCATCATCCAGGCCACCAGCAAGCTAGATCCAAGGGCCATCCTTTGGAGGACCATGATACACCCTAGTCAAGACAATGCATGGGATCTGAGAAGTCAAACGTGGAATAAGGCTTATTGGGCTCAGAACTGCTTTTGACACCCCCCGTTTTGCTTTGGATGCCACGCCCATTTCTTATTTCTTTTACTTTTTTTTCTTTTGGTTATTTATTTTGATTAATTATTTTCTCACACAAAAATTAATTCTTTTTTACAAAAAAAACTCATAAAATCAATTTTCATCAAATTAGAATTTAGTATTTTCATTTTATTTTTATCTAAATTAATTTAATTAGTTTAATTTAATTTTAGGGTAATTTTAACCTTTTGTAAATAACTTAAAATAAATTAGAAAATTAGGGTTTTGTTTAATTTAATTTTTATTTTCTTTTCTTAAAATAACCAAAAATATAAAAATAGGTCAAAATTAATTATTTTTCTTAATATTAAATTAATTAGTAATTAGGTTTGTATTTATTTAATTAAAACTTTATTTTCTCAAAAATAATCAAAAAACGACAAAAAATGATTTTTCTTTTAATTAGGTTTAGACGGGGTCAAAACCCTAATTCTTCCTCGTTCTCGTTTCGTCGCGCGCGTTCATTTATTTTTTATGATATTAATGTAACTGCTCATGGGATGTAATAGTTTAATTAGGATTTTTCTTTTATTTATCGTTTTACAGGTTTTTGGCTATGTAATTAATCCCTCCCCCCGAAGCCTTGTAATAGCGTAGTTTTATTTCTCGCATTTTAATTTCCGCAAATATTAACTGTTAGATGTATGATAATAGAATTGCATGACAAGAATGTATGTTAAATTTAAAATGGTTAGCAAACCCTAAATGTGCAAAGATAATAACTGAAATCAAATCACTCGCACATGCGCACTCCTAGGGTATACTCTCACTTCGGTTGCCTTCGGTAAACGATCATTAAGTATAGGGTGTTTTAGTGGTCGCTCTCTTGTCTAAACAAAGATCAAATGTCCCATTCGGAAATGTTGCCTCGGAAATGTTGCCTTGGAAAGGTTGCCTCGGAAATGTTGCCTCGAATATGATCTTAAGACACTAGGGTTATTACTAAGACGTCCTAACATTGCTTTAGTGATCGTATGTCCCTTTCGAATTGACCCTTACAAATTCCAACGACGTTGCTATCTACTCATTAATAGTAGGATAGCGCTGTCTAAAGGAAACAAGAACATAAACAATCTTTTTTTTCGAGTAGCTAGATGCTAGTAGGTACTTGCTCAAAATCAAACTTTTCCACACTTACACTCTTTTCAAACAAAGTTTTCAAAACGACTTCGTAACACTCTTGATGACAGAAGCACGGGTTAAATCGAAGTAAAACAAAAACTTTTCAAAACACACAAACACGGAAGCAATTTTAAAAATGATGAGCAAGTACCTAAGAGCCCATGGAAAACCATGGATAGAAAGGGTGCTAACACCTTCCCTTTTTATAATCTACCCCCGTACTCAAAATATCGAAAAAGGAATTTTTCTGTGCTTTTGTCCTTTCCAGTTGGATAAAATAAAATTCGGTGGCGACTCTTGCTTACCGCGACATTTTGCGAACAAAAAACGCAAAATGCAAACCAGTATTAAACAGTCGGTTCTGCCACCATATCACAGAACTGGCGACTCTGCTGGGGAGAATAAGTGGGGTATACCTTAGAATTAGTTCATCATGAATTGCTTCTCTTGTTTGATTTGATTGCTTTACTTTTGAGGGTTTTTGTATTGGGAGTTACTATAGATCCTAACCCGGATCTGGGGAATACCTTTTAGGTAAGTAGCAATAAACTATGAGGGAACTGTACGGTATAGACCGATATGGTTGAAACAGTAGCTACGTTGATGTGGCACATTGGTTAGTACCGGTATCCCTTGTGGAGAGACGAGGAGAATACGGGGCTGCTATGTGTATCGTTAAGCATCAACTGACCTTAGAACCTATAATTGACCAACTTGGCCATTAGGAAGTAGTGAGATAGCTGGCCTCGGTGTAAAGCTGAGAACTGGTTGATACTCGATACTACACTCATTGAGACCATACTCTCGAGATAGTTTCGGCCGCAAGAAAAGATTGTGTAAGCTGAAACCATGACTAATGGAGGATGGTCAGTGATATTAAGAACTTATAGAATCCGATTACTATTATTTGGACAGGTTGAAACCAACTGAACTTCAAGAGGGTAATACCTAGACCCCATGCAAGCCTGAAACTTAAGGGCTCTTGTGTGACTTGTTTGCCTTTACCATGTCTGTTATTTGCTATACCTGGTGTGTGTTTTATCATGACATCATGCATCATAACATAGCATGCATACTTCATTATACTAACTGTTCTACCCCAAAATTTTCCCTCCCATATTTCTCAAGACATTGCAAGAATAATCTCCAAGTGGCCCAAGATTGCTCAAGAGTGGGACAGTCAAATCATCTCCTAAGGCAGTCAACCTCAAATTATGGTTTTATGTTGCATCAAGGTCCTTGTATACAAATGACCTCAAGTTCTCCCCAATGACCTAATATATTCTCAAGTTCATCCATGTCAAATTTAAAGCCTTGCAGAGGAAGTTTGGTCAGTCAATTGCTCAAAGGGTCCAAAAATCGACCGTGCTAGGGCAAAAGTCAACTGTGACCTATAAATAGTCAAAATTCAATATTTTTTTGTCAAAATTCTCATTTTGAAGGACAATAAACATTTTATCAATTTTTGATCATGATTCATCAAGGATTACTCAAGATTCATCAAGATTCAAAAGTTGCTAAATTAGGGTTTTGTAGGAAAAGTCAACTCAACTTTGACCAAGCATAACTTTCTCATGCTTTATGATAAATGACCCATCCAAAGCTCATTTTTAAGAGGATGAAATTTCATACAATCCATCTTCATACCCCAAGATCAAGAAATGCACTCACAAAAAGTTACAAATTTGGACATTATAGGTCATTTTTTAAAGTCAATAAAAACACCTTTTTTGCCAAAGCTTTTAACTTACGCATGGAATATCAAAACGATATGATACCAAAAGGGTTGGTTAGAGTACATCTCAAGGTTTCTAAAAAGTCCAAGAACACTTCCAAAAGTTCGAAATTGAAGAAGTTATGCATTGTTGAAGTTGGGCATTTTTCCAAAATTGCCAAAAGTCAACTATCCCCAAAACTTCAAATTTTGTCAAATGGGACCACTTTTTTCCACTTGATTTGATCTTTTCACACCACACACGTGTCCTATATTCAGTCTTATGTCCATTCATTGATTTTTCTATTTTATTTGATTTTTATTGAATTAATTCATTTTAAATCAAGTTAAATCCAAATAAAATCTAAATATTGATAACTTGGTATCTTTTTGATTGATACAGGCCTTAATTGTCATCATGGACAAGATCAAACTCGTATCAATCCATATCATGCACAAAATATTGGTTTTTGGACAAATTTGGAAGCTTTTTCATGGAGGATCAAATCAAATCCTAAATCATCAATGCCTAAGGATTCAAAGCCCAAAACTTGACCTAATTCACTCCATGTTACTTATACAAGGCAAAGGATACGAGTTCAGAAGCTAGAGGCTAAAAAATCACAAGAACACAACTTGGAAAATTGTCAAAAAAGCTTGAAACTGAAACCTGTTTTAGAGGCCGATTCAAAGAAAAAACTCAACGTAGACCCCTTGCTGGATATCCACTGAGTGAAAGGCAATTAAAATCAAGCTCTCTCCTCTCCTGGATCGCGTTGTAAGTCTCTTGAAAAACTCCCCTGTACTCGAAAATGCATCCTCTTATTCTTGCACCTTTTTTCCAAAATCTTTGCATATTCATGTTTGTCATTCCATTTAGAAACTTTTGGCATTATTTGATTGTGTTTTCATAGCCTGTAACCCCCTAGCCGATTCTAGGGTTCTTGGTATTCGTTTTTGGGCGTTTTCTCTACAGGAAAAATCAGGGCAAACAATGGACATGGATGAAATCAGGATGCCCAGATGAAGCTAACCATGGTCTTAGAATCAATTTCTATGGCCTGAAATTGATTTTAGAAGACGCCTATGGATTTAGCTGCGGATAAAAATCCGCAGGTAAATAACCAGGTTTTCAACGAAGAAGATGATTACGTGCCTTCCCCTGAGTAGTTGTTTCAAATTGCGCGCGTTTTTATTTTTTTTATTCTGGCATAATAGTTATTTTTCCATATAATAATTACTATCTATTATAATAACAAATGAAACAAAGTGATGCAGTGGCAAGGACGTGTGTTCATTAGCTAATAGGACTTGGGTTCGAATCCCAGGTCCCCCAAATGCATTTGTTTTATTTTTCAACAGGTAACTCCATGTGCTATCCAAGGTGCAGCGCGTCATACACCCTCATCCTGATGCTTGCCAGATGGCCCTAGGCCAGATCTGGTGGCCAAGATTGCAAGTCCACCATATTCTCAAGTCAATGGACGCCCACTGGATCAAAAAAGTCAGCGCAGGCTTGCACTTTTGGGCCATAAAGAATGCTAATCTCACCTCCTTTTGGGCCCAGAACCCCCCCCCCCTTGGTTATTTCTTTTTTTTTATTTCTTTCTTTATTTGTTTTATTGTTATTATTTTTATTATTTAAATCACTAACCAATTAAAATCTTTTTCTCATAAAATCAAAAACCAAAAATATATTTTATCTATTAAGATTAAATTCAGTATTTTATTTTTGTAAATAAACATTAATTGAATTAACTTAGTTTTAATTAGGTATAATTTTTAATATCTTTTGCAAATAATCAAAATTAATTTAGATTATTAGGTTTTACTAACTCTTAATCAAATTTATTTTATTTCCTTAAATACTCAAAAATCCAAAAATATATTTTTTAATTAATTAGTTTATTAATTTAATAATTAACTTAAATTTAATTTCTTTTAATCCAAAAATAATTAAAAAAATGCTTTCTTTCAAAAAAGGGTCAAAACCCTAAAAAACTCGCATTCAATTTAATTTTCCACACGCGATCCATTTTACCATATTGATGTAATTGTTTCCCAAAATGTAATAGTTAAATTAGGACCTTGATTATTTTATCGCTTTATTTAATTTCCACACTTTAAATTAAAGGGTTGCTTTTGGCGATGTAAATACCCGACGCCTTGTAATAGTTTAGATTTAGATTCCGCAAATTTAATTTCCGCAGCTTATAAACTGTTAGATGTTTGATAATAGGGAATACATGACAAGATCGAATGTATGAACTTAAAATCAACATAGCTCACCCATGACAAGTACAAAGATAAAATAAACTGAAAACAACATACTTGCACATGCGCACTCTTAGGGAACACCTCACTTGGTTACCTTCGAACGTGGTCATTGAGTATAGGAAGTTTTAAAGGTCGCCCTCTTGTCCAAAGATCATAGTTGCCTCGAAACGGTTGCCTCGGAAAAATGATCTAAGACATTAGGGTTACCGTTAAGGCGTCCTAATATTGCTTTAGTGATCACACGTCCCTTAATCGAATTGACCTTTAAACTCCAACGACGACGCTACCTACTCATCAATAGTGGGATAGTATTGTCTAAAGGATATTAACACAGATTGATTCCTTTTTCGAGTAGATAGATGGTTCTTAAATACTTGCTCTCTTTAAAACAAAACAAAAAACTTTTTGCACTTACACTTTTCAAACAAAAAACTTCTTTCAAACCCATAAACACAAAGAAAAGTAATTTTTGAAAACACTTTGAGCAAGTACCTAAGAGCTCGTGGATAACCACAGATAGAAAGGGTGCTAACACCTTCCCATTCTATAATCTACCCCCCCGGACCCGAGAAACATCTCGAAAAAGGAATTTTTCTGTGCTTTTTTCCTTTCCTTATTGGATAAAATAAAAGACGGTGGCGACTCTTGCTTACCGCGACATTTTGCGAAAACAAACGCAAAACGCGAACCAGCATTCCAAAAATAGTCAGTTCTCTCCCACCGTGTCACAGAACTGGCGACTCTGCTGGGGAAATATTGATAAGTGGGGTGTACCTTAGGAATAGTTCATATTGTTTTCAATTGCTTGACTTGTATGCTTTATATTTGTGGGCTTGTATCGGAGTTACTATAGATCCTAACCCGGATCTGGGGGACACCTTTTAGGTAAGTAGCAATAAAATGTGAGGGAACTGTACGACGTAGACCGATACGGTTGAAGCAGTAGCTACTTTGGTGTGGCACTTTAGATTGTACCGATATCCTTTGTGTTGGAACGAGGAGAATATGGGTCATCTAAGGGGTTATTAAGCACCAACTGACCTTAGAACCTTTAAATTGACTAACTTGGCCATAGAAAAGTAGCAGTATGCTACACTCATTGAGACTAAACTCTCGCGATGATTTCGGCCGCAAGAAAAGGTTGCTAAACTGGAATTATGACCGATTGAGGGTAGTCAGTGATATTGAGATCCTCTAGAACCTGGTTACTATTTTTGGGACAAGTTTAAACCAACTGAACTGAAAGAGGGTAGTACCTAAGCTCCTTGCCAGCCTGAAATCTAAGGGCTCTCTATGTGACTTGTGTGCCTTTACCATGTTTGTTGTTTGTGGATACTTGTGGTGTGCTTACTATCATGACATCATGACATCATAACATTGCATACATCTTGCACTGGACTAACCTATTTCAAAGACAGGAGGAATTCATCTTTGTTCTGTTTTGTAGGTTATCATGATGCTCATGCGTAGGAATACCATCCGGATCAACTTTGTCCAGGTTCCCACTGTGCTTAAAGATTTGATTGCAAAGATGCCTGATACTACTTCCTTCCTCAAAAGACATGGTTATATTCTCAGTTTGGTCACCTCCAAATTGGACGAGCAGATGATGAGTGTCCTGGTTCAATTCTATGATCCGATGTACCATTGCTTTACTTTCCAGGACTACCAGCTGGTTCCCACCTTAGAAGAATTCTCTGATCTGCTCGGTATCTCCATTCTGGAGCAGACCCCGTTTACTGGTTGGGAGAAGATTCTTAGGCCCGAAGAGATTGCTGCAGCCCTTCATTTGACCAAGGAGGAGGTAATGGCTAATTGGGAGACTAGAAGTGGAGCGAAGGGCTTTCTGACTAAATTTTTGGTTGGTAAGGCTAACTACTTATGGGATAGTCTAGACTTCAAAGCATTCGAAGATATTCTGGCTCTTCTGATATATGGCTTGGTTATGTTTCCGAACTCTGACTCTTTTGTTGATATTAATGCGGTAAAAATATTCATCTCTCGCAATCCAGTACCCACTCTCTTGGGTGACATCCTTCATCAGCTTTACGCTTGTACGGCCCGAAAGCGGGGAACCTTGATGTGTTGTGCTCCTTTATTGGCAAGGTGGTTTATTTTGCACCTTCCCAAGTCAGTGTTGAAGAATAAAGAAGGCATGGGCTGGGCTTATAGGGTTATGTCTCTTTCTCATAATGACATTATCTGGACTCTCAAGGGTATGGATGAGGAGGTTATCATTGATCGTTGTGGGGAGTATCCCAATGTTCCGCTGTTAGGAACCCATGGAGGAATTTCTTACAATCCGCGCTTGGCCTTACGTCAGTTTGGGAGAGCCAGAAGAGAAGGACCTCATGAAATGCTAATGCCTAGTATCATCTTTGATTTTCAAGGAGATAGCGACGAGCAACGTCGCAGATTCATAAAGGCCTGGGATAGAGTTCACAGATCGGATCCACATGAGCTAGGGCCAAAGACTTCCCTTCCAATGGAGCCGTATCTCAGATGGGTCTGTATCCGTGCCCAGAAGCTGGGTATGCCATATGAAGTTGTCCGGCCTGTCACTGTTGAAGTTGCTAATGAAGAAGGGGTTCTTCCAACCATCCTCCACCCTTATATGCCCACTGACATTGGGGCACTGAAAAGGTCTTGGATGCAGCTGAGGGAAGAACGGGGTTCCTACCGAGAAAAGTTCAACGAGCAAGAGCAGAAGATCCAGAAGTTTACTAGGCAATTGGAGAACGAGCGGATTCTCAATGACTATGTCCGCACCGACAAGAAGAGACCATGGGAGCATTGATTGACCTTTGATGATTTCTTTTCCAGTTTTTATTTACTTTTCAGTATTTCCATTCTTGTAACGCCTTAAGGGCAACTTGTTGAACAATTTGGATTCCAAAGTTTATCTAATAAAGTGTGTTTCCTTTTATTGTTTACAAATTTGAATCTCCCGATTGTCTTTGAAATCATAAATCATACGCATTCCATCCCATGCACTTTATAACAGGTACCCATTACAGGGCTCTTATCTTCTTCGTTGTTTATTTCAGCACTCATCATGTCTGCTGAACCTTCAACTGAGCAAGCCATCCAGGCCCTCCAGGCCCAGAATGCCCAATTCCAAGAGTCGTTCATGAATCTAGCTAAGGGTCAGCAAGATCTGAAGACCCTGATTCTGAAAGATAAGAAGAAGAAGAAGAGGACAATCATGTTTAACACAGGGCACAGGTTTGGAAACAGGCTACAGAATGAAGTTGATCTGACCACCTCATCTGGAGGGAAAGATAGTCAAGAGGAAAGGAGGGCTCTTAGCCCTGTGGTCTCTGACAACGAGACAGACTTCGATAAAGAACAATATCCTCCGGCCAAGGACAGATACAAGCAATTGGAAGACCGGTTGAATGCTATGGAAGTTCAGAAAGTGCCTGGTCTGGACTTTGGTGATCTAGGTCTATCATCTGGGGTGGTAATTCCCCATAAATTCAAGGCACCAACCTTTACTAAGTATGACAGAGTTTCTTGTCCGAAGCTGCACCTCCGGTCATATGTGAGGAAGATTCAATCGTACACCACTGATAAGAACCTATGGATCCATTTCTTTCAAGACAGTCTCTTAGGGACTCAGCTTGAGTGGTTCTACCAGTTGGACGGAGCCAGTATTCATAGTTGGGAAGATTTGGCTACTGCTTTCTACAGTCAGTACCAGTACAACTCTGACCTCGCTCCCACGCGTACCCAACTCCAGGGTATGTCAATGGGAACGGGCGAAGGATTCAAAGATTATGCTCAAAAATGGAGAGACCTCGCCGGAAGAGTACAACCACCTTTGGCTGATCGGGAGCTTGTGGATATGTTTCTGGGGACCTTGTCTGGTCCATTTTTCAACCATCTGATTGGAAGCTCCTCGTCTGGGTTTACGGAACTAATTTTGACCGGTGAAAGGATTGAGGCTGGTATTAAGGCTGGTAAGATACAGAAGGGTGCCTCATCGAACACCGAGAAGAAGCCCTTTAAGAAAGAGTCCAGTGTTGTCTACAGTTCGAGAAGACAGAATAGACCTGAACACCACCAAGCTATTAATGCGGTTGTTATTTCAAAACCTTCTGGTGCTCCTCAGTACAACAATCAACAAAAGGACGAGAGAACTCGAAGGCAATTCACCCGTCTCAACATGACCTTATCTCAGATTCTGCCACAGTTGTTGAAGACCAATATGGTGATTCCAAAGGAAGCCCCAAAGAATCCAAATACAATATCACCAAGGTATAACCCTAACGCCCGCTGTGCTTATCACTCTGATAGCCCGGGGCATAATACAGATGATTGTTGGACTTTGAAGAATAATATACAAGACTTGATCAATGCGAAGGAGATTGAGTTCGGAGCACCAGAAAAGCCTAAGCAAGATGCAAGGGTGAATGCTATCAGGGATCATGATGATGATGAAGAGTTTGACATTGACAGCTGGATCTACCCAATTGCCGATGGTGGATTAAGCAACTGGACAGCGAAGGATTCCATGCCTGTTTCTGCTATCACCCAGTAATGAAACTTTTTGTTTTGAATATGTAACAGACAATGTTTTTAAACTTTACGGCCCGGTGTCTTATCCGGGGCACCGTGGCTTCATTTGTGAGGGCTTTATGTGTGTCATTTTCATATATCATTAATAAAAGCATTCGACGTTCTTGCATTTCAAATTTTGCGCTCCTTGTTTTCCTTTATTATATATTGCAAAACAACTATTTTACACACACTCACATATATAGGTCTACATCCATTCTGGATCTCACTGGTAACGACTGTGCTACTGCCAGTTATGACTTCGAAAATCCGATCAACTTAGCCGAAGACGAAGGTGAAGATGATTGCGAAGTGCCTGGTGAACTTGCAAGACTGTTACTCTAGGAAGAGAGGGCTATTCATCCGCACGAAGAGCCGGTGGAATCAGTGAATCTGGGTAGTGAGATAGACAAGAAGGAAGTCAAGATTGGTGCCAATCTGGAGCTTAGTGTGAAATAACGGTTGATTCAGATGCTGCATGACTATGTGGAGATCTTTTCCTGGTCTTACGAAGATATGCCTGGTTTGGATACTGATATTGTGGTTCATCGCCTGCCTACCAAGGAAGACTGTCCTCCAGTGAAACAGAAGGTCCGTCGAATGCGCCCAGAGATGTCTAAGAAAATCAAGGCTGAAGTCATGAAACAGTTCGATGTCGGTTTTCAAGCAGTTACTTCTTACCCTCAGTGGGTTGCCAATGTGGTTCCCGTGCCGAAGAAGGATGGTAAGGTCCGAATATATGTTGATTACAGGGATCTGAACAGGGCAAGCCCCAAGGATGACCTCCCTCTACCTCATATCGACGTTCTGGTTGACGACACTGCTCAACACAAGGTATTCTTCTTTATGGATGGTTTCTCCGGTTATAATCAGATTAAAATGGCTCCTGAAGACATGGAGAAGACAACTTTTATTACTCAGTGGGGTACCTTTTGCTACAAGGTCATGCCTTTTGGATTGAAGAACGTTGGGGCGACGTATCAGCGTGCCATGGTTGCTTTGTTTCATGACATGATCCATCATGAGATTGAAGTATACGTCGACGATATGATTGCAAGGTCCCAGACTGAGGAAGAACACCTTGACCATCTGCAGAAGTTATTTGACAGGTTGAAGTTGTACAAGCTGAGGTTAAACCCGAACAAGTGCACCTTCGAGGTGAGATCTGGTAAACTGCTGGGTTTCGTCGTAAGTGATAAAGGTATTCAAGTGGATCCTGCAAAGGTGAAAGCCATACAGGAGATGCCCGCTCCCAGAACAGAGAAAGAAGTCAGAGGCTTCCTGGGACGACTAAACTACATTTCCCGATTCATCTCGCACCTGACTGCTACTTGTGAGCCAATCTTCAAGTTACTGAAGAAAGATCAAGTAGTACGTTGGAACGACGAATGCCAGGCCGCTTTTGAAAGGATCAAAGAGTATCTCCAAGAGCCACCTATTCTAATGCCACCAGTTAAAGGGAGACCTTTGATCTTATACTTGACAGTACTCGACAATTCAATGGGGTGTGTGCTGGTTCAGCATGACGAGTCTGGCCGAAAAGAGCATGCTATTTACTACCTTAGAAAAAAGTTTACCGACTGCGAGACCCGATACTCGTTGCTCGAGAAAACTTGTTGCTCTTTGGCATGGGCTGCTCGCCGACTGAGACAATATATGCTGACTCACACTACTCTGTTGATTTCAAAGATGGATCCAATCATGTATATCTTCGAAAAGCCTGCCTTATCCGGAAGAATAGCAAGATGGAAGATGATCTTGACTGAGTACGACATCTAATATACGACCCAAAAGGCAATCAAGGGAAGTGTGTTGGCAGATCATTTGGCACATCAGGCAGTGGATGATTATCAGTCTATGAACTTTGAATTTTCGGATGAGAATATCATGTTGGTAATTGATTGTGAGACACCTGGACCGGATAAAGGACCTGAGGAGGGATCCCGATGGTCTATGTACTTTGATGGAGCTTCGAACTCTTTGGGCAATGGCATTGGCTTCGTGATCATATCTCCTAAAGGCTCTCATACTCCGTTTACCGCCCGATTATGTTTCAACTGCACCAACAACATGGCGGAGTATGAAGCGTGCATCATGGGTCTTCGAGAAGCAATTGACCTAAGGATTAAGTTCTTGAGTGTTTTCAGAGATTCTGCTCTCGTGATCAGTCAGATCAAAGGCGGTTGGGATATGAAACACCCAAATATCATTCCTTACAAGGAGTATGTGTTGACATTGCTTCCCCATTTCGAGGAGTTAACCTTTGAACACTTCCTAAGAGAGGAGAATCAGTTGGCGGACGCGTTAGCTACGATGTCTTCTATGTTCAAGGTCAATTGGGACAATGAGGCTCCCCGGATTATCATTGAAATATTGGACAAACCTACACATTGCTGTGATCTTGAGACTGAAGAGGTAACAGAGAAGCCCTGGTATCATAAGGTGAAGAGGTATCTTGAAACTCGGGAATACCCCGAGGGTACATCTTTTAATGACAAGAAGTTTCTAAGGAGGTTCGCGGCGAAGTTCTTTATCAGCAATGACATTCTTTACAAGCGTAACCATAATTTGACCTTACTGCGTTGTGTGGATAAGAATGAAGCAGAAAGGATCATGGTAGAGTTACATGAAGGTACTTTCGAGACTCATTCCAGTGGACACACCATGGCAAAGAGAATCCTTCGGGTGGGATATTACTGGTCCACAATGGAAGCTGACTGTTATCAGCACTCTCAGACGTGTCACAAATGTCAAGTCTATGCTGATAAGGTGCACATACCTCCGGTTCCTCTGAACGTCTTGACAGCACCTTGGCCTTTTGCAATGTGGGGCATTGATATGATCAGCGAGATCAGACCTACGGCATCCAATGGACACCGTTTCATCCTGGTGGCTATTGATTATTTTACAAAGTGGGTTGAAGCAGCTTCCTTTGCTACTGTAACCAAGAATGTCGTGGCACAGTTCATTCGGCATAATCTGATCTGTCGATACGGTGTACCAGAGAGGATCATTACGGACAATGGTACCAATCTCAACGACAAGATGATCACTAAGCTCTGCAAGCAATTCAAGATACAGCATCACAACTCTTCTCCCTACCGGCCGAAGATGAATGGGGCTTTAGAAGTGGCTAATAAGAACATTAAGAAGATTGTGCAGAAGATGACAGTGACATACAAAGATTGGAACGAGATGTTACCATTTGCTCTTCATGGGTACCGTACCTCAGCACGGACGTCAACAGGGGCAACACCCTATTCCTTGGTGTATGGCATGGAGGCAGTCTTGCCCATCAAAGTTCAGATACCCTCTCTTTGGATTATGAAGGATGCAGGTTTGAGTGAAGATGACTAGATTCAGACCCGGCTTGATCAGCTGAACCTAATCGACGAAAAGAGACTTACTGCTATTTGTCATGGTCAAACGTATCAAAAGCGAATGATTAAGGCATTTAACAAAAAAGTTAGACGACAAGAGTATCAAGTTGGAGATTTGGTAATCAAGCGCATTATCCTACCTCAAGGAGATCCCAGGGGCAAATGGACCCCTACTTACAAAGGGCCATTTGTGGTTAAGAACATTTTCTCATAAGGAGCTATGATTCTAACCACCATGGATGGTGACAACCTTCCTCACCCCGTCAATGCAGACATAGTGAAAAGATACTGCGCATAATCAAAGACCCGCTAGGTTGACTGGCCTAGGCAAAAATAAGGGCTTCCCGGCGAACCAAAAAGGTTCGAGCAAAAATAAGGGATAAAATTGAAAAAATCTGTACACCCGGCAAGTCGAAAACCTGAAAGGGCGGCTTGGGCAAAAAAGGGTATCCCGGTGGACTGAAAACCCGAAAGGGTGGTCCAGGAAAAAGTTAGGGATCAAAGCGTAACACTATGTCTCATTGGATCATCTGGCATCCAGACTTCGATATCAACTATCAAGCTCGGACGACACTAATCAATCGGATCCACCTTCAACCAAACAGCAAAGCGATGAGATGCTCGAGGATATAAAGGCAATAGCAGAGTTGGAACCCAGTGGGATTATTCACATAGCTGTTTTGTTTAAGTTCTTCACAAATTTGTGTAAATTCTATTTGTTCGGCGGCGTTCTCTTACTAGGACGTTAGCCTCTTGTACAAAAACGCCTATTTACAGGCCAAACTTCAAAATCAATACAAATTCATTTTCATACAAATTTCAAACTGTTTTTCCTTTATCTGTTTTGTTTTGCAAAGAACGTCCAATGTTCATTTTTGATATATGCATTTGACATTAATCGCTGCTCATGAATATTTACGTGCGAAACAAAAGATGATTACTGGTAATATCAGAAGCAGGGGCAATATGAATTGTCTGAACTGTATAGTCGCTTTGTCCACCAGGTACAAAAGTAGATTCAGCTGAAAAATATGGCTAAGATACTTTCACTCCCCGCAGAATAAGGCAATAATGGTAGCTCTCTCCCAGTTGATACTTACAACTATGAATGAATCAACAGCTTTCCCCAAGCAGAGTTGATCTACCCTCAGCACTAAAGAAGGCTTGATATCCCCGGCAGTCTTAATATTCCTCGACAGAGTATAAGAATGTTCCCCGACAGAATATAAGACACCCCCAGTGGAGTCAATATTTCCCAGCACGGTCTGAAAAAGCTTCCCCATTGAGTTGGATCATCATCCCTAGTAGACTCTAGAAGTTTATCCCCAACGGAGTACAAAAGTAACTCTCCCCAGCCAAGTTCAAAGGATCATTCCCAGCATAATTCAGAGGTTTATTCCCACAAGAGTCTAACAGGGATATCCCCAGCAAGTTACAACTGAAAGATCATCCCCCAGCGAAGTTCTTTCCTTTCACAAACGGGTATTCAATCCTCAATAGATCCAATATCACCAGCAACGATAATCCATCCCCAGTAGAGTTTATCAGTGGAATCCTCAGTAGAGCATCTCTTCCCCACAGAGTAATCTCTTCATGAGTTTATTCCCCAACGGAGTTCTCTTCTCTGGCAGGTTTATTACCTTCGTTCATCATCCCCAGCGGAAACGAAGAATTCAACTCTACTCTCCAGCAGCTATCCAGGATTTATTTTCCCCAACTAAAACATTACATTTCCATACATCATGATACATGCATAAACACATCATATAATACAATCTCATTTATGTTGAGAACATCATTGCTTGATCCACATCATGCATTGCATATGACTGACCTTTGCCTTTCAGGAAAGATGCAGTTAAATTCTCAACTATGTGGAAGACCTTGTCTGGTCCAGTTAAATCGATTCCTAAAGATTTTTCTGATGCTGATCTAGTCAAAGGCCTCCTCTGGTCCAGTTAAATTGATTCCTAAAGATTTTTCTGATGCCAATCCAGTCAAAGAAGACAAAACGTCCTCTGGTCCATTGAAATTGATTCCAAAAGATTTTTTTGATGCCAATCCAGTCAAAGAAGACAAAACCTTGTTTGGTCCAGTTAAATCGATTCCTAAAGATTTTTCTGACGCTGATCCAGTCAAAGGCCTCCTCTGGTCCTTTTAAATTGATTCCTAAAGATTTTTCTGATGCCAATCAAGTCAAAGAAGACAAAACCTCCTCTGGTCCAGTTAAATCGATTCCTAAAGATTTTTCTCATGCCAATCCAGTCAAAGAAGACAAAACCTCCTTTGGTCCAGTTAAATCGATTCCTAAAGATTTTTCTGATGCCAATTCAGTCAAAGAAGACAAGACCTACTTTGGTTAAGTCAGATCGCCGATAAAATCTCCCTGATTCGTAGTCCAGTTGAAGTTCAGACCACCTACCAACAGTCTCTAAATGGAATTTGTAAGCCCATTCCCGACATCACAATGTTGATACCACTTCATGCGAGTGCAAATTTCTGGGCACTCTAGTGTTCAATCATCTTCCACCTTCGGATCACGAAAGGCTCGAAAGCTAATCTATATCCTCAGGTTTAAGAAAATTGAACAGGGGCATCTGTTGTACCCCAAAATTTTCCCTCCCATATTTCTCAAGACATTGCAAGAATAATCTCCAAGTGGCCCAAGATTGCTCAAGAGTGGGACAGTCAAATCATCTCCTAAAGCAGTCAACCTAAAATTAGGGTTTTGTGTTGCATCAAGTTCCTTGTATCCAAATGACCTCAAGTTCTCTCCAATGACCTAATACGTTCTCAAGTTCATCCATGTCAAATTTCAAGCCTTGCAGAGGAAGTTTGGTCAGTCAATTGCTCAAAGGGTCCAAAAATTGACTGTGCTAGGGCAAAAGTCAACTGTGACCTATAAACAGTCAAACTTCAAGATTTTTTTGTCAACATTCTCATTTTGAATGACAATTAATAATTTGATCAAGGGTTGATCATGATTCATCAAGGATTGCTCAAGATTCATCAAGATTCAAAAGTTGCTAAATTAGGGTTTTGCAGGAAAAGTCAACTCAACTTTGAACAAGCATAAATTTCTCATTCTTTATAAGAAATGACCCATCCAAATCTCATTTTGAAGAGGATGCAATTTACTACAATCCATCTTCATACCCAAAGATCAAGAAATGTACTCACAAAAAGTTACAAATTCGGACATTATAGGTCATTTTTGAAAGTCAATAAAAACACCTTTTTTTCCAAAGCTTATAACTTGAGCATGGAATATCAAAATGATATGATACCAAAAGGGTTGGTTATAGGACATCTCAAGGTTTCTAAAAAGTCCAAGAACACCTCCAAAAGTTCGAAATTGAAGAAGTTAGGCATTGTTGAAGTTAGGCATTTATTCAAAATTGCCAAAAGTCAACTATCCCCAAAACTTCAAATTTTGTCAAATGGGCCCACTTTTTTACACTTGATTTGATCTTGTCACACCAAACACGTGTCCTATCTTCAGTCTTATGTCCATTCATTGATTTTTCAATTTTATTTGATTTTTATTGAATTAATTCATTTTAAATCAATTTAAATCCAAATAAAATCTAAATATTGATAACTTGGTTTCTTTTTGATTGATACAGGCCTTAATTGTCATCATGGACAAGACCAAACTCGTATCAAGCCATATCATGCACAAAAAATTGGTTTTTGGACAAATTTGGAAGCTTTTTCATGGAGGATCAAATCAAATCCTAAATCATCAATGCCTAAGGATTCAAAGCCCAAAACTTGACCTAATTCACTCTATGTTACTTATACAAGGCAAAGGATACGAGTTCAGAAGCTAGAGGCTGAAAAATCACAAGAACACAACTTGGAAAATTGTCAAAAAAGCTTGAAACTGAAACCTATTTTAGAGGCCGATTCAAAGCAAAAACTCAACGTAGACCCCTTGCTGGATATCCACTGAGTGAAAGGCAATTAAAATCAAGCTCTCCTCTCTTGAATCGCGCTGTAAGTCTCCTGAAAAATGCCCCTATACTCGAAAACACATCCTCTTATTCTTGCACCTTTTTGCCAAAATCTTTGCATATTCATGTTTGTCGTTCCATTTAGAAACTTTTGGCATTATTTGATTGTGTTTTCATAGCATGTAACCCCCTAGCCGATTCTAGGGTTCTTGGTATTCGTTTTTGGGCGTTTTCTCTACAGGAAAAATCGGGGCAAATAATGGACATGGATGAAATCAGGATGCCCAGACGAAGCTAACCATGGTCTTAGAATCAATTTCTATGGCCTGAAATTGATTTTAGAAGACGCTTATGGATTTAGCCGCGGATAAAAATATGAAGGTAAATAACCAGGTTTTCAACGAAGAAGATGATTACGTGCCTTCCCCTGAGTGGTTGTTTCAAATTGCGCGCATTTTTGTTTTTTTTATTCTGGCATAATAGTTGTTTTTCCATATAATAATTACTATCTATTATAATAACAAATGAAACAAAGTGATGCAGTGGCAAGGGCGTGTGTTCATTGGTTAATAGAACATGGGTTCGAGTCCCAGGTCCCCAAAATGCATTTGTTTTATTTTTCAACAGGTAATTCCATGTGCTATCCAAGGTGCAGCGCATCATACACCCTCATCCTGATGCTTGCCAGATGACCCTAGGCCAGATCTGGTGGCCAAGATTGCAAGTCCACCATATTCTCAAGTCAATGGACGCCCACTGGATCAAAAAAGTCAGCGCAGGCTTGCACTATTGGGCCATAAAGAATGCTAATCTCGCCTCCTTTTGGGCCCAGAACCCCCCCTTGGTTATTTCTTTTTTTTTATTTCTTTCTTTGTTTTATTGTTATTATTTTTATTATTTAAATCACTAACCAGTTAAAATCTTTTTCTCATAAAATCAAAAACCAAAAATATATTTTATCTATTAAGATTAAATTCAGTATTTTATTTTTGTAAATAAACATTAATTGAATTAACTTAGTTTTAATTAGGTATAATTTTTAATATCTTTTGCAAATAATTAAAATTAATTTAGATTATTAGGTTTTACTAACTTTTAATCAAATTTATTTTATTTCCTTAAATACTCAAAAATCCAAAAATATATTTTTTAATTAATTAGTTTATTAATTTAATAATTAACTTAAATTTAATTTCTTTTAATCCAAAAATAATCAAAAAAAAAAATGCTTTCTTTCAAAAAAGGGTCAAAACCCTAAAAAACTCGCATTTGATTTAATTTTCCGCACGCGATCCATTTTACCATATTGATGTAATTGTTTCCCATAATGTAATAGTTAAATTAGGACCTTGATTATTTTATCGCTTTATTTAATTTCCGCACTTTAAATTAAAGGGTTGCTTTTGGCGATGTAAATACCCGACGCCTTGTAATAGTTTAGATTTAATTTCCGCAAATTTAATTTCCGCAGCTTATAAACTGCTATATGTTTGATAATAGGGAATGCATGACAAGATCGAATGTATGAACTTAAAATCTACATAGCTCACCCATGACATGTACAAAGATAAAATAAACTGAAAACAACACACTTGCACATGCGCACTCTTAGGGAACACCTCACTTGGTTGCCTTCGAACGTGGTCATTGAGTATAGGAAGTTTTAGAGGTCGCCCTATTGTCCAAAAATCATAGTTTCCTCGAAACGGTTGCCTCGAAAAAATGATCTAAGACATTAGGGTTACCGCTAAGGCGTCCTAACATTGCTTTAGTGATCACACGTCCCTTAATCGAATTGACCCTTAAACTCCAACGACGATGCTACCTACTCATCAATAGTGGGATTGTATTGTCTAAAGGATATTAACACAGGTTGATTCCTTTTTCGAGTAGGTAGATGGTTCTTAAATACTTGCTCTCTTCAAAACAAAACAAAAAACTTTTCGCACTTACACTTTTCAAACAAAAAACTTCTTTCAAACCCACAAACACAAAGAAAAGTAATTTTTGAAAACACTTTGAGCAAGTACCTAAGAACCCGTGGATAACCACGGATAGAAAGGGTGCTAACACCTTCCCTTTCTATAATCTACCCCCCGGACCCGAGAAACATCTCAAAAAAGGAATTTTCTGTGCTTTTTTCCTTTCCTTGTTGGATAAAATAAAAGACGGTGGCGACTCTTGCTTACCGCGACATTTTGCAAAAACAAATGCAAAACGCGAACCAGCATTCCAAAAACAGTCAGTTCTCTCCCACCGTATCACACTAACCATTTCAAAGACCGAGGGGATTTATCTTTGTTCTGTTTTGCAGATTATGGCTTCTGTGTGCAGAAACACCATCCGAGTTAACTTTGTGCAAATACCTGCTCAACTCAAAGATTTAGCCTCGAGAGTTTCTGATACTTCTTCATTCATTAGGATACATGGTTAGCTTCTTAGTTTGGTTACCTCAAAGTTTGATGAGCAGATGATGAGTGTGCTTTTCCAGTTCTTCGATCTGGTGCATCATTGCTTCACCTTCCCGGATTATCAGCTAGTTCCTACTATGGAAGAGTTTTCTCACTTACTGGGCATATCCATCCTTGAGCAGATGCCTTTCACGGGTTTGGAAGAGACTCCTAGACCAGAAGACATTGCTTCAGCTCTACATTTGAAATGGGTTGATGTAGTATCTAATTGGGAAACACGAAGCGGGGTTGAAGGTTTTTTAGCCAAGTTTCTAATAGATCAAGCTCAACTATTCTGGGATAACTTGGATTTTCAAGCTTTTGAAGACATCTTGGCTCTCCTTATCTACGGTTTGGTTCTTTTCCCGAATCCAGATTCCTTCATAGATGTGAATGCGGTTAAGATCTTCCTGTCTCGCAATCCTGTACCTACTCTCTGGGTGATATTTTGCATGCCGTCTATACTCGTATTGTGCGAAGAAGAGGGACTCTCATGTGTTGCATGCCGCTGCTGGCGAGGTGGTTTATTTCGCACCTCTTTAAGTCTGTGTTGAAGAATGAGGAAGGTCTAGGATGGTCTTACAGGATAATGTCCCTTGCCCATACATACATTCTTTGGAGTTCTAAAGCTATGGAAAGCATTGTTGTCATTGATCGATGTAGGGGATACCCTAATGTCCCGTTGCTTGGAATCAGAGGGGGAATAACCTACAGTCCTTGCTTGGCTTTGCGAAAGTTTGGTCGTGCTCGGAGAGACGGTCCTCATGAGTTACTTCTTACAGATATTGCATTCGACTATAAGGAAGACGTTGATGAGCATCGTCGAAGGTTTATATGAGCTTGGGGCATGGTGAACAGGTCTGACCCTCAAGAGCTAGGACTAATGACTTCTCTCCATATGCAGCCTTATCTACAATGGGTTCGAGCTCGTGCTTAGAAGCTTGGGATGCCTTATGAAGTTGTGTTGCCAGTAATAGTGGAGCCCACCAATGAAGAGGGCGTTCCTTATACAGTCCTTTATCCCTACATGCCCACTAATCTTGGGGCATTGAAGAGATCCTGGATCCAATTGAAGGAGGAGAGGGATACCTACCGGAAGAAGTACCATGAGCAAGAGAGGAAGATCTTGAAGCTCACCAGGCAACTCGAGAATAAAAGAACGATCAATGACTACGTCAGCACCAAGGGGAAGCGTCCATGGGATTTCTGATTTTGCTTTCTTTAGTTTAGATTTGTTTTTCATTTATTTATTTTGTAACGCCTCAAAGGCATTGTTAAACATTTTTTACAAGTTAATATAATAAAGTTTGTTTTTATTTTTGTTTTACAAATTTAAATCTTCCAAAGTCTTTAAAATCATTACATACGCATCCCATTATCATGCACATCATTACAGGTACCATTACAGGTTTCTCATCTTCTTCGCTGTTTATTTCAGCAGAAATGTCTTCCGATCAAGCTATCAAAGATCTTCAGGAACAAAATGCCTAATTCCAAGAGATGTTCTTGAGCTTGGCTAAAGGGAAAGAGGATTTGAAAGCTCTCATCCTGAAAGAGAAAGAGAAGGAGAAGAAGAAGAAGAAGAAGAAGAAGAAGAAGAAGAAGGTTGTTCTTTTGAGTATGGTTAAAAGATTTGGGGATAGGCTGAAACAACAAGTTGATATGTCTCTTTCATCCAAAGGAGAGGAGGACCAAGAAGAAGAAAAGGGCCCCAGTCCTGCAGTTTCTGATAATGATACAAATTATGATGAAGAACAGTATCCTCCTGCTGAGGATAGGTACAAACAACTTGAAGACCGACTGAGTGCTACGGAGTGTCAGAAGATCCATGGTTTGGATTTTGAAGAACTAGGGCTGGCATCTGGGGTGGTGATCCCTCATAAGTTTAAAGCTCCGGTTTTTGCTAAGTACGATGGAGTATCCTGTCCAAAACTCCATCTCCACTCGTATGTCCGAAAAATCCAACCTTACACTGCTGATAGAAATTTGTGGGTACATTTCTTTCAAGATAGTCTGTCAGGGACTCAGCTTGAATGGTTTTATCAATTGGAAGGAGCTAATGTCCGAAACTGGAAGGACCTTGCTGTTGATTTTTATAAGCAGTATCAGTATAACGCCAACCTTGCTCCCACTCGTACTCAGCTTCAGGGTATGTCTATGGGTGCAAGTGAAGGTTTTAAGGACTATGCTCAGAAGTGGAGAGATCTGGCTGGAAGATTCCAACCCCCTTTGTCTGATAGGGAGTTGGTTGATATGTTTCTAGGGACATTGTCTGGTCTATTTTTCAATCATCTGATCGGCAGTTCGTCATCTGGGTTTACAGAATTGAGTTTGACTGGGGAGAGAGTAGAAGCTGGTATCCAAAGTGGTAAGATACAGAAAGCTACTTCGTCAAGTGCAGAAAAGAAGCCTTTCACCGGTAAGAAAGAAGCTAGTGCAGTCTACGGCTCGAGGAGCCAAAACAGACCTGAACACCGTCAAGCAGTAAATGTGGTAGTAATATCAAGACCCATTGTTGCCCCACAACGCAACAATCAGCAAAGAATGGAGAGACCGCAGAGGCAATACACTCGGCTCAATATGAACTTGTCTCAAATTCTACCACAGTTATTGAAGACTAATCTGGTAACTCTGAGGGAAGCTCCGAAGAATCCCAGCACCACATCTCTGCTATATAACTCGAACGCCCGCTGCGCCTATCACTCTGATAGCCCAGGCCATGATACAAACAACTGTTGGGCCTTGAAGAATAAAGTGCAAGATTTGATCGAAGCTAAAGAGATTGAGTTTGACGCTCCGGAGAAGCCCAACGTCATAATTGTTCCTATGCCCAAGCATGGTCATGGAGTAAATGCTGTGGACGATGATTTATTTGTAACCTCTGTGGAGGAAATTTCTACTCCTTTGATGACAGTTAAGAAGAATCTATTGTTGGTCGGTTTATTTTCGGGCTATGGCGAAGGTTGCCACCTATGTTCAATCCTACCTGCTGGTTGCCATCTATTAAAATCAGGTGTTCAACGCCTGATGGATAACAAAGAGATCCTGTTCGAGAAGACTATGATTTTGTTAGTTCCAGTTGAAGATGTTTCCATCATAACCATTTCCGCCAATCCTTCTGAGGCTTCCTCGAGAAAGCCTGTTAGGATTACACCCGTTCCGAGAATTGCTCCGTTAATCATTACTGTCCCTGGTCCTATCCCATACACTTCAGATAAGGTTGTCCCTTGGCACTATGGGGTCAATGTGTATTACCATGGGGTTAAGCAAGACTTAAAGATTGAAGAAGCTGATGTTGATGTCAGCAATATTGACGGGGCTAGCAAGGTCACCAGAAGTGGAAGACTCTTTTCTCCTGAGATTTCCCCTTTGATTGTTCATAAACCTGTAGTCATTCCATCTGCTAGTACCCAACTATTGTCCCAGTTTCTACTCCAGTTATCACCCCTGTCGCCGAGCCGTCTGGCACTCGGGGCAAAGAAATCACAGGTGAGCCTGCCCGGACAGAGGCGCCTAAGAAGATCATTGTAGAAACCTCTAAGCAGGCGATAGAGGAAATTCTGAAGATTATCAAGAAGAGCGACTATAACGTAGTCGAGCAACTGGGGCAGACCCCGTCAAAAATCTCCATGTTATCCTTGTTATTATGTTCGGAATCCCATGCAAAGGCTTTAATTGCTTTCCTCAAAACTGCGCATGTGCCACAGGAAACTTCTGTCGATCAATTCAAAGATTGTGTGGCTAGTTTGACTGCTGACAATGGATTGGGTTTCTCAGACGTAGATCTGACTGCTAAAGGAAGAAATCACAATGATGCTCTGCACGTCTCGATTGAGTGCATGGGAACTACTTTGGCCCATGTATTGGTGGATACTGGGTCCTCATTGAATGTTTTTCCAAAGAAAGCATTAGAACGTCTGGACTGTGAAGGTTTGGTTCTAAAGCCTAGCAATATTATGGTCAGGGCTTTCGACGGGTCAAAAAGGATGGTGCACGGGGAAGTGGACGTCCCTGTTAAAGTTGGCTCTCAGACTTTTGCATCTACGTTTTATGTGATAGATATCATACCAGCATATTCTTGCTTGTTGGGTCGCCCCTGGATTCATAAGGTTGGGGCAGTGACTTCTATGCTCCATCAGATGTTGAAATATCTGGTAAAGAAGGAGATTATTACAGTGCGAGGAGACGAGGATTACATGGTGAGTCATCTTAATTCCTTCCGTTATGTGGAGATGGATGGAGAGTTCATCGAAACCCCATGTCAGAACTTTGAAGAGGTCCCCCAGACTCTGGCGTCGGTCGAAGTTGCTGCTGACAAAACTCCGATGAAGATGGATTCCCTCAAGGATGCCAGGGCTGTAATTGAAAAAGGTGGGTGTGCAAATTGGGGTCAGCTCCCTGACTTCGCACACAAAACTGACAAGTTTGGTTTGGGCTTTACTGTAGAGGATCAAAGGGTTGTTCGACGCGCGCGGATTGGAAGACCTCCTCTGCACATCAGTAATCAGGAAGTGAATGCAATTGAGGATGATGAAAAGGAATCAGATATCGACAACTGGATCTACCCGACTGTTAACAGTGGATTAAAAAATTGGACAGCAAAGGACTTCGTACCCGTTTCTTTTATTACACAGTAATTGACTTTTGTTTTTAGATTTGTAACAGACAGTTTGAAACTTTACGGCCTGGTGCCTTGCCCGAGGCACCTTGGCTTTGTTTGTGAGGGCTTATTATTTGTCATTTTCATATATCATCAATAAAGCCTTGGATGTTTTCTTGCATTACAAATTTTGCGCTCCTTGTTTTTCCTTTCTATCTCGCGCTCTACCAAAACAGCTATTGTCTTACACCCACTCACATATCATAATACAGATCCACATCCACTCTGGATTCCATTGATAACGACTCTGCTACTACCGGTTATGACTTTAAAATCCGATCAACCAAGCCGAGGACGAAGGTGAGGATGATTGTGAGGTGCCAGGGGAACTTGCTAGAATGTTACTACAGGAAGAGAGGGCCATACAACCCCATGAAGAGCCAGTGGAATTAGTGAATTTGGGTACAGAGGAAGACAAGAAAGAGGTCAAGATAGGTGCAAGTATGGAGTCTAGTGTTAAGCAATGGTTGTTACAAATGCTCGCAACTATGTTGAGATCTTCGCTTGGTCTTATGAAGATATGCCTGGTTTAGACACCGATATTATGGTTCATCGCCTGCCAACCAAAGAAGACTGTCCTCCGATAAAATAGAAGGTTCGCCGTATGCGCCCTGAGATGTCTGAGAAAATCAAAGCTGAGGTCATGAAACAATTTGACGCGGGGTTTTTAGATGTTACTTCTTACCCGTAGTGGGTTGCCAACGTGGTTCCGGTGCCTAAGAAGGATGGTAAGGTACGGATGTTTGTGGACTATAGAGATCTGAACAGGGCAAGCCCCAAAGATGATTTTCCATTGCCTCACATCGATGTTCTGGTCGACAACACCGTGCAGCATAAGGTCTTCTCCTTTATGGATGGTTTTTCTGGTTACAATCAGATTAAGATGGCTCCCGAGGACATGGAGAAGACAACATTCATTACACAGTGCGGCACCTTCTGTTACAAGGTAATGCCTTTCGGGTTGAAGAATGCTGGGGCAACTTATCAGCGCACCATGGTCGCTTTGTTCCAAGACATGATTCACCATGAGATTGAGGTTTACGTTGATGACATGATTGCAAGGTCCCGGAGAGAAGAAGAACACCTTGACCATCTCCAGAAACTATTTGACAGGTTAAAGATGTACAAGCTAAGGTTAAACCCGAACAAGTGCACCTTTGGGGTAAGCTCTGGTAAGCTGTTGGGTTTCGTTGTTAGTGATAAAGGTATTCAAGTGGATCCTGCAAAGGTGAAGGCTATACAGGAAATGCCAGCTCCCCGAACAGAAAAGGAAGTAAGAGGCTTTTTGGCCCGATTCATTTCACATCGATTGCTACTTGTGAGCCAATCTTCAAGCTGCTGAAGAAAGATAAAGTGGTAAAATGGAATGATGAATGTCAGACCGCCTTCGAAAGGATCAAGGAATACCTCCAGGAGGCACCTATCCTGATGCCTCTAGTAGAAGGAAGACCTTTGATCTTATAATTGACAGTGCTAGATAATTCAATGGGGTGCGTGCTGGGGCAGCATGACGAGTTTGGACGAAAAAAGCACACTATTTACTACCTTAGCAAAAAGATTACCGACTGTGAGACCCGATACTCACTGCTCGAGAAAACTTGTTGTGCTTTGGCATGGGCTGCTCGCCGGCTGAGACAGTATATGCTGACTCACACTACCCTATTGATATCAAAGATGGACCCAATCAAGTATATCTTCGAAAAGCATGCCTTGTCCGAAAGAATAGCAAGATGGCAGATGATCTTAACTGAGTATGATATCCAATACACAACCCAAAAAGAAATCAAGGGGGGTGTGTTGGCAGATCATTTGGCGCATCATGTCGTGGATGATTGATATCCATGAATTTCGAATTCCCGGATGAGAACATCATGTTGGTGACCGACTGTGAAGAACCTGGACCAGATGAAGGACCCGAGGAGGGATCCCGATGGTCTATGTATTTTGATGGAGCTTTAAACGCGTTGGGTAATGGAATTGGCACTGTGATTATATCTCCTGAAGGCTTTCATACTCCGTTCACCGCCCGATTATGTTTTAACTGCACCAATAATATGACAGAGCATGAAGCATGCATCATGGGTCTTCGAGCAGCTATTGACCTGAGGATTAAGTTCTTGAGTGTATTCAGAGATTCCGCTCTAGTGATCAGTCAGATCAAAGGCGAGTGGGATACGAAGCACCCAAATCTTATTCCTTACAAAGAATATGTACTGACGTTGCTCCCACACTTTGAGGAGATAACCTTTGAACACTTTCCAAGAGAGGAGAATCAGTTAGCGGACGCGCTACCTACCATGTCTTCTATATTCAAAGTCAGGTGGGACAATGAAGCTCCCCAGATTACCATTGAGAGGGTGGAAGAACCCGCACATTGCTGTGATATTGAGACTGAAGAGGTAGCAGATAAACCCTATTTCCACGAGGTAAAGAGGTATCTTGAGGCTCAAGAATACCCTGAGGGTGCATCTGTCAGTGATAAAAAGTTCTTGAGAAGGTTCACTGTGAAATTCTTCATCAGTAATGGGATTCTTTACAAGCGTAACCATGATTCAACCTTACTGCGATGCATGGACAAGAACGAGGCAGAAAGGATTATGGCAGAGTTACATGAAGGTACTTTCGGAACTCATTCCAGTGGACATACCACGGCGAAGAAAATCCTATGGGCAGGATACTATTGGTCTACTATGGAAGCCGATTGTTATCAGCATTCTCGGACCTGTTATAAGTGCCAAGTCTATGCTGATAAGGTGCATGTACCTCCAATTCCTCTGAATGTTTTGACAGCTCCTTGGCCTTTTGCAATGTGGGGCATCAACATGATCGGCGAGATCATACCTACTGCGTCCAAAGGGCATCGTTTCATTTTGGTGGCAATTGATTATTTCACGAAATGGGTTGAAGCAGCTTCCTTTGCTACAGTAACCAAGAACGTCATGGCGCGGTTCATCCGACACAATCTGATTTATCGATACGGTGTACCAATGAGGATCATTACGGACAATGGTACAAATCTCAACAATACAATGATCACTGAGATCTGTAAACAGTTTAAGATATAGCATCACAACTCTTCTCCTTATCGGACGAAGATGAATGGGGCTGTTGAAGTGGCTAATAAAAACATCAAGAAGATTGTGTAGAAGATGACAGTGACATATAAAGACTGGCATGAGATGTTACCATTCGCTCTTCATGGGTACCGTACCTCAACGCGGACATCAACAGGGGCAACACCCTACTCTCTGGTGTATGGCATGGAGGCAGTCTTACCCATTGAAGTCCAGATACCCTATCTTCGGATTATGAAGGATGCAGGTTTGAGCGAGGACGATTGGATCCAGACCCGGCTCGATCAGCTGAATTTAATCGACGAGAAAAGACTTACTGCTATTTGTCATGGTCAGACGTACCAAAAGCGAATGATCAAGGAATTTAACAAGAAAGTCAGACGACAAGAATATCAAGTCGGGGATCTGGTGATCAAACGCATCATACTGTCGCAAGGTGATCCCAGGGGAAAATGGACCCCCACTTATGAAGGGCCATTTGTGGTTAAGAACATTTTCTCAGGAGGAGCTATGATTCTAACCACCATGGATGGTGACGACCTTCCCACCCCGTCAATGCAGACATAGTAAAAAAATACTACGCATAATCAAAGACCCGCTAGGTTGACTGGCCTAGGCAAAAATAAGGGCTTCCCGACGAACCAAAAGGGTTCGGGCAAAATAAGGGATGAAAATGAAAAGATATGTACACCCGACAAGTCGAAAACCTGAAAAGGCGGCTTGGGCAAAAAAGGGTATCCCGGTGGACTGAAAACCCGAAAGGGAAGTCCAAGCAAAATTAGGGATCAAAGCGTAACACTATATCTTATTGGATCATCTTGCAACTAGACTTCGATACCGACTATCAAGCTCAGGCGGCGCCAATCAATTTGATCTACCTTCAACCAAGTAGAAAAGTGATGAGACGCTCGAAGGTATAAAGGCAATAGCAGAGTTGGAACCCAGTGGGATTGTTCACATAGTTGTTTTCTTTGTTTTTCACAAATTATATAAATTATATCATTCGGCGGCGTTCTCTTACTAGGACGTCGGCCTCTTGTACAAAACGCCCGTTACAGGCTAACTTCAAAATCAATACAATTCATTTTTAAATAAATTTCAAAATTGTTTTCCTTTTCCTGTTTTATTTTGCAAGAACGTCCAATGATTCATTTTTTATATATGCATTTGACAATAATTGCTGCTCATAAATATTTACATGCGAAACAAAAGACAATTACTCGTAATTCCAGAAACAGAGGCAAACAAAAGTGCCCAAACCTGATAGTTGCTCTACCCATCAGGTACAGGGACAGAGCCAGCTTGAGAATATGACTAAAGGTACATACACTCCCTGCCAAGTAAGAAGTACCCAAAGATAGTGATGTTAATTCTCCCCAAGTAGAGTTCATATATCACTAACAATGGAGGATTATCCCCAGTGGAGCTTATTTCTTCCACCGGCAGAAACTCAATCCCCGACAGGGTTCATTATCACCAGCAACAGTAACTCATCCCCAGCTGAGGTTATTTCTTCAAATTAGCAGATCTTCGGTCAAGAGTATCGCTCTTCCCCACAGAGTTATTTTCTCGCCAGTTTATTCTCTATCCGAGTTATTCTCCCGCCAGTTTATTCTCCAGTCGAGTTATTCTCCTGCCAATTTATTCTCAAATCATCTTCAGTCGTTATCCCCAGCGAGAACGAAGAACTCAACTCCTCGTATTCTCCAGCAGAAGTCCGGGATTTATTTTCCCCAGCTAGAAAACATCATAAAAACATTGCATATCCATACATCATGGCATGCGCATACGCGTCATACAGCACAATCTCATTTATTTTGAGAGCATCATTACTCGATACATGTCATACATCATGACATTACATACGACTAACTCTTTACCTTTCAGGGAAAGACACGATCAAATTCTCACAAGCTTCTCTGGTTCAGTCAAACTGATGCTAAGATTTCTATTCCAGTTCAAGCTATGAAGCCCGGATCCGACCGGATAATATCTTGATTTCTCCATCATACCATGAAGCCCGGAGAGCGACCGGATAACAATATCAAAGTACCGCGAAGCCTGGAATCGACCAGATAGTGGTTTATCTTAAGTTTAAGCTATGAAGCCCGGATTCGACCAGATAATAGTTTGCTCCCCAACAAGTTATTGTGAAGCCTGGAGAATGACCAGATAACAATGCGAGTTATCATGAAGCCTGGAATCGACAAGATAGTGGTATATCATAAACACAAGCGGTGAAGCCCGGAGATCGACCAGAAAACAGCTTAACAAGGTATTGTGAAGCCTAGAAATCGACCAGATAGCAGCCAAGAATACTATGAAACCTGGAGTCGACCAAATAGTGGTATATCTTTAATGCAAGTTATGAAGCCCGGATTCGACCGGATAATATCTTGATTTTTCCAAACGCCATGAAGCCTGGATTCGACCAGATAATGGTATAATACATCGTGAAGCCTGGATTACAACCAAATAGCGGTAAAAGACACTGAAGCTTTGGAATACGACTAGATAACAATAAGGGACACTGTGAAGCTTGGATTTCGACCAAATAGCAGTCTACCCGGCCAATTACTATGAAGCCTGGAAATCGACCGGATATTAGTAGGCCTTAAAATCAAATGGAAGCCCGGATGCGACTGGATAACCACTTGATTCCTTCTGAAGCCTGGAATACGACCAGATAAGAAGTAAGAAGTTGCGAAGACTGGATTACAACCAGATAGCGGCAAAGGACACTGAAGCCTGGAGAACGACCAGATAACAGTATGGGACACTGCGAAGCTTGGATTTCGACCAAATAGCAGTTTACCTGGACAATTACTAAGAAGCTCGGAATCGACCGGATGTTAGTATACCCTAAATTCAAGTTGAAGCTCGGATGCGATCAGATAATAACTTAATTCCTTATGAAGCCTGGAGTACGACCAAATAAGAACTGAGAAATCACGAAGCCTAGAAAATGACCGAATAGCGAGTTTAATCTCATCTAAGTCACTGAAAAGCCTGGAGCACAACCAGATAGCAGTCAATCTTATCATTATGAAGCCTGGATCACGACCAGATAATAGTTCATTTTCACCTCCCCGACTAAGAGATGATTCCCCAATAGAATAACAGACGATTGAAGCTCCTAAAATTCTATTTCTCTCAAGACAGAGACCAACATTCCCCAGCATAGTCTTCCTCAACAATAGGTATATAAGCTCTCGCAAAGGAATCTCTTACGCGATCAATACTCTTTCGGGTGGCATCTTTAAGCCCATCCTCCATCGTCAATCTCCAAATGGCATCTATAAGCCCATTCCCGACATTACAAGACGAGTACCACTTCATGCGAGTGCAAATTTCTGGGCACTCTAGTGTTCAATCATATTCCACCTTCGGATCACGAAAGGCAAACAAGCCAATCTACATCCTCTGGTTTAAGAAGATTGAACAGGGGAAGTTGTTGTACCCCAAAATTTTCCCTCCCATATTTCTCAATACATGTCAAGTGAGGTCCTCAAATTGCTCAAGGAAGTCCAAGGGTTGACCAAACCAACTCTCTCCTAAGGCAGTCTACCTCAAATTAGGGTTTCAGTTTGCATCAAGGTACTTGAGTCCAAGGGATCACAAATGCTCACCATTATCCTAATATGTTCTCAAGATCATCCATGTAAAGTTTTAAGCCTTGTAGAGGAAGTTTGCTCAGTCAATTGCTCAAAGGCCTGAAAATCGATTGTGTTAGGGCAAAAGTCAACTGTGGCCCACATACAGTCAAACTTCAAGATTTTTGGTCAACATCCTCATTTTGGAGCATTATTCATCATTTGATCAAGGGTTGATCATGATTCCTAAAGGATTTCTCACAATTCATCAAAACCCAAAAGTTGCCAAATTAGGGTTTTGTAGGAAAAGTCAACTCAACTTTGACCAAGCATAACTTTCTCATATTTTATCAAGAATGACCCATCCAAAGCCCGTTTTTAAGAGGATGCAATTCCCTATAGTTCATATTTAGCTCCCAAGTTCAAAATATGCACTCACAAGAAGTTATGAATTTGGACATTATAGGTCATTTTGAAAAGTCAACAAAAACACCTTTTTTGTCAAAGCATCATACATGAACATGGAAGACTCAATTGAGATGAGACAAAAAGGGTTGCTTAGAGGACATCTTGAGCTTTCTGAAAAGTCCTATAACACATCTCTAGGGTTAAAATTGAAGGAGTTGTTCATTGGTGAAGTTGACATTTTTTGTAAAATTGCCAAAAGTCAAAAGTGGCCAAAATTGCAATTTTTGTCAAATGGGCCCAACTTTTTGTGCTTGTATTGAGTTGGTAACATGATCCACGACCCATGATCCTTACCACTTGTCTTTATTTTATTTTTGTCATTTATTTTGATTTTTGTTTCAATTAAATCAATTTAAATCAAAATAAAATCATGAAAATATCAAAACTAATCAAAGCTTGAGATTTTGTGCATATTTCAATTCCATGAATAGCTAGCAATGAGATCAAATCGTGCAAGGCTTGTTTGGATAGAAAAGATTGGAATTTTCTTGTTTTGGAAAGATTTGATGCAAGAGTGAATCAATGATCAAATCTTCATAAATGGCCAAGATTTGATACAAGTTTTCACCCTAATTGATTCTATGATATATATTGAACAAATCCAAAGCAAAAGCATAAGGGTTGGAGGCGTGAGAGAGCATAACCAGATTCAAAAAAGTCATTAAAAAGTGTGAAATCATTCTTGCAGTTAGAAGGAAATTCAGGCCATTCCAAGATCATCATTTGTATCCTGGACCTTCTCTGAAGCAAATACGATTGTTTGCAAGCATCCATACGACCCGAAACTCAAACTACAGACCCACGGTTTGCCCTTCAAACTCAAAATACATTCTTGCAATTTATGCAGCATTAGCACGTTTCAATGACATATATGTGTTTGTTAATATATTTGCAATATTCTGGTTATACTCAATTGAGTTTTTGATGCACATACTAAGATCCACCATTACTAGGTTTTCCTTGCTCGTTTTAGGGTTTTCTCATGCAGGTAAAATTGGACCAAAAGAGGGGTACCATGATGTTCATAAGGCCAAGACGAATCGGCCTGTACCATTAGTTTTCATTTATCATGCTTGAATAAGATTATGGAAATACGCAGGGCTATACCTACGTCCATCTTTCCGTAGGTAAAAGTCTCTAAACTTTTAGCAACGAAAGGAGGTAGAAGATGATGGCGTGGCATGACCTGACTGGCCCACTCAAAAATTTGCGCTTGTTTGATATATTAATTTGTTTTTTCATTATAATGTTAGTTTTCTATCTTTTGTACAATAAAGCACGCTAGCTCAGTTGGTTAGGAGGCGTTGGAAATTCCCAAAGGGGCTAGGTTCGATTCCCAGGTCCCCCATATTTGTTCAATGCTATTTTATTTTACATGATCAGGTGCACAAGCTTCCAGGACATCCACCATGCACTATCAAGATCTCATCATCCAGGCCACCAACAAGCTAGATCCAATGGCATTCCTTTGGAGGACCATGATACACCCTAGTCAAGCCAATGCATGGGATCTGAGAAGTCAAACATGGACTAAGGCTTATTGGGCTCATAATTGCTTTTGACACCCCCTTTTGCTTTGGATACCAGGCCCATTTCTTATTTCTTTTACTTTTTTCTTTTGGTTATTTATTTTGATTAATTATTTTCTCACGCAAAAATTAATTCTTTTTTACAAAAAAAAATCATAAAATCAATTTTCATCAAATTAGAATTTAGGCTTTTCATTTTTTTTTATCAAAATTAATTTAATTAGTTTAATTTAATTTTAGGGTAATTTTAACCTTTTGTAAATAACTTAAAATAAATTAGAAAATTAGGGTTTTGTTTAATTTAATTTTTATTTTCTTTTCTTAAAATAACCAAAAATATAAAAATAGGTCAAAATTAATTATTTTTCTTAATATTAAATTAATTAGTAATTAGGTTTGTATTTATTTTATTAAAACCTTATTTTCTCAAAAATAATCAAAAAACGACAAAAAATGATTTTTCTTTTAATTAGGTTTAGACGGGGTCAAAACCCTAATTCTTCCTCGTTCTCGTTTCACCGCGCGCGTTCATTTATTTTTTTAAGATATTAATGTAACTGCTCATGGGATGTAATAGTTTAATTATGATTTTTCTTTTATTTATCGTTTTACGGGTTTTTGGCTATGTAATTAATCCCTCCCCCCGAAGCCTTGTAATAGCGTAGTTTTATTTCTCGCATTTTAATTTCCGCAAATATTAACTGTTAGATGTATGATAATAGGATTGCATGACAAGAATGTATGTTAATTTTAAAATGGTTAGCAAACCCTAAATGTGCAAAGATAATAACTGAAATCAAATCACTCGCACATGCGCACTCCTAGGGTATACTCTCACTTCGGTTGCCTTTGGTAAATGATCATTAAGTATAGGGTGTTTTAGTGGTCGCTCTCTTGTCTAAACAAAGATAAAATGTCCCATTCGGAAATGTTGCCTCGGAAATGTTGCCTCGGAAAGGTTGCCTTGGAAATGTTGCCTCGAATATGATCTTAAGACACTAGGGTTATTACTAAGACGTCCTAACATTGCTTTAGTGATCGTACGTCCCTTTCGTTGACCCTTACAAATTCCAACGACGGTGCTATCTACTCATTAATAATAGGATAGCGTTGTCTAAAGGAAACAAGAACATAAACAATATTTTTTTCGAGTAGCTAGATGCTAGTAGGTACTTGCTCAAAATCAAACTTTTCCACACTTACACTCTTTTTAAACAAAGTTTTCAAAACGACTTCGTAACACTCTTGATAACAGAAGCACGGGTTAAATCGAAGTAAAACAAAAACTTTTCAAAACACACAAACACTGAAGCAATTTTAAAAATGATGAGCAAGTGCCTAAGAGCCCATGGAAAAATATGGATAGAAAGGGTGCTAACACCTTCCCTTTTTATAATCTACCCCCTGTACTCAAAATCTCGAAAAAGGAATTTTTCTGTGCTTTTGTCCTTTCCAGTTGGATAAAATAAAATTTGGTGGCGACTCTTGCTTACCGCGACATTTTTCAAACAAAAAACGCAAAACACAAACCAGTATTAAATAGTCGGTTCTTCCACCGTATCACAGTGGAAATTTGGCACAAAGTTGTGAAAAAATGTGAACTTTCCAACACTTAGAAAAATTCTAAGTCTTTGAAATTTGACTTTTCAAAGAAGAATTTTGACTTCTCAATTACTTGATGAACAAGTTTCATATTTTGACATGTCTTGTGGAATTGTGATCTTTGAAACTTGATTTTGATCAAAAAGTCAAAGTTTGACTTTTCAGTGTACAATTGACTTTTCATCAGTTGACTGAAATTCATATGCCAATCAATTGATCTTGAGAAATGTTTTGAGCCATGCAATTAGGTCAAAATGGTTCATTTGAATCCTTGAGATCATGTCTTAAACTAATAAGTCATTTGTTAGGTCAAAAGTCAAAAATTGAACCTCCTCAATCAAAAAGTCTAATTTTGACCATTTTGCCCTTTTGATGATCTGGTCAAATTTCTTGGGGAATTGTGATCCAAACTTGATCAATTGACATATATGAGTTCATGATATTGACATGGATAAAAAATTATGAAGTTTGACTGCAAATTGACCACCGTTGACTTTTTCCCCAATAAAGTTGATTTTAGGTCAACTGATCAATTGACTGAGCAAAAATGTGATCCAAGACTTGAAACTTGACATGAGAAATCTTGAGGGTTCCTAATTATCCATGAAAGTCATATGGAGCCTTGAAAGTCCAATTGTCCTTGTGAAAACTCAAACCCGAATTTTCAGTTGTTAGTGCTTGAGGAGTTGAGGTGTCTTAAGCTGATCAAACCTTGTGTAGTCTTGAATCAATGAAGATCTTATGAGAGATTTCTTGAGAAATAAGAGGAAAAATTTTGGCGTACAACACTTATGAACCAAGATTGCTCGAAGGAAGCCAAATGCCCAATCGAAGCTTACGAATCAAAGCAAACTTGCTCTTCTTTGATTTGATGCTTGAGAGCTCAATATGATCCATGGAAACTACATGGGGTATTAAAAGTCCAATTGTACTTGTGCAAATTCAAACTCTAGTTTTGAGTCATCAGTGTTGAGGAAGTATCTTGCGCTGATCAAACCTTATGCAATTTTGAGCAATGGAGATTTTTTGTGAGAGAATCTTGATAAATGAAAGGGCAAATTTTGGGGTACAACACTCAGATATTTTGTAACTTGAAGACTAACCACTCCAAGGTATGTGTTAGTGGAAATGAGACTAACCTCTTCAATCCACCAATGGGGATGAAGATTGGCCACTTCACTCTTAGAAATATATTGAAGAAAAGATGCAAACGTCCATGTCTATCACCTTGTAATATTTGGTTGAATATCAACCACCATTTCATTGTATAAGGGGGATTGCAAGCCTTTCCTACTAAAAGCTCTCAGGTATTATTGAAAACTCTCAAGACCAAATCTTGGGGAGAGGAGTAGGTCATTTTGGTTAGACCGAACTTCTATAATTATTTGTGTTCTTCTTCTTCCCTCAACTATTTACTTTATGTTATTTACTTTCTGTGGCTTAGTCTTTGAAAATGCTTTTGAACTCTGATTTAACTTTCCAAAAGTTTTCAAAATAAAGTTTTTCCAAACCACACAATTCATTTTTCTCTCTCTCTCTATCTATCTCTATCTTGTATGTGTGAAGTCTTAAGTCCAACAAGTGACATCAGAGTCTAACTTTTGTTTAAGGACTAATCGCCTAAAGAGAAAGATGACTTCTGACATAAGATCTTTTTAAAATTCACCACCACTTTTTGAAAATAGAAAATTTTATATTTGGCAAGCTAGATTCAGACTTTTTCTTGAAAGCTTAGATCATAAATTGTGGGGAAAATTATAAAAGGTTTGGTTTACCCCTCTCATTGAATAGATGGTGAAGAAGTGGATAAATCATATTCTCTCTGGACCGAAGAAGGAAAAAGAAAGATAGATATATATCTTAAAACCAAGAATTTTATAATAATATATTTAGATGATAGTATATTTTTCATTATTCGCCATTGTAAAACCATCAAGAAAAAGTGGGATACTCTGTAAAAGATATATGGAGTTTCTCTAAATATCTAACTAGATAAGATGAACACACGAGGCGAAGAGGATGTAAATACTAGTCTTGGATGCTCTTACGTTTTTATAAATATATGATGAAATTCTGGCACTTGTAGAACAAATGTCATATACGATGTTAGGGCACTAGGATGTCAAATGAAAATTTAAGACATTGTAACAACACAAATAACAATAACTGTGTTAAAATAAATTGCAAAAAGTAAATTGCACAAGGCAATTGTTAACCCAGTTTGGTACAACTTCACCTACATCTGAGGGCATCCAAGCCAAGAAGGAAATCCACTATAATATTATTACTTTGAAGTCCTATGTAAGCAACCTCTGGGTTACAACCTTCATACCTAATCATTATCCGTGATATTTTTATCTAAGACTCTCTTAGATATGAGACCCCTCTCACTTCCCCTTAATCACACAACCTTGATAACAACAAAATAGCAGACATTCATTGTTTTGTTTGGTGGGTTGGCTTATAGTGATCACCTTATTTTCCTTGCATTTTTGGTTTAACCAAAATTTGATTCTTTCCAAAAAAAAGGAGACACACTCCAATAAATAGAATCTACTCTTGCTTAAAATCTCATGAGTGATTCACAATTACAATTCAAATCTCAATCTAGATCAAGCATAAGTGATATGAGAGTGGCTCACAAAAAAAGAGAGAACATATTAAACATTAATTGATACTATAACTTACACAACTCAGTTATCTTTCTTATGTTTAGATTCTTCCTTTGAATAACCTTAGAATAGCATGGGCTTCGGGGATATACACTTAACATATCCAAAATAGATTGTTGCATAATCTTCATAATAGAATCAAATGTTTCCTTAAATGTTTTGTCATTGAATATGAAGAAACAAATCTTCGAATATCTCACGCTTGAAACAAATCTTTAGAGAATCAAATCTTCATACACGCATCTTGGACCATAGTGTACGTAAATGAAATCTTTTAAGAATCTAAAACAAATCTTCCGATAATGTGAGACAATAGCCCGCCACGATGTCGTACAAGCATGTCAAGACATCTTGTCCAACATCTTGATATTTCACTTATTTTAACAAAAAGCTACCAATCATAATACAATCAACCTAACAATCTCCCCTTTTAGCAATTTTTGGCTAAAACAACCTTTGCATAACTCATCTTACAAAAACCAACCAACTGGAACAAACAACCAAAGAAGTACCACTTTCAGAGGTTGGATCACTTTCAGAAGCTCTGCCTTCAGAAGTTCCACATACAAAAGCTTGATTACCACCAGATTCTGAATCATCATTAAAATCTAGATCATAATCAGATTCACCTTCAGAATTGGATTCTGACTCATCCTCAGAGTCTTCTTCAGACTCTTTTTCAGAATCATCTTCTGATTCTCACTCGTCTTTAGAACGTTCAAGTTATGACTCAACTTCATAAACTCAATCAGTAATTTAAAAAAAACACAAAATTATATCTTTTCATATCAGTACAAGACTTGATGGTCTCATCCTTCAGCTCAGTAAATATTCATTCCCTCGAAGTTGAGCTTGAAGCTTCCTTACCAGATGTCACAACAATGTTTGGGACATGTGTTCCTGCAAATAACATGTAGTGTGGTTATATGGGAGATTCCACCTTACATGCAACATCAGAGCTAACCAAAATGCTAGGGTGATGATTGAGAATTACACTACAAATTTAAGAGGGGAATGCAATAAGCATTGGAATTCTGGAACTTTAAAACATATATCAATACCGATGTCCTAACACCAAAACACAATATCAATACAGATGTTAAGACATCATCTGCTAGCAGAAAAACTTTTACCAAAATAATAATTATGCAAAATTAAATTGCAGAAGGTGAAAACATAATTAATTGTTAACCCAGTTTGGTGCAACTCACCTACTCTGAGAGCATCCAAGCCAGTAAGGAAATCCACTGTGATAGTATTAATTCAAAGCTAATTAACCCTATTTTACATCTTATATCCTAATAACTACCTTATTTTATTTCTACCCAGAAACCTTCTAGATATGAGATCCCCCTCTCATTCCCACAGTCACCTCAGTGATAATAACAAAAAACAAAAGAACAAACTTCTAATTACAATACTTAATTTTTCTTAAAATATTTTAAATAAGAATAAATTGACACACAATTTACTATTTGCTTAAAATCCCATGAGTGGTCGGCAAGTAACAATGAATAATCAGTTTACCTCAATGTATCAGAAGATACATGGGTGACATACAAAAACAAACAAAGCACCTAAAGTACTCTCCAAACTTTAAACCCTTATTTCAACCACACAAGGTTTCTTGATGTGAATTCTTGCTAATTTTAGGTTTAGTAAGTCCTTATATAGAGACTCTTGCAGTATGGGCTTGGTCTCTTCAACCAAATCCAATCTTCCAATTGCAAATCAGTTGCAAGATTTTCTCCACAAAAATAAGAACAAATGTTCAAAGTTTCCTAAAAAGTATCCAAGATCTTTTTCATGAAACCAAATCAAATATGCAATGTTCCTAATAAAATCTTCTTGACCTGCAAAAATTAGTGAGATATATCCAAGAGGCCCAACCTCACACGCAACTCTTCTTCAAACATACATAAGTCAAATGTCATGACATATGGTCTGACATCACATCAACACAACCCAACAACCTCAGTACAACACAATAAACTAAACACCATAGCACAATGCTCAACAAATTCAGACAGGTCCATTACACCCTCTGTCACACATAATCAATACTCCCCCTCAAGGGAACATTCAAACAGACCAAACATGAACCATCCAAGTTCACATATCAGAGACACATGCAGTAGAAGAAAAATAAGCCTCACAAATAGAAAATAGTTACACAGAGTTTTCCACATAAACACTTCAGGCAAGATGTCAGAATATCTTGTATGACATCATGCACACATTAGTAGTAGCAGTAGAAGAAGCAAATATCCTTAAGCACCAGCAAATAAGCATGACAAATAATCATGCCCCCTAAACAATTGCATTCATAAGAAGCAACAACAAAACTACTCTCCCTAAGCAGTAGTACATTCCTATAACAATTTTAAACATGACCTTCTCAAGCGAACAACCCAAGGAAATACCAAAACACCTCCCCCTTACTGTCCTAATTAATCCCAAAGAAAAGGAAAAGGTGATAATACTAGCAAATAGAGTAATTCAACCTTGGTTCTTGGAACTAAGTCTACTAAAAAACCACAAACCCTATCACTAAATGTGTCAAGAAACTTTTTACCCAAACACCAGTAAAAACATTCCTAAACTTAGTGAGAGAATTCTATTTTAACCTAAAACTTATATTCTCACCCAACAATTGGTATCAAAGAAGGACTTTTGATCAAAGTCTTATGACTCCAAAAGTTTAGAATATGGTTCCTTTAGATCCTATACATGCTTTTTTATCTGCTTTAAGCTTATGCAATTATATGAATTCCAATAACATTACACAGATTTTCTAATGCATGATCATTCATTGCATGGATTACAAAGATTAACTTAAAGTAAAACCTTACTAGTATATTCTTCAATCATTAGTTGTATTTAAGATATTCTCTAAGTTTGATTCATCCAGGATTGATCTAGCAATATTCGAGGTTTGTAACACTATGTCTTAAAGTTTGTTCTTGATTAATCCTACTTAAAGATAAACATGCATTAATATGCCAACATGCTTGAAGTTTTTGAAAGATTAAAGAAAGAAGCAAAAATAATCATCTAGTGAGATACTCTTACAAGGTGATAGTTAAAATAAGGTGTTGTACCCCAAAATTTTCTCTCTCATATTTCCCAAGACATTGCAAGAAAAATCTCCAAGTGGCTCAAGATTGCTCAAGAGTTGGACAGTCAAGCTATCTCCTAAGGCATTCAACCTCAAATTAGGGTTTTGTGTTGAATCAAGGTACTTACATCCAAATGACCCCAAGTTATACCAAATGTACTAATATGTTATCAAAGTCATCCATGTCAAGTTTCAAGCCTTGCAGAGGAAGTTTGCTCAGTCAATTGCTCAAAGGATCCAAAAATCATCTATGCTAGGGCAAAAGTCAACTGTGACCTACAAATAGTCAAACTTCAAGATTTTTTGTCAAAATTCTCATTTTGAAGGATATTTCATCATTTGACCAAGGTTTGATCATGATTCATCAAGGATTGCTCAAAATTCATCAAGACTCAAAAGTTGCCAAATTAGGGTTTTGTAGGAAAAGTCAACTCAACTTTGACCAAGCATAACTTTCTCATACTTTATGGTAAATGACCCATCCAAAGCTCATTTTGACGAGGATGCAATTTCCTACAATCCATCTTCATACCCCAAGATCAAGAAATGCACTCACAAAAAGTTGCAAATTTGCACATTATAGGTCTTTTTGAAAGTCAACAAAAACACCTTTTTTGCCAAAGATTATAACTTGAGCATGGAATATAAAAATGATATGAGACCAAAAGGGTTGGTTAGAGGACATCTCAAGATTTCTAAAAAGTCCAATAACACTTCCAAAAGTTCAAAATTGAAGAAGTTATGCATTGTTGAAGTTGGGCATTTTTGTAAAATTGCCAAAAGTCAACTATCCCCAAAACTTCAAATTTTGTCAAATGGGCCCATTCCTTTCCACTTGATTTGATCTTGTCACACTACACACGTGTCCTAGCTTCAGCCTTGTGACCATTTGTCAAATTTATTATTTAATTTGATTTTTTAATGAATTATTTCATTTTAAATCAATTTAAATCAAATAAAATCCAAACATTGATTATTTGATCTCTTTTTGGCTATTTCAGGATTGAATCATCATCATCAAGTGAATCAAATTCGTATCATACATTCCATGTGCAAAAAGATTCGATTTTTGGCAAAATTGGAAAGTTATCAATGGTGAATCAAATCAAATCTCCAAGCATTGATATACAAGGATTCAGCTCATAATTGTTGACCTAATACAATGCAGCATACATATACAAGCTAAAGCACACAAATTCAAGGGCTAGACACTGCAAGAACCTCAAGAATAAAACTTGAAAATTGACCAAAAATTGTGAAACTGAAATCATGCATAGAGGCAAATTCAGGGGCAAATCTCAACACTAATCCATTATTGGACACCCACTGAAGCGAAGCCAACTCAAAACCAATCTCCATACACGCACAAAAGCCCTGTAAGTGTCTCAGAAAAATGCTTTTCGTTTGAAATCGTAGATCCTTATTCTTGCATTTTTCTTGCAAAATCTTTGCATATTCATGATTATCATCCAATTTGCAAGCTTTCTGCATTATTTGATTGCATTTATCTGGCCTGTAGCACCATAGTCGAACCTAGGGTTCGTGGTTTGTGTTTTTTGGGTATTTCTTTTACAGGAAAAATCAAGGTCCAAGAATGGTATAGTTTGTTCAGGAAGCCTAGACGAACATAACCATGGTCTTGGAAGGAATTTTCATGGCTTAGAATCAATTTTTGGAATGTCCTGCGAATTTAGTTGCAGATATAAATCTGCAGGTAAATATCCAGGGTTGAACGAAGAAGTTGAAGTGTGGCCCTCCCCCATTAGTTGATTCATAATTCCCACTTTATTTTTATATATTTTTTAATCCATTAACTTGTTTGTCTTATTATTATTAATTTCCAATATGATAACAATAGAAGCATGATGGTTGAGTGGCAAAGGCGTTAGTTCAAAATCCAACAGGACCTGGGTTCGAATCCCAGGTCCCCATATGCCTTGTTATTTTTTCCATTCGTGTGATCCAGTGCAGATTCAGGTTAAGGGCATACCATACACCATCAAATATCGAAGCACTAGATGGCCTAAGGCCAGATCTGGTGATTCGGGTTGGATGTCCACCATGGGGTTGAGTCAATGGGCGCACACTGAATCATGAAAGTCAACATAGGCCAAGTCAATTGGGCCTTGGGAATTGCTATCAAAACCTCCCAAAAGCAGACCCAAACCTCTAACTCTCTCTATTTTCTATTTTATTTATTTATTTTTCATAATTTAACTAACCAATCAAACTTTTTTCTTAATAAAATTAAAAACCAAAAATATTTTATTTATTAAAATTAAATTTCAGCATTTTCTTTTATTAATAATATTAATTTAATTAATTTAGTTTTAATTAGGAATAACTTTAATATTTTTGTAATAATTAAAATTAATTTAGGCGATTAGGTTTTTATTAACATTGATCAAATTTTTTATTTCTTTAAATATCAAAAATCCAAAAAATATTATTTTTATTAATTAATTAATTAATTTATTGATTTAATAATTAACTTAATTTAATTTCTTCCATAAATTCAAAAATAAACCAAAAATCTTTTCTTGAATAACAAAGGGTCAAGACCCTAGAAATTGCCCGATTTAATTTCCCGCACGCTTTCCATTTATCATATTATTGTACTTGTTCCCGAAATGTAATAGCTTAATAGGACTTTAAACATTTTTACCGCTTTATTTATTTTCCGCACTTTAATTTCAAGGGTTACTTTTGGCGATGTAAATACCCGACGCCTTGTAATAGTTAGTTTAATTTCCGCAATTTAATTTTCGTAACTTATAAACTGTTAGATGTTCGATAATAGGGAATGCATGACAAGATCGAATGTTTAAACCTAAAATCAACATAGATAACCATTGACATGTACAAAGATAAAATTAACCGAAATAACACACTCGCACATGCACACTCTTAGGGTACACCTCACTTGGTTGCCTTCGAACGTTGTCATTGAGTATAGGAAGTTTTAGAGGTCGCCCTCTTGTCCGAAGATCATAGTTGCCTCGAAACGGTTGCCTCGAAAAAATGATCTAAGACATTAGGGTTACCGCTAAGGCGTCTTAACATTGCTTTAGTGACCGCGTGTCCCTTAATCGAATTGACCCTTAAAACTCCAACGACGATGCTACCTACTCATCAATAGTGGGATAACATTGTCTAAAGGACATTAGCACAGATTGATTCCTTTTTCGAGTAGGTAGATGGTTCTTAAGTACTTGCTCTCTCAAAACAAAACAAAAATTTTCACACTTACACCCCCTTTTCAAAACAAAAACTCTTTCAAACCCACAAACACAAAGAAAAGCAATTTTTGAAAACACTTTGAGCAAGTACCTAAGAGCCTGTGGATAACCACAGATAGAAAGGGTGCTAACACATTCCCTTTCTATAATCTACCCCCCGGACCCGAGAAACATCTCGAAAAAGGAATTTTTCTGTGCTTTTTTCCTTTCCTTGTTGGATAAAATAAAAGACGGTGGCGACTCTTGCTTACCGCGATATTTTGTGAAAACAAACGCAAAACGCAAACCAGCATTCCAAAAAACAGTCAGTTCTCTCCCACTGTATCACAGAACTGGCGACTCTACTGGGGAATATCATTAATAAGTGGGGTGTACCTTTTGATTAGATCATTGTGTTTTCAATTGTTTGCTCTGCATGCTTTATATTTGTGGGATTGTATCAGAGTTTCTATAGATCCTAACCCGGATCTGGGGAATACCCTTTAGGTAAGTAGCAATAAACTGTGAGGGAACTGTACGGCGTAGACCGATACGGTTGAAGCAGTAGCTACGTTGGTGTGGCACTTTAGATTGTACCGATATCCCTTGTGTTGGAACGAGGAGAATATGGGTCATCTAAGGGGTCATTAAGCACCAACTGACCTTAGAACCTTTAAATTGACCAACTTGGCCATAGAACAGTAGCAGTATGCTACACTCATTGAGACTAAACTCTCGCGATGATTTCGGCTGCAAGAAAAGGTTGCTAAACTGGAATTATGACCGATCGAGGGTAGTCAGTGATATTGAGATCCTCTAGGACCCGGTTACTGTTTTTAGGACAGGTTTAAACCAACTGAACTGAAAGAGGGTAGTACTTAAGCTCCTTGCCAGCCTGAAATCTGAGGGCTCTCTGTGTGACTTGTGTGCCTTTACCATGTTTGATGTTTGTGGATACTTGTGGTGTGTTTGCCATCATGACATCATGACATCATAACATTGCATACATCTTGCATTGGACTAACCTATTTCAAAGATAGGAGGGATTCATCTTTGTTCTGTTTTGTAGGTCATGATGCCCATGCGTAGGAATACCATCCGGATCAACTTTGTCCAGGTTCCCACTATGCTTAAAGAATTGATTGCAAAGATGCCTGATACTACCTCCTTCATCAGAAGACATGGGTATCTTCTCAGCTTGGTCACCTCCAAATTGGACGAGCCGATGATGAGTGTTTTGGTCCAGTTCTATGATCCGCTGTACCATTGCTTTACTTTTCAGGACTACCAGTTAGTTCCCACCTTAGAAGAGTTCTCTGATCTGCTCGGTACCTCCATTTTGGAGCAGACCCCGTTTACTGGTTGGGAGAAGATCCTTAGGTCGGAAGAGATTGCTTTAGCCCTTCATTTGACAGAGGATGAAGTAATGGCTAATTGGGAGACTAGAAGTGGAGCAAAGGGCTTTCTGACTAAGTTCTTGGTTAGTAAGGCTAATCATTTATGGGATAGTCTAGACTTCAAGGCATTTGAAGATATTCTGGCTCTTCTGATTTATGGCTTGGTATTGTTTCTGAATCCTGACTCTTTTGTTGATGTGAATGCAGTAAAAATCTTCATCTCTCGTAATCCTGTACCCACTCTCTTGGGTGACATTCTTCATCAGCTTTATGCTCGTACTGCCTGAAAGCGGGGAACCTTGATGTGCTGTACTTCGTTATTGGCGAAGTGGTTTATTTCACACCTCCCTAAATCAGTGCTGAAGAGCAAAGAAGGCATGGGATGGGCTTATAGGGTTATGTCTCTCTCTCATAATGACATCATCTGGACTATCAAGGGTATGGACGAGGTGGCTATTATTGATCGATGTGGGGAGTACCCCAATGTTCCACTGATAGGAACCCATGGAGGAATTTATTATAATCCATGCTTAGCCTTACGTCAGTTTGGGCGAGCTAGAAGAGAAGGACCTCATGAGCTGCTAATGCCTAGTGTCATCTTTGATTTTCAAGGGGATAGCGACGAGCAACGCCGCAGATTCATAAGGGCTTGGGATAGAGTTCACAGATCTGATCCACACGAGTTGGGCCCAAAGACTTCACTTCCGATGGAGCCATATCTCAGATGGGTCCGTATCCGTGCCCAGAAGCTGGGAATGCCGTATGAAGCCGTCTTAACTATCATTGTTGAAGTTGCTAATGAAGAGGGGGTTCTTCCTACCATCCTCCATCCTTATATGCCCACTGACATTGGGGCACTGAAAAGGTCTTGGATGCAGTTGAGAGAAGAGCGGGATGCTTACCGAGAAAAGTTTAACAAGCAAGAGCAGAAGATCCAGAAGTTAACTAGGCAGCTGAAGATCCAGAATGACTATGCCCGCACCGACAAGAAGAGACCATGGGAGCACTGATTGTCCTTTCTTTATTTCCTTTTCATTTTTTATTTACTTTTCAGTATTTCCTTTCTTGTAACGCCTTAAGGGCAATTTGTTGAACAATTTGGATTTCAAGTTTACCTAATAAAAAGTGTGTTTCTTTTCTTGTTTACAAATTTGAATCTCTCGATTGTCTTTGAAATCATATCATACGCATTTCATCCCATGCACTTCATAACAGGTACCCATTACAGGTCTCTTATCTTCTTCGCTGTTTATTTCATCACTCATCATGTCTGCTGAACCATCAACTTAGCAAGCAATCCAGGCCCTACAGGCTCAAAATGCCCAATTCCAAGAGTTGTTCATGAATCTAGCTAAGGGTCAGCAAGATCTGAAGACCCTGATTCTGAAGGAGAAGAAGAAGAAGAAGAAGAAGAAGAAGAAGAAGAAGAGGACAGTCCTGTTTAACACAGGTCATAGGTTTGGCAACAGGCTACGGGATGAAGTTTATCTGACCACCTCATCTGGAGGGAAAGATAGTCAGGAAGAAAGGAGGGCTCCTAGCCCTGTGGTCTCAGACAATGAGACGGACTTCGACGAAGACCAGTATCCTCTGGCTGAGGATAGATACAAGCAACTGGAAGATCGGTTGAGGGCGATGGAAGTTCAGAAGGTGCCTGGTCTGGACTTTGGTGATCTGGGTCTATCATCTGGGGTGGTAATTCCCCACAAGTTCAAGGCACCAGCCTTTGCTAAGTATGACGGAGTTTCTTGTCCGAAGTTGCACCTCCGGTCATATGTAAGGAAGATTCAGCCGTACACCGCTGATAAGAACCTATGGATCCACTTCTTTCAAGACAGTCTCTCAGGGACTCAGCTTGAATAGTTTTACCAGTTGGACGGAGCCAGTATCCGCAGTTGGGAAGATTTGGCCACTGCTTTCTACAGGCAGTACCAATATAATTCCGACCTTGCTCCCACGCGTACCCAACTCCAGGGTATGTCAATGGGAACGGGCGAAGGTTTCAAAGATTATGCTCAAAAGTGGAGGGACCTCGCCGGAAGAGTACAACCACCCTTGGCTGATCGGGAGCTTGTGGATATGTTTCTGGGGACCTTGTCTGGTCCATTTTTCAACCATCTGATTGGAAGCTCTTCGTTTGGGTTTACAGAGCTAATTATGACCGGTGAGAGGATTGAGGCTGGTATTAAGGCTGGTAAGATACAAAAGGGTGCTTCATCGAGCATCGAGAAGAAGCCTTTTAAGAAGGAATCCAGTGCTGTCTACAGTTCGAAAAGCCATAATAGACCTGAACACCGCCAAGCTGTTAATGCGGTGGTTATTTCAAGACCTGTTGGTGCTCCTCAGCACAACAATCAACAAAAGGACGAAAGACCTCGAAGGCAATTCACTCGTCTCAGCATGACTTTGTCTCAGATTCTACCACAGTTACTGAAAACGAACCTAGTGATTCCAAGGGAAGCCCCGAAGAATCCAAATACAACCTCACCAAAGTACAACCCTAATGCCCGCTGTGCTTTTCACTCTGATAGCCCGGGGAATAATACAGATGATTGTTGGTCTTTGAAGAAGAAGGTACAAGACTTGATCGATGCGAAGGAGATTAAGTTCAGAGCACCAGAAAAGCCTAAACAAGATGCAGGGGTGAATGCTATTGGGGATGACAATGATGAAGAGTTTGACATTGACAGTTGGATCTATCCTACTACCGATGGTGGATTAAGTAACTGGACAGCAAAGGATTCTATGCTTGTTTCTGTTATCACCCAATAATGAAACTTTTTGTTTTGAATCTGTATCAGACAATGTTTTGAACTCTATGGCCCGGTGTCTTACCCGGGGCACTATGGCTTCATTTGTGAGGGCTTTATGTGTGTCATTTTCATATATCATTAATAAAAGCATTGGACGTTTCTTGCATTTCAAATCTTGCGCTCCTTGTTTTTCTTTTATTATATTGCAAAATAGCTATTTTACACACACTCACATATACATGTCTACATCCACTCTGGATCTCACTGGTAACGACTCTGCTACTGCCAGTTATGACTTCGAAAATCTGATCAACTTAGCCGAAGACGAAGGTGAAGATGATTGCGAAGTGCCTGGTGAACTTGCAAGACTGTTACTCCAAGAAGAGAGGGATATTCATCCACATGAAGAGCCAGTGGAAACAGTGAATCTGGGTACAGAGGTAGACAAGAAAGAGGTTAAGATCGGTGTGAATCTGGAGCTTAGTGTAAAACAACGGTTGATTCAAATGTTGCATGACTATGTTGAGATCTTTGCCTGGTCTTACGAAGATATGCCTGGGTTGGATACCGACATTATGGTTCACCGCCTGCCTACCAAGGAAGACTGTCCTCCAGTGAAACAGAAGGTCCGCCGAATGCGCCCAGAGATGTCTGAGAAAATCAAGGCTGAAGTTATGAAACAGTTTGACGCCGGTTTTCTAGCAGTTACTTCTTACCCTCAGTGGGTTGCCAATGTGGTTCCTGTGCCGAAGAAGGATGGTAAGGTCCGAATGTGTGTTGACTATAGGGATCTCAATAGGGAAAGCCCCAAAGATGACTTCCCTCTACCTCATATCGACATTCTGGTTGACAACACCGCTCAGCATAAGGTATTCTCCTTTATGGATGGTTTCTCCGGTTATAATCAGATTAAAATGGCTCCCGAAGACATGGAGAAGACAACTTTTGTCACTCAGTGGGGTAGTTTTTGCTACAAGGTCATGCCTTTTGGATTGAAGAATGTTGGGGCAGCGTATCAGCGTGCCATGGTTGCTTTGTTTCATGACATGATCCATCATGAGATTGAAGTATACGTCGATGACATGATTTCAAGATCTCAAATGGAGGAAGAACATCTTGACCATCTTCAGAAGCTATTTGACAGGTTGAAGTTGTACAAACTGAGGTTAAACCCGAACAAGTGCACCTTCGGGGTGAGATCTGGTAAACTGTTGGGTTTCGTCGTAAGCGACAAAGGTATTCAAGTGGATCCGGCAAAAGTGAAGGCTATACAGGAAATGCCGGCTCCCAGAACAGAGAAAGAAGTCAGAGGCTTCCTGGGACGACTGAATTACATTGCCCGATTCATCTCGCACCTGACTGCTACTTGTGAGCCAATCTTCAAGCTACTGAAGAAAGATCAAGTGGTACGTTGGAACGATGAATGCCAGGCCGCTTTCAAAAGGATCAAAGAGTATCTCCAAGAGCCACCTATTCTGATGCCACCAGTTGAAGGGAGACCTTTGATCTTATACTTGACAGTACTCAACAACTCAATGGGGTGTGTGCTGGGTCAACATGATGAGTCTGGCCGAAAAGAGCATGCTATTTATTACCTTAGCAAAAATTTTACCGACTGCGAGACCTAATACTCGTTGCTCGGGAAAACTTGCTGCGCTTTGGCATGGGCTGCTCGCCGGCTGAGACAGTATATGATGACTCACACTACTCTATTGATATCAAAGATGGATCCAATCAAGTATATCTTCGAGAAGCCTGCCTTATCCGAAAGAATAGCAAGATGGCATATGATCTTGACTGAGTATGACATCCAGTACACGACCCAAAAGGCAATCAAGGGAAGTGTGTTGGCATACCATTTGGCACATCAAGCAGTGGATGATTACCAGTCTATAAACTTTGAATTCCCGGACGATAATATCATGTTGGTAACTGATTGTGAGACACCTGGACCGGATGAAGGACCTGAGGAGGGATCTCGATGGTCTATGTACTTTGATGGAGCTTCGAACGCTTTGGGTAATGGCATTGGCGCTGTGATCATATCTCCAAAAGGCTTTCATACTCCGTTCACCGTCCGACTATGTTTCAACTGCACTAACAACATGGCGGAGTATGAAGCATGTATCATGGGTCTTCGAGCAGCAATTGACCTAAGGATTAAGTTTCTAAGTGTCTTCGTAGATTCCACTCTTGTGATCAGTCAGATCAAAGGCAAGTGGGATACGAAACACCCAAATCTTATTCCTTACAAGGAGTATGTATTGACGTTGCTTCCCCATTTCGAGGAGATAACCTTTGAACACTTCCCTAGAGAGGAGAATCAGTTGGCGGACGCTCTAGCTACGATGTCTTCTATGTTCAAAGTCAATTGGGACAACGAAGCTCCCCGGATTATCATTGAAAGATTGGACGAACATGCACATTGCTGTGATATTGAGACTGAAGAGGTAGCAGATAAACCCTGGTTTCATGAGGTGAAGAGATACCTTGAGGCTCAGGAGTACCCCGAGGGTGCATCTGTTAATGACAAGAAGTTTCTGAGAAGGTTCGCGGCGAAGTTCTTCATCAGCAATGGCATTCTTTACAAGCGTAACCATGATTCGACCTTACTGCGTTGTGTGGATAAGAGTGAAGCATAAAAGATCATGGCGGAGTTACATGAAGGCACTTTCGGAACTCATTCCAGTGGACACACCATGGCAAAGAAAATCCTTCGGGCAGGGTATTATTGGTCCACTATGGAAGCCGACTGTTATCAGCATTCTTGGACATGTCACAAGTGTCAAGTCTATGCTGATAAGGTTCACATACCTCTAGTCCCTCTAAACGTCTTGATAGCTCCTTGGCCTTTTGCAATGTGGGGCATTGATATGATCGGCGAGATCAGACCTACGGCATCCAACGGGCATCGTTTCATCCTGGTAGCGATTGATTACTTTACGAAGTGGGTTGAAGCAGCTTCCTTTGCTACAGTAACCAAGAACGTCGTGGCACAGTTTATTCAGTATAATCTGATCTATCGATATGGTGTACCAGAGAGGATCATTACGGACAATGGTACCAATCTCAACAACAAGATGATCGCCAAGCTCTGCGAGCAATTCAAGATACAGCATCATAACTCTTCTCCCTACCGGCCGAAGATGAATGGGGCTGTAGAAGCAGCTAATAAGAACATTAAGAAGATTGTGCAGAAGATGACAGTGACATACAAAGACTGGCACGAGATGTTACCATTTGCTCTTCATGGGTACCGTACCTCAGCGCGGACGTCAACAGGGGCAACACCCTACTCCTTGGTATATGGCATGGAGGCAGTCTTGCCTATTGAAGTTCAGATACCCTCTCTCCGAATCATGAAGGATGCAGGTTTAAGCGAAGATGACTGGATTCTGATCCGGCTTGATCAGCTGAACTTAATCGACGAAAAGAGACTTACTGCTATTTATCATGGTCAAACGTATCAAAAACGAATGATCAAGGCATTTAACAAGAAAGTTAGACGACAAGAGTATCAAGTTGGGGATCTAGTGATCAAGCGCATTATCCTACCTCAAGGTGATCCCAGGGGCAAATGGACCCGTACTTACGAAGGGCCATTTATGGTTAAGAACATTTTCTCAGGAGGAGCTATGATTTTAACCACCATGGATGGTGACGACCTTCCTCACCCCATCAATGCAGACATAGTGAAAAGATACTACGCATAATTAAAGACCCGCTAGGTTGACTGTCCTAGGCAAAAGATCACCGCGAAGATCTCCCTGATTCGTATTCCAGTTGAAGTTATTCCAAGACTTTTGTCTGGTCCAGTTAAATCGATTCGAAGATTTTTCTGATGCCGATCCAGTCAAAGTTAATCCAAGACCTCCTCTGGTTTAGTTAGATCGCCTTGAAGATCTCCCTGATTTGTATTCCAGTTGAAGTTATTCCAAGACTTTTGTTTGGTCCAGTTAAATCGATTCGAAGATTTTTCTGATGTCGATCCAGTCAAAGTTAATCCAAGACCTCCTCTAGTTCAGTCAGATCGACGTGAAGATCTCCCTGATTCGTATTCCAGTTGAAGTTATTCCAAGACTTTCGTCTGGTCCAGTTAAATCGATTCAAAGATTTTTCTGATGCCGATCCAGTCAAAGTTAATCCAAGACCTCCTCTGGTTCAGTCAGATCGACGCGAAGATCTCCCTGATTCGTATTCCAGTTGAAGTTATTCCAAGACTTTTGCCTGGTCCAGTTAAATCGATTCGAAGATTTTTCTGATGCCGATCCAGTCAAAGTTAATCCAAAACCTCCTCTGGTTCAGTTAGATCGCCACGAAGATCTCCCTGATTCGTATTCCAGTTGAAGTTATTCCAAGACTTTCGTCTGGTCCAATTAAGTCGATTCGAAAATTTTTCTGATGCCGATCCAGTCAAAGTTAATCCAAGACCTCCTCTGGTTCAGTTAGATCACCGCGAAGATCTCCCTGATTCGTATTCCAGTTGAAGTTATTCCAAGACTTTTGTCTGGTCCAGTTAAATCGATTCGAAGATTTTTCTGATGCCGATCCAGTCAAAGTTAATCCAAGACCTCCTCTGGTTTAGTTAGATCGCCTTGAAGATCTCCCTGATTTGTATTCCAGTTGAAGTTATTCCAAGACTTTTGTTTGGTCCAGTTAAATCGATTCAAAGATTTTTCTAATGCCGATCCGGTCAAAGTTAATCCAAGACCTTCTCTAGTTTAGTCAGATCGACGATAAAATCTCCCTGATTCGTATTCCAGCCTGTTGTACCCCAAAATTTGCCCTCCCATATTCTTCAAGAAATTGCCAAGCCAAGTCACAAAATTCCCCAAGGGTTGCACAGTGCAAAGGTCTCCTATACAGTCAAAACTAGGGTTTGTGTTCTGATCAAAGAAATGAAGTTTTCAAAGGCCCAATCAAGTCTCACATACCTACAAATGTGGTCAAGCATCCTCATATCAAGTTTCAAGGCATTCAGCTCAAAATTGCACAGTCAAAAACCCTAATTGCACTACAGTCAACTGTAGGGGCAAAATGGTCATTTGACAGTCAAAACTTCAAATTTTTGGTCAACATATCATTTTGAAGCCACAAACATCATTTGATCAATGCTTGATCATGATTCTCAAAATTTGGCTCAGAAATCATCAAGATGCAAAAGTTTCCTTATTTGGACAGCTGAAAAAGTCAACTGAAATTGACCAAGGCATAACTTTCACATGGATTATCAGAAAAATTCCATCCAAAGCTCATTTTGAAGATAAAGAGATTTCCTACAACCCATATTCATATTTCAAGTCCAAGAAATGCTCTCACAAAAAGTTATCAATTTCAACATTATAGGTCATTTTCAAAAGTCAACAAAAAGGGACTTTAAGTCAAAGGCCATAACTTGAGATTGGTAAATCAAAATGACATGGGACCAAAGGCATTGGTTAGAGGACTCAAAGACCTTTCCAAAATGTCCAAGAACATGAGAAAAGCTTAAAAATTGAGCAAGTTATGCCTTGTGGAAGTTGGGAAACTTTTGGATATTTTGAAAAGTCAACATTGATTCAAATGACCTAAAATTGCTAATGGGCCCATTTTTCTTCCATGATTCATCATCCATGACATGTGCACGACCACTTGGCCCAAAGGGAAGTATTTTCTCATTTTTTATTTATTTATTTGAATTTTTATTTATATTAATTCATTTAAATCATTTAAATATATGAAAAAATATTTAACTCACCCTAACCAATCTTTTTATACATGTTTTAGACTCAATATTTCGTGCATATGCAATTATGGAAAGATTTGGGTTGATTGGCTTGATTGAGAACAAAGAACACATGGAAAAAGATATGAAAAAATCTTAACAAATCAAATTTTCAAAAACAATGAATGCCATGGATTTGATTGGTTTTTCTTGACCTAATGCACTCACTACATATGCTAGAACACAACCCTAATGTCCAGAGACTCAAAACTGCGCAAGAAAGCTAGTTACAAACTTGGAAAAATTCTCTAAAAACTCAAATCTGAAAAGCACTTTTTAGGTGGATTCAAGGCACGAAACTTGTGCCATTGGCTTGCCAAGGTTGTCCAGAAGCGATTACAATCACAAACATCCATTCAAACTCCAAGAATTGGTAACATGAACGCAAGCTGTATCAAGAAAATTTCATAATCGTATATCATATTCCATGCATTCTTTGTGAAATTTAATTGTGGATTCATGTTCCTTGTGAAGTTTTGAAGCTAACCATATGCCTTAATTTGATTATTATGCTGTATATACGATTTCGCCATGACTGTTTTCTAGGGTTTACAAAGCTTCAAATTAGGGACTTTGAAACGAGGAAAAATTGAAACCTCTAACCACCCCCATTCAAACCAGCACGTTCAGACGAAGAGGAAATACCCATCGCGCCTAATTTATGAATGCTTGAGACCTAATCGCTATTTTCTAATAGCATGCCTAAAACAACGCATAAAAAACCGTTGCCTCATGTTTTTGTTTTCAGGAACATGAAGAAGATGGAGTCGTGGCAAGAGGTGATACGCTGGTTTGAAATTCGCGCGCGTTTCCAAGGCCACTAACCATTTTCTTTTATAATATTTAGTTGTTATATTAATATACAGATGACCAGCGTGCTTCAGTGGCAAACGTGTTGATTGGCAAGGTATGTGACCTGGGTTCGAACCCCAGGTCTTACATGTTTCAATATTATTTTTCCATAACAATTCCTATGCACCGCTTACATTGAGGTTCACCATACACTTTCATTATCCAACGTCCACGCGTCCTGGGAGATCAAATCAAAGGCATGGATTCAAGGAACACGCTACGCCCTAGTCAACGCACTACACGTGACTCAAAAAAGTCTACCAGGCCTGGCTAAATGGGCCAGATTGCTAAGGCCAAAACCTCCATATTGGGGTCTGAACCCCCCCTGGTTTGCAATTTTTCTCATATTTTATTTTTTCAATTGTTATTTTATTTTCTTTATTTGTTTAAATTAATTAATTATTCCTACAAAAATATAAAAATACCTAAAAATCAGAAAAGAAAAATATAATAAATATTTTGTGTTAATATGTTTTTTTGTAATTAATTTGCATGTAAATAAATTTAGTTTAAATTAGGGTTTGCAATATTAATTCTCTTCATAAAAAATCCAAAAAATATAGAATTAGGTTTAATTAATATTTGTATTCCCTTTTTTTTTAATTTTTCTTTCTTATAATAATATTTATTTTATTTATTTTTTATAATTAAATTTGCATGAAAATAATTTAGGGTTAATTTAGGTTAAAAACTTCAATATCTTTCTTAATAACTTAAAAATAATTAGAATTAGGTTTAGTATTTTATTTTAATTAATTTTTTCTATTAAATCTTAAAAACATAAAAATACCAAAAACAAAAAAACAAATTCTTGCTTTCTTTTAATTTTAATTTTAATTCCTCATAAATTTTAATTTTTGCAAAAGGGTCCAACGCCCTCGTTTCGTTCTTAATGTCTTATTTAATTCGCATATTTATTTTTATTCCTTATATTTATGTATCTCTCCCAAAGCCTTGTAAATACTACTCCCCGCACCTTATTTCCTTTAATTCTTTATTTTCTGTCAAATCGGGTCCTGGTTAATTTTGGCGATGTGGACCCGCGCCATTTGTAATAGCTTAGAATTTACTTTCCCGCAAATATTTTAACTGTTAAACAAAGCATGCAAGAATGAATGGCCTTAAATAAAAACAAGCGTAGAACACCAATAGACATGACAAGACAAATACAAATGAATCTGACACACAAATCACACACCACCCCTAGGGTACGCCTCACTGTTGCCTTGCCTCGAAAGGTGATCGTCGAGTAGAGGATGTCTTAGTCAGTCCTCATGATCCGGGAACCTGGCATGAGGGTAGCTTCTAAGGTGTCTTCCTATTGCTCTGGTGATCACCATGTCCCGAACCTCGAATTGACCCGAACACCTCCAACGGTGGTGCTACCTACCTCTCAATGGTGGGATGGCACTACTTTAAAGGACATTTACACAGATGAATTCCTTAGGGTAGGTAGGTTCTCTAGATACTTGCTCTAAATTCAAAAACAAATCAAACATACTTTTCACACCAACACGTTTTCAAAAAGCTTTCGAAAGCAATTTTTCAAACACTCTTGAGGACCGATACAAGAGTCGAACTGGAATTTTCAAAGAAACCTTTTTTAAAACCCACATTGAAAAGCAAACAAACCATTTTTGAAAACACAAATGAGCAAGTATCTGAGAGCCCATGGATAACCATGGATAGAAAGGGTGCTAACACCTTCCCTTTCTATAACCTACCTCCCGAACCGAGAGCAATCTCTTTAAGGAATTTTTCTGTGCTTTTTTCCTTTCCATTTGGAGAAAATAAAAGACGGTGGCGACTCTTGCTTCCGCGACATTTCGCGAACCAGCGTTAAACAGTCAGTTCCAGATCCACCGATCACAGAACTGGCGACTCTGCTGGGGAACAAACTATAAAGTGAGGTGTACCTTATGGCTAGTTCATAACTGTGTTTTCACTTGTATTGATTTGCTTACTTTACTATTGTGGGTTGCATCGGAGTTACATAGATCCTAACCCGGATCTGGGGATACCCTGTTTAGGTAGCATAAGCTGTGAGGGACCTGTCCGGCGTAGACCGACACGGGTGAAACAGTGGCTACGTTGGTGTGGCACCTTGGTCTGTACCGATATCCCTTGTGTCGCAACAAGGAGAATATGGGTCTTCTAAGGAGTCATTAAGCACCAACAACCTTAGAACCTTAATTGACACAACTTGGCCTTTAGAATTGTGGCAGTATGCTACGCCCATTGAGGCTAAACTCTCGTGATGGTTCTGGCCGCAAGAAAAGATTGCGATGCTGGAGTTATGACCGATTGAGGATAGTCAATGATATTGGGATCCTCTAAGAACCCGGTTACTTTTGATTAGGACAGGTATGAACCAACAAACTGAAAGAGGGTAGTACCTAGACCTCATGCTGGCCTAAACTTTAAGGGCTTGCCTTGTGTGACTTGTGTGCCTTACCATGTTTGCCTTTGTATCTATATGTGGTGTGATTTATCATAACATCATAACATCATGAGCATTGCATGCATCCTGCATAAGGACTGACCATTTCAAAGACAAGAGGGTTTCATCTTTGCTCTGTTTTGTAGGACATTATGATGCCCGTGCGAAGGAATACTATCCGGTTCAACTTTGTTCGTTCACCTGAGTTGCTTGATGAGTTGGTTAGCAGAATTCCAAATACCACTTCCTTCATTCAGAGGCATGGTTCTCTTCTCAGTTTAGTCACTGCAAAGCGGGATCAACAGTTGATGAGTGTTCTGACCCAGTTCTATGACCCTCTGTACCAGTGCTTCACCTTTCAAGACTTCCAGCTGGTCCCTACCCTGGAAGAGTTCTCTGATTTGCTTGGTATCCCTATCTTGGATCAGACTCCCTTTACTGGTTGGGAAAAGACCCTCGGGCTTGAGGATGTGGCTGCAGCTCTTCCTTTGACCCATCAAGAGGTAACAGACAACTGGGTAACTAGAAGCGGAGTTAAGGGTTTCTTGGCCAAGTTTCTAATCGGCAAAGCTAACAGTTTCTGGAATGACCTGGACTTTAGGGCATATGAAGACATCTTGGCTCTCCTAATCTATGGGTTAGTCCTGTTTCCTAATCCTGACAACTTCATCAATGTCACTGCCATAAGGATCTTTATGTCTCAGAATCCTGTGCCCACTCTCTTGGGTGACATCTTGCAACAACTTCATGCCCGTACTACCCGAAGACGAGGAACCCTATGGTGTTGTATCCCTTTGTTGGTGAGGTGGTTTATTTCGAACCTCCCTAAGTTCGTACTGAAGAATCAAGAAGGAAGAGGTTGGGCTCACAGGTTAATGTCTCTCACCGATAAAGACATCATTTGGACTTGCAGAGGTTTGGATGAGATAGCTATTATTGATCGATGCGGGGAATACCCTAATGTTCCTCTGATTGGTACTCAAGGAGGGATCTCTTACAATCCATGTCTAGCACTCCGTCAGTTTGGAAGAGCAAGAAGAGCAGGTCCCCATGAGATGTTGGTGCCTCACATCAGTTTTGAATTTCAGGTGGATAGTGACGAGCTACGTCGTAGGTTCATCAAGGCTTGGGACAAGGTTTATAAAGCTGACCCACAGGATTTAGGGCCAAAGACTTCTTTACCTATGGAAGCCTACTACAAATGGGTTCGCATCCGCGCTCAGAAGTTAGGTATGCCGTATGAAGCCGTCAGACCCGTCATTCTTGAGTGTCCTGATAAAGATGGTGTTTCTCCAACTGTCCTTCCTCCTCAGATACCTACTGATTATGAAACGTTGAAGAGATCTTGGTCGCAACTACGAGAAGAGCGGGATTCTTACTGGGAAAAGTTCAACGAGCAGGAATCAAAGATCCAGAAGCTGACCAAGCAGTTGGAGAATGAGAGAGCTCTGAATGCCTACATCCGTACTGAGAAGAGGAGACCATGGGATCAATAAGGAGCCCCAGATGTGCTTTTACAGTTTTATTTCCTTTCCAGTATCTCCTTTCATGTAACGCCTAAGGGCAACCTGTTGAATAATTTCAGTTGCAAAGTGGAATCTAATGAAGTGTGTTCTTTTTTGTTTACAAAGTTGATTCCCGATTGTCTTTGAAAACATAAATCATATGCATTTCATACATCATGTGCATAGCAGGTTTTTTCCTTTTCAGGTTGCTTACAGTTCTTCGTTGTTTATTTCAGCATCATGAATCACGAATCTTCATCAACTGAGACTTCCATCAAGGCTCTTCAGGTGCAGAATGCACAATTCCAGGAATTAATCAAGGGTCTGGCTCAAGGCCAAGAAGAACTGAAGGCTATGCTCCTGAAGAAGGAGAAGAAGAAGAAGAGAAGAACTGTTCTGTTCAACTCGGGCCGAAGGTTTAACAATACTCTGCAACAGGAAGAGGCTGGTTCTTCTGTTGACAAGAATTCTCCTCAGGCAGAAGCAAGGGTTCCTAGTCCGGTAGTCTCCGACAACGAGACAGATTTTGATGAAGAGCAGTACCCTCCTGCAGACGACAGATATAAGCAACTGGAGGACAGATTGAAGGCTATGGAGGTTCAACAGGTACCTGGGCTGGATTTCGGAGATCTGGGTTTGTCAACTGGTGTGATCATCCCCCACAAGTTCAAAGCACCCTCCTTCTCCAAGTATGACGGGGCATCTTGTCCCAAGCTGCATCTAAGGTCCTATGTTCGGAAAATTCAGCCGTACTCTGCGGATAAGAATTTATGGATCCACTTCTTCCAGGAGAGTCTTTCAGGGACTCATCTCGAATGGTTCTATCAGCTGGATGGGACCAAGGTTCGTAACTGGGAGGAGTTGGCTACTGCTTTCTACAAGCAGTATCAATATAATGCCGACCTTGCCCCCACACGTACCCAACTTCAGGGTATGTCGTTAGGTGCAAGCGAAGGTTTTAAGGAGTACGCTCAGAAGTGGAGAGACCTGGCTGGCAGGGTGCAGCCACCGTTGACTGATCGGGAGTTGGTGGACATGTTCTTGGGAACCCTTTCTGGGCCGTTTTTCAACCATCTTATTGGGAATTCATCTGCAGGGTTCACTGATCTAATCTTGACTGGAGAGAGGATTGAAGCTGGGTTAAAGTCTGGAAAAATTCCGAAGGGTGCATCATCCAGTTCTGAGAAGAAACCCTTCAAAAAGGAGTCTAGTTCCGTATATGGTTCCAGGAAATCGGAGAGACATGAGCACCGCCAATCTGTCAGTGCGGTAATGATTGCTAAGCCTGCTGCCGCTCCCCGACCAAACAATCCTCAAAAGGTTGAAAGACCCCGGAGAGAATTCACCCGCTTAAGCATGACCCTATCGCAGATCCTGCCACAGTTGATATCCACCAACTTAGTGACTATCGGGGAGGCGCCGAAGTTTCCAAATACTGCATCTCCTAAGTACAACCCGAACGCTCGTTGTGCTTACCATTCAGATAGCCCGGGGCATTCTACTGACGAATGTTGGGCGTTAAAGAACAAGCTGCAGGACCTTATCGACGCCAAGGAGGTACAGTTTGAGGCATCTGAGAAACCTAATGTGGTGACAGCTCCCCTGCCTGCTCATGGAGTGAATGCTATTGGAGACGAGGATGAAGTTGATGAAGCTGAGTTTGATAGCTGGATCTACCCGGCAACCGACAGTGGACTCAACAATTGGAGTGCGAAGGACAACTTATCTGTTTCTCTTATTACTAAGTAATGAATTCCTATGTTTTTGGTATCTGTAATAAACAATAATAAACTCTATGGCCCGGTGTCTTACCCGAGGCACCGTGGTTCTATTTGTGAGGGCATACAAACTGTCATTTCATATATCATGAATGAAAATCTTGGACGTATTTTTCGCATTGCAAATATTGTGCTCCTTTTCTGTCTTTCTTTTCCTTTACATAATTTTCAAAACAGCTGTATTTACACACACACTCACTCATACAGGTTTCAATCCACTCTGGATCTCACTGATAACAACTCTGCTACTGCCAATTATGACTTCGAAAATCCGATCAACTTAGCCGAAGACGAAGGTGAAGATGATTGTGAAGTTCCTGGCGAGCTTGCAAGACTGTTGCTTCAGGAAGAGAGGGCAATTCAACCCCATGAAGAGCCAGTGGAAACCATAAACCTGGGTACAGAGACAGACAGGAAAGAGGTAAAGATTGGTGCCAACCTAGAGCTCAGCGTGAAGCAACGGTTAACCAAGATGCTACATGATTATATGGAGATCTTTGCCTGGTCCTACGAAGACATGCCAGGGTTGGATACCGATATTGTGGTCCATCATTTGCCAACTAGGGAAGACTGCCCTCCAGTTAAGCAAAAGGCCCGTCGGATGCGTCCAGAGATGTCTGAGAAGATTAAAGCCGAGGTCATGAAACAGTTTGATGCTGGGTTCCTTGCAGTGACTTCTTACCCTCAGTGGGTTGCTAACGTGGTGTCGGTACCTAAGAAAGACGGTAAGGTCAGAATGTGTGTCGATTACAGGGATCTGAATAGGGCCAGCCCCAAGGATGACTTCCCCTTACCTCACATTGATGTCCTTGTTGATAATACGGCTCAGCACAAAGTATTCTCTTTCATGGATGGCTTTTTAGGTTACAATCAGATCAAGATGGCACCTGAAGACATGGAAAAAACTACATTTGTTACTCAGTGGGGCACCTTCTGTTACAAGGTCATGCCTTTTGGATTAAAGAACGCTGGGGCAACCTACCAACGTGCCATGGTTGCCTTATTTCATGATATGATCCATCATGAGATAGAAGTGTATGTTGACGACATGATCGCAAGGTCCCAGACTGAGGAAGAACACCTAGATCATCTGCAGAAGTTGTTTGACCGGTTGAAACTGTACAAGCTAAGACTGAACCCGAACAAGTGCACCTTCGGGGTAAGATCTGGGAAGTTGTTAGGCTTCGTGGTCAGTGACAAGGGAATTCAAGTGGACCCTGCTAAGGTCAAAGCTATTCAAGAGATGCCAGTCCCTAAGACAGAGAAGGAGGTCAGAGGCTTTTTAGGACGCCTGAATTACATCGCTCGCTTCATCTCACATCTGACTGCTACCTGTGAGCCAATCTTCAAGCTGCTGAAGAAAGATCAGGTAGTACGTTGGAACGATGAATGTCAGGCTGCTTTTGACAAAATCAAAGAGTATCTCGAAGAACCACCTATCCTTATGCCGCCGGTTGAAGGGAGACCTCTGATACTATACCTGACAGTGCTTGACAATTCAATGGGGTGTGTGCTGGGGCAGCATGACGAGTCTGGCCGAAAAGAGCATGCCATTTATTACCTTAGCAAAAAGTTTACCGACTGTGAGACCCGATACTCACTGCTTGAGAAAACTTGCTGCGCTTTGGTATGGGCTACTCGCCGGCTGAGACAGTATATGTTGACTCACACTACCTTGTTGATCTCAAAGATGGATCCGATAAAGTACATATTCGAAAAGCCTGCTCTGTCTGGGAGAATTGCAAGATGGCAAATGATCTTGACGGAATACGACATTCAATATACAACCCAGAAAGCCATCAAAGGAAGTGTATTGGCAGACCACCTGGCACATCAAGCTGTAGATGATTATCAATCAATGAACTTCGAGTTTCCGGATGAAAGCATCATGATGGTAACTGATTGTGAAGTACCTGGACCGGATGAAGGACCTGAACCAGGATCCCGATGGTCTATGCACTTTGACGGAGCTTCCAATGCTTTGGGTAACGGTATCGGCGCCATCATCATATCTCCACAAGGTACTCATACTCCACTCATTGCCCAGCTGTGTTTCAACTGTACCAACAACATGGCGGAGTATAAGGCGTGTATCATGGGTCTTCAGGCTGCGATCGACCTAAGGATCAAATTTCTAAGTGTCTTCGGAGATTCCGCTCTTGTGATCAATCAGATCAAATGAGAGTGGGATACGAAATATCCAAACCTGATTCCTTACAGAGAATGTGTGTTGACCCTGATCCCCCACTTCACAGAGATAACCTTTGAGCACTTTCCAAGAGAAGAGAATCAGTTGGCGGACGCGTTAGCTACAATGTCTTCAATGTTCAAGGTCAAATGGGATAATGAGGCTCCCCGAATAATCATCTGGAAACTGGACGAACCGGTATACTGTTGTAATCTCAAAACTGAATTGGTGACTGAGAAGCCTTGGTACTATGAGGTGAAGAGATATCTGGAAGCTCAGGAATACCCTGAAGGTGCATCTATCAACGATAAGAAATTCCTGAGAAGGTTCGCAGCCAAGTTCTTCCTAAGCAACGGCATCTTGTACAAACGAAACCATGATTCAACCTTACTGCGCTGTGTGGATAAAATTGAAGCAGAAAGGATCATGGAAGAGCTACATGAAGGGACCTTTGGTACGCATTCCAATGGGCACACTATGGCTAAGAAAATCCTACGGGCAGGATATTACTGGTCCACAATGGAAGCTGACTGCTACCAACACTCCAGGACATGCCACAAGTGCCAGATTTATGCAGACAAGGTGCATGTTCCTCCGGTTCCCCTGAATGTTCTGACTGCGCCTTGGCCGTTTGCAATGTGGGGCATAGACATGATCGGCGAGATTAAACCTACGGCATCCAATGGACATCGCTTCATCCTAGTGGCGATTGATTATTTCACAAAGTGGGTTGAGGCAGCATCCTATGCTACGGTAACCAAGACTGTTGTGGCACGGTTCATTCGGCACAACCTGATCTGTCGGTACGGCGTCCCTGAGCGGATCATTACAGACAACGGTACCAATCTGAACAACAAGATGATCGCTGAGCTCTGCGAACAGTTCAAGATACAACACCACAATTCTTCTCCTTACAGACCGAAGATGAATGGGGCTGTAGAAGCAGCGAATAAGAACATCAAGAAAATCGTGCAGAAGATGACAGTGACTTACAAAGATTGGCACGAGATGTTACCGTTCGCTCTACATGGGTACCGTACCTCAGCTAGGACGTCAACGGGGGCAACTCCTTTTTCCTTGGTTTATGGTATGGAGGCAGTCTTACCGATCGAAGTGCAGATACCCTCTCTCCGGATAATGAAGGATGCAAATCTGAACGAAGATGATTGGATCCAGACACGACTTGATCAGCTCAACCTCATTGACGAAAAGAGACTTGCTGCTATCTGTCATGGTCAGACGTATCAGAAACGGATGATCAGGGCATTTAACAAAAAGGTCAGACCACAGGAATATCAAGTTGAGGATCTGGTAATCAAGCGAATCATCCTTCCTCAGAGTTATCCAAGGGGCAAATGGACCCCTACGTACGAAGGGCCATTTGTGGTTAAGCATGTGTTCTCAGGAGGGGCCATGATTCTAACCAACATGGATGGTGACGACCTTCCTCACCCCGCCAATGCAGACATAGTAAAAAAATACTACGCATGAAAAAGACCTGCTAGGCTGACATGCCTAGGCAAAAATTAGGGCTTCCCGTCGAACCAAAAGGGTTCGGGCAAAATGAAGGGATGAAAATGAAAAAATCTGTACACCCGGCAAGTCGAAAACCTGAAAAGGCGGCTTGGGCAAAAATGGGTATCCCGGTGGACCAAAAACCCGAAAGGGCGGTCCAGGCAAAAATTAGGGATAAAAGCGTAATACTATGTCTCATTGGATCACTTTGCATCCAGAATCTGGTATCTACATCAAGTTCAGACGGCATCGATCAGTCAGCTTCACCTTCAACCAAGGTCATCAAGTGATGAGACGCTCGGAGTTATAAAGGCAATAGCAGAGTTGAAACCCAGTGGGATCATTCATTTCACACAGTTGTTTTATTTTCTTTTGTACAAAATTTGTATAAACTCTTTTGTTCGGCGGCGTTCTCTTACTAGGACGTCAGCCTCTTGTATACAAAACGCCTATTCATAGGCCATTCAAAAATCAATACAAATATATTTTCAGTTAAACGTGCCAAGTGTTTTTCTTTTTCTGTTTTGTTTTGCGAAGAACATCCAAGGTTCAATTTGTGATATATGCATTGATAATAATTTGCTAACTCATAAATATTTGCATACGAAACAAAGGATTAATTACAGGTGACACTAGAAACAGGGGCAATAAAAGAGTTGTCTAAACAATCCAATTGTTCTGTCCTCCAAGGTACCAAGGTAGGCTCAGCTAAAGAACATAACCAGATACCTTAATTCCCCAGAGAGTGGTTCAGCAAAACAGCGCATTCTTCTCCAAGCAAAATTATCAAATCTCAAGGAAGTTGGGTATCCTCCAGCAGATATCAACATTCCCCAGCAGCAATACATATATTCTTAACAAGCATCCCCGACAGTCTTGGTCTAAAGATTGTTCCCCGGCAGCGTATCAACATTCAAAGGGATCACTTCCCCAGCATATCAAAACTCCCCAGAAGAATCCAATCCAGTTTCCCCTGGAAAATTGGAATTCATATCCCCAAACAGTAAGCTTATCCCCAGTAAATTCTGGAAGCTCATCTCCTTGCAGAACACGAACACGTCGTCCGACTTGATTTAAAGAGTTATTTCCTTAACAGGATATAACTGGGTTATCCTCAGCCAAAAGCCACGGAAAGAGCGTCCTCGACATAGTCTTCCGATCCCCCGCGAAGTCCATCAACACTCCCAACAACAAGTATCCTCAGCAAGTTATCATCAACAATTCAGCAAAAGCATTCCTCTCCCCACAGAGTATCACTTCCCAGCATGGTCGCTAGAGTATCTTTTCTCCCCGCAGAATCTTCCATTTGCCAAGGTTATTCCCCAACGGAGTCTTCTCCTACCGGTATTCTTGCAATCATCATCCCCAGCGGAAGAAAAATCTTATTCTTCAACATCAGTCCAGGATACGACTTCCCGGCACCCGTCAAAGATTTACTTTCCTAGACAAAAACATACATAAAACATCACATACATCATTATAACATGCATAGACACATCATATCATACAAGTCTCATTTATATTTAGAACATCATTGCTTGATCCATATCATGCATTGCATATGACTGACCTTTACCTTTCAGGAAAGATGCAGTTAAATTCTCAAACATATTTCAAGGCCTTCTCTGGTTCAGTCAGATCGACCCTAAGATCTCCCTGATACTTATCCAGTTGAAGATATTCCAAGACCTTGTCCGGTTCAGTTAAATCGACCCTAAGATTTTCCTGATGCTTATCCAGTCAAAGGCCTTCTCTGGTTCAGTCAGATCGACCCTAAGATCTCCCTGATGCTTATCCAGTTGAAGATATTCCAAGACCTTGTCCGGTTCAGTTAAATCGACCCTAAGATTTTCCTGATGCTTATCCAGTCAAAGGCCTTCTCTGGTTCAGTCGGATCGACCCTAAGATCTCCCTGATGCTTATCCAGTTGAAGATATTCCAAGACCTTGTCCGGTTCAGTTAAATCGACCCCAAGATTTTCCTGATGCTTATCCAGTCAAAGGCCTTCTCTGGTTCAGTCAGATCGACCCTAAGATCTCCCTGATGCTTATCCAGTTGAAGATTCCAAGACCTTGTCCGGTTCAGTTAAATCGACCCTAAGATTTTCCTGATTCTTATCCAGTCAAAGGCCTTCTCTGGTTCAGTCAGATCGACCCTAAGATCTCCCTGATTCTTATCCCAGTAGAAGACACCCAAGATTTTTCTCAACGAGCGTTGTTGAAGCTAAAGTCACCCAAAGTTCTCTTACCATTCATGCTAAGACAGTAACCATCCCTGGTTCATTCATCGCCGTTTGAAGCTCCAGACTCAGCTCCTGTAACCAGTCAGGACACATCTATACCAAAGTCAGTTGGCGGACGCTCTAGCTACGATGTCTTCTATGTTCAAAGTCAATTGGGACAACGAAGCTCCCCGGATTATCATTGAAAGATTGGACGAACCTGCACATTGCTGTGATATTGAGACTGAAGAGGTAGCAGATAAACCCTGGTTTCATGAGGTGAAGAGATACCTTGAGGCTCAGGAGTACCCCGAGGGTGCATCTGTTAATGACAAGAAGTTTCTGAGAAGGTTCGCGGCGAAGTTCTTCATCAGCAATGGCATTCTTTACAAGCGTAACCATGATTCGACCTTACTGTGTTGTGTGGATAAGAGTGAAGCATAAAAGATCATGGCGGAGTTACATGAAGGCACTTTCGGAACTCATTCCAGTGGACACACCATGGCAAAGAAAATCCTTCGGGCAGGGTATTATTGGTCCACTATGGAAGCCGACTGTTATCAGCATTCTCGGACATGTCACAAGTGTCAAGTCTATGCTGATAAGGTGCACATACCTCTAGTCCCTCTAAACGTCTTGATAGCTCCTTGGCCTTTTGCAATGTGGGGCATTGATATGATCGGCGAGATCAGACCTACGGCATCCAACGGGCATCGTTTCATCCTGGTAGCGATTGATTACTTTACGAAGTGGGTTGAAGCAGCTTCCTTTGCTACAGTAACCAAGAACGTCGTGGCACAGTTTATTCAGTATAATCTGATCTATCGATATGGTGTACCAGAGAGGATCATTACGGACAATGGTACCAATCTCAACAACAAGATGATCGCCAAGCTCTGCGAGCAATTCAAGATACAGCATCATAACTCTTCTCCCTACCGGCCGAAGATGAATGGGGCTGTAGAAGCAGCTAATAAGAACATTAAGAAGATTGTGCAGAAGATGACAGTGACATACAAAGACTGGCACGAGATGTTACCATTTGCTCTTCATGGGTACCGTACCTCAGCGCGGACGTCAACAGGGGCAACACCCTACTCCTTGGTATATGGCATGGAGGCAGTCTTGCCTATTGAAGTTCAGATACCCTCTCTCCGAATCATGAAGGATGCAGGTTTAAGCGAAGATGACTGGATTCTGATCCGGCTTGATCAGCTGAACTTAATCGACGAAAAGAGACTTACTGCTATTTATCATGGTCAAACGTATCAAAAATGAATGATCAAGGCATTTAACAAGAAAGTTAGACGACAAGAGTATCAAGTTGGGGATCTAGTGATCAAGCGCATTATCCTACCTCAAGGTGATCCCAGGGGCAAATGGACCCGTACTTACGAAGGGCCATTTATGGTTAAGAACATTTTCTCAGGAGGAGCTATGATTTTAACCACCATGGATGGTGACGACCTTCCTCACCCCATCAATGCAGACATAGTGAAAAGATACTACGCATAATTAAAGACCCGCTAGGTTGACTGTCCTAGGCAAAAATAAGGGCTTCCCGGCGAACCAAAAGGGTTCGAGCAAAAATAAGGGATGAAAATAAAAATCTGTACACCCGGCAAGTCGAAAACCTGAAAAAGCGGCTTGGGCAAAAAAGGGTATCCCGGTGGACTGAAAACCCGAAAGGGCGGTCCAGGCAAAAATTAGGGATCAAAGCGTAACACTATGTCTCATTGGATCACCTTGCATCCAGACTTCGGTATCGACTATCAAGCTCAGACGACACTAATCAATTTGATCTACCTTCAACCAAGTAGCAAAGTGATGAGATGCTCGAAGACATAAAGACAATAGTCGAGTTGGAACCCAGTGGGATTGTTCACATAGCCGTTTTGTTTAGTTTTTCACAAATTGTGTAAATTCTATTATTCGGCGGTGTTCTCCTACTAGGACGTCAACCTCTTGTACAAAAACACTTATTTACAGGCCAAACTTCAAAATCAATACAATTCATTTTCAAAGAAATTTCAAACTGTTTTTCCTTTATCTATTTTGTTTTGCAAAGAACGTCCAATGTTCATTTTGATATATGCACTTGACATTAATTGCTGCTCATTAATATTTATATGCGAAATAAAAGACGATTACGGGTAATATCAGAAACAGGGGCAAATAAGAATTGTCCGAACTGTACAGTGGCTCTGTCCACCAGGTACAAAGGTATATTCAGCTGAAGAATATGGCTAAGGTACTTTCACTCCCCGCAGAGTAAGGCAGTAATGGTAGCTCTCCCCAGCTGAGATTTGCAATTATGAACAAATCAGCAATGCTCTCTCCAAGCAGAGTTTATCTACCATCAGCACTAAAAAGTCTTGATATCCCCGGAACTCTTAATATTCCCTAGTGAAGCATAAGAATGTTCCCCGGCAGAATACAAGATACCCCCCAGTGGAGTTAAAATTTTCCCAGCACAGTCTGAAAAAGCTTCCCCAACGGAGTTGAAGCATCATCCCCAGTCAACTCTGGAAGTTTATCCCCAGCGGAGTACAAAAATAAATCTCCCCATCCGAGTTCAAAGGATCGTTCCCAGCATAATTCAAAGGATTATCCCCACAAAAGCCTAACAGGGTTACCCCCAGCAAGTCGCAACTGAAAGATCATCCCCATCGAACTTCTTCCCTTTCACAAACAAGAGCTCAATCCCCCAACAGGATTCAATATCACCAGCAACGATAATTCATCCCGACGGAATTTATCAGTGGAATCCTCAGCAGAGCATATCTCCCCTACAGAGTAATCTCCTCATCAGTTTATTCCCCAACGGAGTTATCCTCTCCTACATGTTTATTCTCGCAATCATCTTCGTTCATCATCCCCAGCGGAAACGAAGAATTCAACTTTATTCTTCAGCAGCTATCCGGGATTTATTTTCCCTAGTTAAAACATTACATTTCCATACATCATGATACATATATGCATCATATAACACAATCTCATTTATTTTGAGAACATCATCACTTGATCCATATCATGCATTGCATATGACTGACCTTTACCTTTCAAGAAAGATGCAGTTAAACTCTCAGCTATGGCAAAGACCTTATCTAGTTTAGTCAGATCGACGCGAAGATCTCCCTGATTCGTATTCCAGTTGAAGTTATTCCAAGACTTTTGCCTGGTCTAGTTAAATCGATTCGAAGATTTTTCTGATGTCGATCCAGTCAAAGATAATCCAAAACCTCCTCTAGTTCAGTCAGATCGACATGAAGATCTCCCTGATTCGTATTCCAGTTGAAGTTATTCCAAGACTTTCGTCTGGTCCAGTTAAATCGATTCGAAGATTTTTCTGATGTCGATCCAGTCAAAGTTAATCCAAGACCTCCTCTAGTTCAGTCAGATCGACGTGAAGATCTCCCTGATTCGTATTCCAGTTGAAGTTATTCCAAGACTTTCGTCTGGTCCAGTTAAATCGATTCAAAGATTTTTCTGATGCCGATCCAGTCAAAGTTAATCCAAGACCTCCTCTGGTTCAGTCAGATCGACGCGAAGATCTCCCTGATTCGTATTCCAGTTGAAGTTATTCCAAGACTTTTGCCTGGTCCAGTTAAATCGATTCGAAGATTTTTCTGATGCCGATCCAGTCAAAGTTAATCCAAAACCTCCTCTGGTTCAGTTAGATCGCCACGAAGATCTCCCTGACTCGTATTCCAGTTGAAGTTATTCCAAGACTTTCGTCTGGTCCAGTTAAGTCGATTCAAAAATTTTTCTGATGCCGATCCAGTCAAAGTTAATCCAAGACCTCCTCTGGTTCAGTTAGATCACCGCGAAGATCTCCCTGATTCGTATTCCAGTTGAAGTTATTCCAAGACTTTTGTCTGGTCCAGTTAAATCGATTCGAAGATTTTTCTGATGCCGATCCAGTCAAAGTTAATCCAAGACCTCCTCTGGTTTAGTTAGATCGCCTTGAAGATCTCCCTGATTTGTATTCCAGTTGAAGTTATTCCAAGACTTTTGTTTGGTCCAGTTAAATCGATTCAAAGATTTTTCTAATGCCGATCCGGTCAAAGTTAATCCAAGACCTTCTCTAGTTTAGTCAGATCGACGATAAAATCTCCCTGATTCGTATTCCAGCCTGTTGTACCCCAAAATTTGCCCTCCCATATTCTTCAAGAAATTGCCAAGCCAAGTCACAAAATTCCCCAAGGGTTGCACAGTGCAAAGGTCTCCTATACAGTCAAAACTAGGGTTTGTGTTCTGATCAAAGAAATGAAGTTTTCAAAGGCCCAATCAAGTCTCACATACCTACAAATGTGGTCAAGCATCCTCATATCAAGTTTCAAGGCATTCAGCTCAAAATTGCACAATCAAAAACCCTAATTGCACTACAGTCAACTGTAGGGGCAAAATGGTCATTTGACAGTCAAAACTTCAAATTTTTGGTCAACATATCATTTTGAAGCCACAAACATCATTTGATCAATGCTTGATCATGATTCTCAAAATTTGGCTCAGAAATCATCAAGATGCAAAAGTTTCCTTATTTGGACAGTTGAAAAAGTCAACTGAAATTGACCAAGGCATAACTTTCACATGGATTATCAGAAAAATTCCATCCAAAGCTCATTTTGAAGATAAAGAGATTTCCTACAACCCATATTCATATTTCAAGTCCAAGAAATGCTCTCACAAAAAGTTATCAATTTCAACATTATAGGTCATTTTCAAAAGTCAACAAAAAGGGACTTTAAGTCAAAGGCCATAACTTGAGATTGGTAAATCAAAATGACATGGGACCAAAGGAATTGGTTAGAGGACTCAAAGACCTTTCCAAAATGTCCAAGAACATGAGAAAAGCTTAAAAATTGAGCAAGTTATGCCTTGTGGAAGTTGGGAAACTTTTGGATATTTTGAAAAGTCAACATTGATTCAAATGACCTAAAATTGCTAATGGGCCCATTTTTCTTCCATGATTCATCATCCATGACATGTGCACGACCACTTGGCCCAAAGGGAAGTATTTTCTCATTTTTTATTTATTTATTTGAATTTTTATTTATATTAATTCATTTAAATCATTTAAATATATGAAAAAATATTTAACTCACCCTAACCAATCTTTTTATACATGTTTTAGACTCAATATTTCGTGCATATGCAATTATGGAAAGATTTGGGTTGATTGGCTTGATTGAGAACAAAGAACACATGGAAAAAGATATGAAAAAATCTTAACAAATCAAATTTTCAAAAACAATGAATGCCATGGATTTGATTGGTTTTTCTTGACCTAATGCACTCACTACATATGCTAGAACACAACCCTAATGTCCAGAGACTCAAAACTGCGCAAGAAAGCTAGTTACAAACTTGGAAAAATTCTCTAAAAACTCAAATCTGAAAAGCACTTTTTAGGTGGATTCAAGGCACGAAACTTGTGCCATTGGCTTGCCAAGGTTGTCCAGAAGCGATTACAATCACAAACATCCATTCAAACTCCAAGAATTGGTAACATGAACGCAAGCTGTATCAAGAAAATTTCATAATCGTATATCATATTCCATGCATTCTTTGTGAAATTTAATTGTGGATTCATGTTCCTTGTGAAGTTTTGAAGCTAACCATATGCCTTAATTTGATTATTATGCTGTATATACGATTTCGCCATGACTGTTTTCTAGGGTTTACAAAGCTTCAAATTAGGGACTTTGAAACGAGGAAAAATTGAAACCTCTAACCACCCCCATTCAAACCAGCACGTTCAGACGAAGAGGAAACACCCATCGCGCCTAATTTATGAATGCTTGAGACCTAATCGCTATTTTCTAATAGCATGCCTAAAACAACGCATAAAAAACCGTTGCCTCATGTTTTTGTTTTCAGGAACATGAAGAAGATGGAGTCGTGGCAAGAGGTGATACGCTGGTTTGAAATTCGCGCGCGTTTCCAAGGCCACTAACCATTTTCTTTTATAATATTTAGTTGTTATATTAATATACAGATGACCAGCGTGCTTCAGTGGCAAACGTGTTGATTGGCAAGGTATGTGACCTGGGTTCGAACCCCAGGTCTTACATGTTTCAATATTATTTTTCCATAACAATTCCTATGCAGCGCTTACATTGAGGTTCACCATACACTTTCATTATCCAACGTCCACGCGTCCTGGGAGATCAAATCAAAGGCATGGATTCAAGGAACACGCTACGCCCTAATCAACGCACTACACGTGACTCAAAAAAGTCTACCAGGCCTGGCTAAATGGGCCAGATTGCTAAGGCCAAAACCTCCATAATTGGGTCTGAACCCCCCCTGGTTTGCAATTTTTCTCATATTTTATTTTTTCAATTGTTATTTTATTTTCTTTATTTGTTTAAATTAATTAATTATTCCTACAAAAATATAAAAATACCTAAAAATCAGAAAAGAAAAATATAATAAATATTTTGTGTTAATATGTTTTTTTGTAATTAATTTGCATGTAAATAAATTTAGTTTAAATTAGGGTTTGCAATATTAATTCTCTTCATAAAAAATCCAAAAAATATAGAATTAGGTTTAATTAATATTTGTATTCCCTTTTTTTTTAATTTTTCTTTCTTATAATAATATTTATTTTATTTATTTTTTATAATTAAATTTGCATGAAAATAATTTAGGGTTAATTTAGGTTAAAAACTTCAATATCTTTCTTAATAACTTAAAAATAATTAGAATTAGGTTTAGTATTTTATTTTAATTAATTTTTTCTATTAAATCTTAAAAACATAAAAATACCAAAAACAAAAAAACAAATTCTTGCTTTCTTTTAATTTTAATTTTAATTCCTCATAAATTTTAATTTTTGCAAAAGGGTCCAACGCCCTCGTTTCGTTCTTAATGTCTTATTTAATTCGCATATTTATTTTTATTCCTTATATTTATGTATCTCTCCCAAAGCCTTGTAAATACTACTCCCCGCACCTTATTTCCTTTAATTCTTTATTTTCTGTCAAATCGGGTCCTGGTTAATTTTGGCGATGTGGACCCGCGCCATTTGTAATAGCTTAGAATTTACTTTCCCGCAAATATTTTAACTGTTAAACAAAGCATGCAAGAATGAATGGCCTTAAATAAAAACAAGCGTAGAACACCAATAGACATGACAAGACAAATACAAATGAATCTGACACACAAATCACACACCACCCCTAGGGTACGCCTCACTGTTGCCTTGCCTCGAAAGGTGATCGTCGAGTAGAGGATGTCTGTTATACCCCAAAATTTGCCCTCCCATATTCCTCGAGAAATTGCCAAGCCAAGCTACAAAATTCCCCAAGGGTTGTGCAGTGCAACAGTCTCCCATACAGTCAAAACTAGGGTTTGAGTTCTGATCAAGAAAATGAAGTGTTCAAAGGTTCAATCAAGTCTCATATGCTTACAAACATGGTCAAGCATCCTCATATCAAGTTTCAAGGCATTCAGCTCAAAATTGCACAGTCAAAACCCTAAATTGCACTACAGTCAACTGTAGGGGCAAAATGGTCATTTGGCAGTCAAAAGTTCAAATTTTTGGTCAACATATCATTTTGAAGCCACAAACATCATTTGATCAATGCTTGATCATGATTCTCAAAATTTGGCTCAGAAATCATCAAAGATGCAAAAGTTGCTATATTTGGACAGCTGAAAAAGTCAACTGAAATTGACCAGGGCATAACTTTCACATGGATTATCAGAAAAATTCCATCCAAAGCTCATTTTGAAGAGAAAGACATTTCCTACAACTCATTTTCATACTTCAAGTCCAAGAAATGCTCTCACAAAAAGTTATCAATTTCAACATTATAGGTCATTTTCAAAAGTCAACAAAAAGGGACTTTAAGTCAAAGACCATAACTTGAGATTGGTAAATCAAAATGACATGGGACCAAAGGCATTGGTTAGAGGACTCAAAGACCTTTCCAAAATGTCCAAGAACATGTGAAAAGCTTAAAAATTGAGCAAGTTATGCCTTGTAGAAGTTGGGAAATTTTTGTGAAATGGCAAAAGTCAACTATCCTTGAAACTCCAATTTTTGACAAAAGGGCCCACTTTCTTCCACTTGATTCATCCTTGTCATGCCACACACGTGTCCCATGATTAATTTCAAGACCAAATATTGATTTTTCTATTTTATTTAATTTTTGATAATTTAATTCATTTTAAATCTTTAAAAATTCAAATAAAATTCAAAAACCAATGGAATAGTGTCATTTGAATTTGGACAACTTCCATATATCATGGGCCAACTCAAAAACTCAGGCTAGGGTTAAATTGCACACTAAGTCTTGGTCTTGGCTTAAAAGAAGGAAAATTGGTTAATGGTGAAAACCCTAGGACTAGTTCTTTCATGAGCATGAATTAAGGCCAACTAACAAGCTAATTCTCTTCCATCATAAGCACTAAGTCAAACCCTAACCATAACACATCAAAGGCTGCGCTAAAAAGCTGATTGCAACATTGAAATTTTGGGATAAAAACACAAAACTGATTTAAAAGTTGGAGAAAGTTTTAAGCCTTAATTCTTTTTCTAATAGCTTCCTGGACCATTTCTGAACACATCCCAATTCCAAACATCTTTCAAAACTCCAGGAATTGGTAGGGAGAACTCAAACTGTGTCACATAATTTTTGAAATCGCATATCACAATTCATACGTCCTTTTGCATTTTTATTGATGAATTCTTGTTCCTTACAAAGTTTCTAAGCTAACCATGGTGTTTAATTGCATTTTTGTTGACCATACGCGATTTCACCATGTTCACATTTTAGGGTTTTCAGGTTGTGATTTTAGGGCTTTCTCAATACTGTAAAATTAGCCTTCCAAACCATGATAGTCATATTCAGCAAGCCTAGACGAAGGAAAAGCACCACTCGCGCTCAATTTATTGGTCCTATAGCGCTAGTCACTATTTTTCTAAAAGCTACTTTAAGCCACGCGTGAAAACCGTTTCCATAGACTTTTGTTTCAAAAAAAAAGAATGAACAACGAAGGAGATGATGTGCTGTCTAGCAGTGATTGGCCAATTTTAAATTTTCGCGCTTAGCCACTAACGCTTTTGTTCTTTTCTTTTGTTATTTGTTTATTATAATATGTTAATTAACGTGTGGTAGCTCAGCTGGCAGGTGGACGTACTTGTAGCATCAAAGACCTGGGTTCGAATCCCAGGTCTGAACAAATTCCATATTATTTTTCATTCACAATTCCTATGCGCTTCAGTGACGTAGGCATACCATGCATCCTCAATGATCAAGCCTACACGCGTCCCAGGGTATCCACATCAAAGGCTAGGATTGAAGAACATGCTACGCCTTAGTCAAACGTGTCACACATGATTCAAAAAGTCCAACAAATTTGCAGCTTAATGGGCCAGAGTTCTAGGGCCTGCACCTCCAGTTCTAGGGTCACCCCCCCTTGGTTTGCTTTGCTTTTCATAATTTATTTTTTTATTTATTTTCATTGTTTTAATTAATTAATTGTTTTCTTTACAAAATATAAAAACATCACAAAAAAATCAGAAAAAGGATAAGAACATAAAAAATATTTATTTTATTTATTTTCCTGTAAATAATTAATATGTAAATTATTTAGTTTAGTTAGGTTTTTTAACTTTAATTCCTTTTAATAAAAATCCAAAAAAACATAGCATTAGGTTAATGACTTTTTTTTATTCCTTTTAACTTTCCTTGTTTTTTGCCATAATATTAGTAATTTTCATAATTAAACTTGTAAACTAATTAGGGTTGCATTTAGGTTAGATTTTACTACTTTCTTAATAACTAAAAATCCAAAAATATAGCATTAGGTTTAATGACTTTTTATACCTTTTAAATTTTCCTTTTTTTTATCACAATATTATTTATTTATTTATTTTATTTTTATAATTAAATGTACATAAGTAAAAATTAGGGTTTAATTTAGATTAATATAACATTTTCACAATAACTAAAAAACATTAGAATTAGGATTTGCATTTCAAATTTCATTCTAAAAAGTTCTTTTTCTTTTAAATCTTAAAAAACACAAAAACACCAAAAAAACATTTAATTTTTAACTTTCATTTTAATTCCTCATTAATTTGATATTTTGCAAAAGGGTCCAACGCCCGTCACTTTAATTATTTTGTTTCGCGCATTTTACTTTGTCGCTTATTATGATTATGTACATGTCCCAAAGCCTTGTAATAATTTTATTTCTTGCACTTTTATTCGCTTTATCTATTTTTCAGTCCAAATCGGGTCCGGTTTAATTTTGGCGATGTGGACCCGCGCCATTTGTAATAGTTTAGATTTATTTTCCCGCAAATATATAACTGTTAAAAAGCATGCAAGAATGAATGTCTTAATTAAAATCAAGCGTAGAACACAAATAAACATGACAAGACAAATAACTGAAACATGACGCACAATTCGCACACACCACCCCTAGGGTACGCCTCACCTGTTGCCTTTCGAAAGGTGGTCGTCGAGTAGAGGACGTCTTAGTAAGTCCTCATGATCCGGGAACCTGGCATGAGGGTAGCTTCTAAGGTGTCTTCCCATTACTCCGGTGATCACCATGTCCCTACAAACTCGAATTGACCCGAACACCTCCAACGGTGGTGCCACCTACCTCTCAATGGTGGGATGGCACTACTTTAAAGGACATTTACACAGACGAATTCCTTAGGGTAGGTAGACGACTCATGGATACTTGCTCTCTTCAAAACAAACTGAAATCTTTTCACACCAACACATTTTCAAAAGCTTTCAAAGCAAACTTTTCAAACACTCTGACGTACGAGTCGAACTGAAAATTTTCAAAGAAACTTTTAAAACCCACAATTGAAAAGCAAGCAACCATTTTTGAAAACACAATGAGCTCTAAGAGCCCATGGATAACCATGGATAGAAAGGGTGCTAACACCTTCCCTTTCTATAATCTACCTCCCGAACCGAGAGCAATCTCTATTAAGGAATTTTTCTGTGCTTTTGTCCTTTCCATTTGGAGAAAATAAAAGACGGTGGCGACTCTTGCTTCCGCGACATTTCGCGAACCAGCGTTAAACAGTCAGTTCCAGATCCACCGATCACAGAACTGGCGACTCTGCTGGGGAAATCAAACTTAAAGTGAGGTGTACCTTAGGGTTAGTTCATAACTGTGTTTTCAATTGTATTGCTTTATTTGCTTTAAATTGTGGGACTGTCTTGGGAGTTCTATAGATCCTAACCCGGATCTGGGGGATACCCTTTTAGAAAGTAGCAACAAGGCTGTGAGGGAACTGTGCGGGGTATACCGACATGGTTGAAACAGTCTGCTACGTTGATGTGGCACTTTGGTGTGTACCGGTAACCCTTGAGTTCAGTCAAGGAGAGTACGGGGCCTCCGCGTGGTGTCGTGAAGCATCAACAGACCTTAGGAACCTTAATTGAACCATCTTGGCCTCTTTAGGGTAGTGAGATAACTGACTTTGGTGCAGTCCGAGGTTGGTTGATACTCGATACTACACTCAATTGAGGGTTGCTTTCCTGGAATATTTCGGTCGCCAGTTCAGTGGCTAAATCGAAACGATGAACAATGAAAGCAATCCCGTGATATTGGGAACCTTAGAACCCGGTTACTTTGATTAGGACAGGTTGAGCCCACCAACTTCAAGAGGGTACTACCCAGACCCCATGCTGGCCTAAACCCTAAGGGTTTCTCTTGTGTGACTTGTGTGCCTTTGTACTTGCCTACTTGCATGCTTGTTAGCTGACACATGAACTACTTACAGGTTTTGTTTATAGTCCTTAACTAGGACTCATGACAAGGTTTACCAAATTTCTTGCAGGTTTTGTTTATAATCCTTAATTGGGACTCATAACAAAGTATACTGAATTTCTTGCAGGGTCTGTTTATAGTCCTTAATTGGGACTCATAACAGGGTTACTCACATTACCCCATGCATATCATGACATCATACCATTGCATACCTCCTAACCCATTTCAAGGATCTCAAGGGCTTGTGATACAGGTCATATAAATCAAACATCTAGCAAGGGGCAAAGAGGATTTATTTTCCTCTAGCCAATGTTGTCAGAGGCTATGACCCACTTGATATGGTGAGCTCTGACTCCTGAAGAAGGTTCCCTAACCAAGGTTGTTTGGAAATCAAAACCAGACATGATGACTAAAGTCAGGGGCTATGACCCACTGGATATGGTGAGCCTTTGACCCGTGACGAAGAACTCTCAACAACATGAAGTACTTTCAATCAAGTTGCCAGTTTCCAACTCTAACAAGTTTCTCTGTTTACCCCACGAGGTCCTTGAAATCATTGCATGCATATCATACATGTCATTACATAACAGGTACCCTTCCTCTGCAGGTTGCTTACCTTCTTCGCTGTTTATTTCAGCAGTCTCGTCATGAATCCTGAATCATCAACCGAGGCATCTATCAAGGCTCTTCAGGCGCAGAACGCCCAATTTCAGGCGCAGAACGCCCAATTTCAGGAGCTGATCAAAGGCTTGGCTCAGGGTCAACAAGATCTGAAGGCTTTGTTTTTGAAGAAGGACAAGAAGAAGAAGAGGATTGTTCTGTTCAGCCCTAGACGCAGATCTGGGAATACACCGCAGGAGGAAACTGAGGGGACAACCCCATCTGTGAGGGAAAGCAGTCACCATGAGAGAGAGGTGCCTAGTCCAGTGGTCTCCGACAGCGAGACAGATTTCAACGACGAACAGTACCCTCCGGCTGAGGACAAGTACAAACAGTTGGAGGATAGGCTGAATGCTATGGAGATCCAACAGGTACCTGGGCTGGATTTTGGAGATCTGGGTTTGTCAACTGGTGTGATTATTCCTCGGAAGTTCAAGGCACCATCCTTTACCAAGTATGACGGGGCGTCTTGTCCCAAGTTGCATCTCAGGTCTTATGTTCGGAAAATCCAACCATACTCAGCAGACAAGAACTTGTGGATCCACTTCTTCCAGGAAAGTCTTTCAGGGACTCACCTCGAATGGTTCTATCAACTGGATGGGACCAAAGTTCGTAACTGGGAGGAGTTGGCGACTGCTTTCTATAAGCAGTACCAGTACAATGCCGACCTTGCTCCCACACGTACCCAACTCCAGGGTATGTCGTTGGGGTCAAGTGAAGGTTTCAAGGAGTACGCACAAAGATGGAGAGACCTTGCTGGAAGGGTGCAACCTCCGTTAACTGACCGGGAACTCGTTGATATGTTCTTGGGGACCCTATCCGGGCCATTCTTCAATCACCTCATTGGTAACTCATCTGCTGGATTTACCGACCTCATCCTGACTGGCGAAAGAATTGAAGCTGGTATCAAGTCGGGGAAGATTCAAGAGGCCACACCTTCTGATATTCATAAAAAACCTTACACGGGAAAGAAGGAATCCAATGCTGTATACAGTCAAAAGAATCGCCGTGATCAACATGCAGGGGCAGTCATGATCTCTGGTTCTGCACCACGCCGTCAACCACAAAGGGGAAACCAGCAAAGGCCGGAAGGGCCTAAAAGGCAATTCACCAACATTAACATGCCTTGGTCACAAGCATTGCAGCATATGGTGAAGATGAACCTGATTGCAGTAATCAACCCTCCTGCCAATCCTAAGACCTCCTCTCCTAGCTACAATCCAGAAGCAAGGTGTGCCTATCATTCTGATAGCCCGGGGCACGATACTGAGGACTGTTGGGCACTGAAGTACAAAATTCAGAACATGATCGATGCCAAAGAGATCGAGTTCGAGCCTGCGGAGACTCCCAACGTGATCACCGCTCCATTGCCAAAGCATGGCTAAATTTTTGTTCATTTGATTTCAAGTTGTATTTTTCCTTTTCTTGTTCAGATAAACAATTATTGTGTTAAACTCTTTTATTTCATGAATGCATTACACATGTCTGTCTTGAATTAATTATGTTTACTATGCTTAAAACTGCTTTCATATTTTTTGCGATGGTCAATTCTTAATTGAAAATTCTAAACCTCTTGAGGGAGGATGACGAAAACAATACCACAATTTACAGTATGCTTTTGAACAGACCCCGCTGATGAGGTACAGGCATTGTTTCAATTCCTAAACACTGGAGTTATAAGGATGATAATCCCTCGTCAACCCATCAGAGCCAAAGAAGTAGGAGTTTGTATTTTCGAAAATCAAAACCCTTAATCATAACCTGGGGCAGGGTAGTTCTCTCAGTCGATCCAAGTGCACAATGAATGTCACTAAATGAGTTTTTCAAAAACAAAAGACAGTGATGGTTCCGAACAATCATAAGGACAGGCAGTCATTATCAAAAAAAATTCATGAATGAAAAGCCCAAAAAGTCAAAACCAATAAAGAAGACTTACCAAACTGGGGCATCCCGCTGACTGTAATCCCAAAAAGGAAACAGTTCAGGCAAAAAAAAAAAAGAAAGGGATAACTAAATCAAAAAAAAAAAGAGGTCTCACAAACCCTCAGCAAAAAAGGGGATGATTGCCTATTCAAATAAACGTTCAATATCCGAATCATCACCGGAAAATCAGAGCAAAGACTCAAACAAGGTCTAACGCACGATCAACTGAGTTTAGGTTTGGAGAACATCACGAAGAGCGGGTGGGTACAAATAATTTGAGCCTTTATCCTTTGTTTCTTAAACCGTGAACCAGGCCACGATATAACTCTTAAAAGTCCTAGCTGAAGCATGGGTTAGTTCGAAAGCATACTGTTACGAAGGTATCCTGACTCCTGAAGGTTTGCTGTAAAATATTGAGTTGACATCGCACTGTATTACAAAAAATGCATTTTCAAAATTCAAGACAGACATAGACTTTTGCATTCTTAAAATAACCTTGTTTGCATATGACTACTTGTTTGAACAAGCAGGGAAATTCGCACGATGAACACCTTGTGAACAGAAGAACCTCCAATCAAGGGGCACATTGCTCATTATCTGGGGCATGGCAAAATACTTCCAACAGGGGCAACTCCCTACATTCTGAGAGCGTGGACATAGTCGAAAAATACTGTGCATAATCAAAGACCCGCTAGGTTGACATACCTAGGCAAAAATAAGGGCTTCCCGGCGAACTAAAAGGGTTCGGGCAAAATGAAGGGATGAAACGAAAAACATGTACACCCGGCAAGTCGAAAACCTGAAAAGGCGGCTTGGGCAAAAATGGGTATCCCGGTGGACTGAAAACCCGAAAGGGCGGTCCAGGCAAAAGTTAGGGATCGAAGCGTACGACTATGTTCCGGTATCTCGTCACTTGCCTACCCGAAGATTTGTCGATCACCCGCACAGGTATCCTCTTCCCTCACCTCCGAAGCAGGGGCAATAATGAGCTATCCAGGCGATCCAATTGCTCTGTCAACCAAATTACAAAGGACAGATCAACATAAAAATGATTACCATCTACCTTTACAAATTCCAGATCGTGGGCTAACGTCCGAGACCAAACAGGACAATTATCTACTTAATCAGAATCATGCAACCCAACACCGGTTTCTGCTCAACCTTCAGACAAAGTCATACACAGACTCCTCCTCCATAAGATGACCTAACCCCGGTTCATCAAGAAGTTTTACACAAACTTATCCCGAAGCAACCTTACCCCGGTTCCTCCAGAAGTTTTTACACAAACTTATCCAAGTAACCTTACCCCGGTTCCTCCAGAGATTTTTACACAAACTCAACCAAATAACCTTACTCCGGTTCCTCCAGAAGTTTTTACACAAACTTATCCAAGTAACCTTACCCCGGTTCCTCCAGAAATCTTACATGGATTTATCACAAGTAACCTTACCCCGGTTCGTCAAGAAGTTTTACACGAACTTATCCCGAAGTGACCTAACCCCGGTTCCTCCAGAAGTCTTACATGGACCTATCTCAAGATGACCTAACCCCGGTTCATCAAGAAGTTTTACACAAACTTATCCTGCCGTAACCTAACCCCGGTTCCTCCAAGAGTCTCACATGGACCTATCTCAAGATGACCTAACCCCGGTTCATCAAGAAGTTTTACACAAACTTATCCTGCCGTAACCTAACCCCGGTTCCTCCAAGAGTCTCACATGGACCTATCTCAAGATGACCTTACCTCGGTTCGTCAAGAAGTTTTACACGAACTTATCCTGCGGCAACCTAACCCTGGTTCCCCCCAGAAGTCTTACATGGATTTAGCTCAAGATAACCTCACCCCGGTTCATCAAGAAGTTTTACATGAACTTACCTCACCAAGCAACCCTACATCGGTTCCCTCTCTTCAAGATGCAGTTTTACATGGACTCGTCACCCAGAAACCCTACACAGGTTCTCCCTTTCCAAAAAAACGAAGTTTTACACGAACTCATCATCAAAGTAACCCTACCCAGGTTCCTTCTCCATTTCAGATACAGTTTTACACAAACTCATCAGCATGCAACCCTACATAGGTTCCCCCTTTCAACTTATAAAATTACATTCCAAAACTCCCCAGAAGAGTCCAATCCAGTTTCCCCAGGAAAATTGGAATTCATCTCTCCAAGCAGTAAGCTTATCCCCAGTAGATTCTGGAAGCTTATCCCCTCGCAGAGCACGAACGCGTCGTCCGGCTTTATTCAAAGAGTTATTTCCTTAACAGGATATAACTGGGTTATCCTCAGCCAAAAGCCACGGAAAGGTCATCGTCAACATAGTTCTTTCCTATCCCCAGCGAAGTCCATTAACACTTCCAACAACAAAGACATCCTCAGCAAATTACTGCTATCAACACTCAGCAAAGCATCTCTATCCCCACAGAGTATTGCTTCCCAGCATGATCGCTAGAATATCTTTTCTCCCCGCAGAATCTTCCATTCGCCAAGTTTATTCCGCAACGGAGTCATCTTCTCCTACCGGTATCCTTGCAGTTATCATCCCCAGCGGAAGCAAAATCTATTCTTCGACATCAGCCCAGGATACGACTTCCCGGCACCCGTCAAGGATTCACTTTCCTAGACAAAAATATACATGAAACATCACATACATCATTATAGCATGCATGTACACATCATATCTTACAAATCTCATTTATGTTGAGAACATCATTGCTTGATCCATATCATGCATTGCATATGACTGACTTTTACCTTTCAGGAAAGATCCAGTTAAGTTCTCAAGCTACATTTCAAGACCTAGACCGGTTCAGTTAAATCGTCCCAAGATTTTCCTGATGCTTATCCAGTCAAAGGCCTTCTCTGGTTCAGTCAGATCGACCCTAAGATCTCCCTGATGCTTATCCAGTTGAAGACATTTCAAGACCTAGACCGGTTCAGTTAAATCGTCCCAAGATTTTCCTGATGCTTATCCAGTCAAAGGCCTTCTCTTGGTTCAGTCAGATCGACCCTAAGATCTCCCTGATGCTTATCCAGTTGAAGATATTTCAAGACCTAGACCGGTTCAGTTAAATCGACCCTAAGATTTTCCTGATGCTTATCCAGTCAAAGGCCTCCTCTGGTTCAGTCAGATCGACCCTAAGATCTCCCTGATTCTTATTCCAGTAGAAGACACCCAAGATTTTTCTCAACGAGCGTTGTTGAAGTTAAAATCGCCCAAGGTTCTCTTACCATCCATGCTGAGGCAGTAACCATCCCTGGTTCATTCATCAGCGTTTGAAGCTCCAGACTCAGCTCCTGTAACCAGTCAGGACACATCTATACCAAGCATCTAAAATCAACTCCTGCAACGTGTCAGGTACTCATTTTTTCTTTTGCAGGTATGCAGGTTCTCGCTAAGGAATCTCTTACGCGATCAATCTCTAAATGGCATCTATAAGCCCATTCCCACCACACTGCCACTATGTGAGCGCAAATTTCTGGGCACTCTAGTGTCCAATCATCTTTTACCCTCGGATTACGAAAGGCACGTCAGCCAATCTGCATCCTCAGGTCTAAGAAGATTGAACAGGGGCAACTGTTATACCCCAAAATTTGCCCTCCCATATTCCTCGAGAAATTGCCAAGCCAAGCTACAAAATTCCCCAAGGGTTGTGCAGTGCAACAGTCTCCCATACAGTCAAAACTAGGGTTTGAGTTCTGATCAAGAAAATGAAGTGTTCAAAGGTTCAATCAAGTCTCATATGCTTACAAACATGGTCAAGCATCCTCATATCAAGTTTCAAGGCATTCAGCTCAAAATTGCACAGTCAAAACCCTAAATTGCACTACAGTCAACTGTAGGGGCAAAATGGTCATTTGGCAGTCAAAAGTTCAAATTTTTGGTCAACATATCATTTTGAAGCCACAAACATCATTTGATCAATGCTTGATCATGATTCTCAAAATTTGGCTCAGAAATCATCAAAGATGCAAAAGTTGCTATATTTGGACAGCTGAAAAAGTCAACTGAAATTGACCAGGGCATAACTTTCACATGGATTATCAGAAAAATTCCATCCAAAGCTCATTTTGAAGAGAAAGACATTTCCTACAACTCATTTTCATACTTCAAGTCCAAGAAATGCTCTCACAAAAAGTTATCAATTTCAACATTATAGGTCATTTTCAAAAGTCAACAAAAAGGGACTTTAAGTCAAAGACCATAACTTGAGATTGGTAAATCAAAATGACATGGGACCAAAGGAATTGGTTAGAGGACTCAAAGACCTTTCCAAAATGTCCAAGAACATGTGAAAAGCTTAAAAATTGAGCAAGTTATGCCTTGTAGAAGTTGGGAAATTTTTGTGAAATGGCAAAAGTCAACTATCCTTGAAACTCCAATTTTTGACAAAAGGGCCCACTTTCTTCCACTTGATTCATCCTTGTCATGCCACACACGTGTCCCATGATTAATTTCAAGACCAAATATTGATTTTTCTATTTTATTTAATTTTTGATAATTTAATTCATTTTAAATCTTTAAAAATTCAAATAAAATTCAAAAACCAATGGAATAGTGTCATTTGAATTTGGACAACTTCCATATATCATGGGCCAACTCAAAAACTCAGGCTAGGGTTAAATTGCACACTAAGTCTTGGTCTTGGCTTAAAAGAAGGAAAATTGGTTAATGGTGAAAACCCTAGGACTAGTTCTTTCATGAGCATGAATTAAGGCCAACTAACAAGCTAATTCTCTTCCATCATAAGCACTAAGTCAAACCCTAACCATAACACATCAAAGGATGCGCTAAAAAGCTGATTGCAACATTGAAATTTTGGGATAAAAACACAAAACTGATTTAAAAGTTGGAGAAAGTTTTAAGCCTTAATTCTTTTTCTAATAGCTTCCTGGACCATTTCTGAACACATCCCAATTCCAAACATCTTTCAAAACTCCAGGAATTGGTAGGGAGAACTCAAACTGTGTCACATAATTTTTGAAATCGCATATCACAATTCATACGTCCTTTTGCATTTTTATTGATGAATTCTTGTTCCTTACAAAGTTTCTAAGCTAACCATGGTGTTTAATTGCATTTTTGTTGACCATACGCGATTTCACCATGTTCACATTTTAGGGTTTTCAGGTTGTGATTTTAGGGCTTTCTCAATACTGTAAAATTAGCCTTCCAAACCATGATAGTCATATTCAGCAAGCCTAGACGAAGGAAAAGCACCACTCGCGCTCAATTTATTGGTCCTATAGCGCTAGTCACTATTTTTCTAAAAGCTACTTTAAGCCACGCGTGAAAACCGTTTCCATAGACTTTTGTTTCAAAAAAAAAGAATGAACAACGAAGGAGATGATGTGCTGTCTAGCAGTGATTGGCCAATTTTAAATTTTCGCGCTTAGCCACTAACGCTTTTGTTCTTTTCTTTTGTTATTTGTTTATTATAATATGTTAATTAACGCGTGGTAGCTCAGCTGGCAGGTGGACGTACTTGTAGCATCAAAGACCTGGGTTCGAATCCCAGGTCTGAACAAATTCCATATTATTTTTCATTCACAATTCCTATGCGCTTCAGTGACGTAGGCATACCATGCATCCTCAATGATCAAGCCTACACGCGTCCCAGGGTATCCACATCAAAGGCTAGGATTGAAGAACATGCTACGCCTTAGTCAAACGTGTCACACATGATTCAAAAAGTCCAACAAATTTGCAGCTTAATGGGCCAGAGTTCTAGGGCCTGCACCTCCAGTTCTAGGGTCACCCCCCCTTGGTTTGCTTTGCTTTTCATAATTTATTTTTTTATTTATTTTCATTGTTTTAATTAATTAATTGTTTTCTTTACAAAATATAAAAACATCACAAAAAAATCAGAAAAAGGATAAGAACATAAAAAATATTTATTTTATTTATTTTCCTGTAAATAATTAATATGTAAATTATTTAGTTTAGTTAGGTTTTTTAACTTTAATTCCTTTTAATAAAAATCCAAAAAAACATAGCATTAGGTTAATGACTTTTTTTTATTCCTTTTAACTTTCCTTGTTTTTTGCCATAATATTAGTAATTTTCATAATTAAACTTGTAAACTAATTAGGGTTGCATTTAGGTTAGATTTTACTACTTTCTTAATAACTAAAAATCCAAAAATATAGCATTAGGTTTAATGACTTTTTATACCTTTTAAATTTTCCTTTTTTTTATCACAATATTATTTATTTATTTATTTTATTTTTATAATTAAATGTACATAAGTAAAAATTAGGGTTTAATTTAGATTAATATAACATTTTCACAATAACTAAAAAACATTAGAATTAGGATTTGCATTTCAAATTTCATTCTAAAAAGTTCTTTTTCTTTTAAATCTTAAAAAACACAAAAACACCAAAAAAACATTTAATTTTTAACTTTCATTTTAATTCCTCATTAATTTGATATTTTGCAAAAGGGTCCAACGCCCGTCACTTTAATTATTTTGTTTCGCGCATTTTACTTTGTCGCTTATTATGATTATGTACATGTCCCAAAGCCTTGTAATAATTTTATTTCTTGCACTTTTATTCGCTTTATCTATTTTTCAGTCCAAATCGGGTCCGGTTTAATTTTGGCGATGTGGACCCGCGCCATTTGTAATAGTTTAGATTTATTTTCCCGCAAATATATAACTGTTAAAAAGCATGCAAGAATGAATGTCTTAATTAAAATCAAGCGTAGAACACAAATAAACATGACAAGACAAATAACTGAAACATGACGCACAATTCGCACACACCACCCCTAGGGTACGCCTCACCTGTTGCCTTTCGAAAGGTGGTCGTCGAGTAGAGGACGTCTTAGTAAGTCCTCATGATCCGGGAACCTGGCATGAGGGTAGCTTCTAAGGTGTCTTCCCATTACTCCGGTGATCACCATGTCCCTACAAACTCGAATTGACCCGAACACCTCCAACGGTGGTGCCACCTACCTCTCAATGGTGGGATGGCACTACTTTAAAGGACATTTACACAGACGAATTCCTTAGGGTAGGTAGACGACTCATGGATACTTGCTCTCTTCAAAACAAACTGAAATCTTTTCACACCAACACATTTTCAAAAGCTTTCAAAGCAAACTTTTCAAACACTCTGACGTACAAGTCGAACTGAAAATTTTCAAAGAAACTTTTAAAACCCACAATTGAAAAGCAAGCAACCATTTTTGAAAACACAATGAGCAAGTATCTAAGAGCCCATGGATAACCATGGATAGAAAGGGTGCTAACACCTTCCCTTTCTATAATCTACCTCCCGAACCGAGAGCAATCTCTATTAAGGAATTTTTCTGTGCTTTTGTCCTTTCCATTTGGAGAAAATAAAAGACGGTGGCGACTCTTGCTTCCGCGACATTTCGCGAACCAGCGTTAAACAGTCAGTTCCAGATCCACCGATCACAATGTCTTAGTAAGTCCTCATGATCCGGGAACCTGGCATGAGGGTAGCTTCTAAGGTGTCTTCTCATTGCTCTGGTGATCACCATGTCCCGAACCTCGAATTGACCCGAACACCTCCAACGGTGGTGCTACCTACCTCTCAATGGTGGGATGGCACTACTTTAAAGGACATTTACACAGACGAATTCCTTAGGGTAGGTAGGTTCTCTAGATACTTGCTCTAAATTCAAAAACAAATCAAACATACTTTTCACACCAACACGTTTTCAAAAAGCTTTCGAAAGCAATTTTTCAAACACTCTTGAGGACCGATACAAGAGTCGAACTGGAATTTTCAAAGAAACCTTTTTTAAAACCCACATTGAAAAGCAAACAAACCATTTTTGAAAACACAAATGAGCAAGTATCTGAGAGCCCATGGATAACCATGGATAGAAAGGGTGCTAACACCTTCCCTTTCTATAACCTACCTCCCGAACCGAGAGCAATCTCTTTAAGGAATTTTTCTGTGCTTTTGTCCTTTCCATTTGGAGAAAATAAAAGACGGTGGCGACTCTTGCTTCCGCGACATTTCGCGAACCAGCGTTAAACAGTCAGTTCCAGATCCACCGATCACACAGCCGAAGTTCAGACCACCTATCAACAGTCTCCAAATGGCATCTATAATCCCATTCCCGACATCACAAGGCTGATACCACTTCATGCAAGTGCAAATTTCTGGGCACTCTAGTGTTCAATCATCTTCCACTTTTGGATCACGAAAGGCCCGAAAGCCAATCTATATCCTCAGGTTTAAGAAGATTGAACAGGGGCAGCTGTTGTACCCCAAAATTTTCCCTCTCATATTTCCCAATACATTGCAAGAAAAATCTCCAAGTGGCTCAAGATTGCTCAAGAGTTGGACAGTCAAGCTATCTCCTAAGGCATTCAACCTCAAATTAGGGTTTTGTGTTGCATCAAGGTCCTTACATCCAAATGACCTCAAGTTCTCCCCAATGTCCTAATATGTTCTCAAAGTCATCCATGTCAAGTTTCAAGCCTTGCAGAGGAAGTTTTCTCAGTCAATTGCTCAAAGGGTCCAAAATTCGACTGTGCTAGGGCAAAAGTCAATTGTGACCTACAAATAGTCAAACTTCAAGATTTTTTTGTCAACATTCTAATTTTGGAGGATATTTCATCATTTGATCAAGTTTTGATCATGATTCATCAAGGATTTCTCAAAACTCATCAAGACTCAAAAATTGCTAAATTAGGGTTTTGTAGTAAAAGTCAACTCAACTTTGACCAAGCATAACTTTATCATACTTTATGAGAAATGAACCATCCAAATCTCATTTTGAATAGGATGCAATTTTCTACAATCCATCTTCATACCCCAAGATCAAGAAATGCACTCACAAAAAGTTACAAATTTGGACATTATAGGTCATTTTTGAAAGTCAACAAAAACACCTTTTTTGCCAAAGCTTATAACATGCGCATGGAATATCAAAATGAGATGATACCAAAATGTTTGGTTAGAGAACATCTCAAGCTTTCTAAAAAGTCCAAGAACACTTCCAAAAGTTCAAAATTGAAGAAGTTATGCACTGTTGAAGTTGGGCATTTTTGCAAAATTGCCAAAAGTCAACTATCCCCAAAACTTCAAATTTTGTCAAATGGGACCATTCCTTTCCACTTGATTTGATCTTGTCACACTACACGCGTGTCCTAGATTCAACCTTGTGACCATTTGTCAATTTTATTATTTAATTTGATTTTTTAATGAATTATTTCATTTTAAATCAATTTAAATCAAATAAAATCCAAACATTGATTATTTGATCTCTTTTTGGCTATTTCAGGATTGAATCATCATCATCAAGTGAATCAAATCCGTATCATACATTCCATGTGCAAAAAGATTGGATTTTTGGCAAAATTGGAAAGTTATCAATGGTGAATCAAATCAAATCTCCAAGCATTGATATACAAGGATTCAACTCACAATTGTTGACCTAATACAATGCAGCATACATATACAAGCTAAAGCACACGAATTCAAGGGCTAGAGACTGCAAGAACCTCAAGAACAAAACTTGAAAATTGACCAAAAAGTGTGAAACTGAAATCGTGCATAGAGGCAAATTCAGGGGCAAATCTCAACACTAATCCATTGCTGGACATCCACTGAAGCGAAGCCAACTCAAAACCAATTTCCATACACGCACAAAAGCCCTGCAAGTGTCTCAGAAAAATGCTTTTCTTTTGAAATCGTAGATCCTTATTCTTGCATTTTTCTTGCAAAATCTTTTCATATTCATAATTATCATCCAATTTGCAAGCTTTCTGCATTATTTGATTGCATTTATCTGGCCTGTAACACCATAGCCGAACCTAGGGTTCCTGGTTTGTGTTTTTTGGGTATTTCTTTTACAGGCAAAATCAAGGTCCAAGAATGGTATAGGTTTGTTCAGGAAGCCTAGACGAACATAACCATGGTCTTGGAAGGAATTTTCATGGCTTAGAATCAATTTTTGGAATGTCCTGCGAATTTAGCCGCAGATATAAATTCGCAGGTAAATATCCAGGGTTGAACAAAGAAGATGAAGTGTGGCCCTCCCCCATTGGTTGATTCATAATTCGCGCTTTATTTTTATATATTTTTTGATCCATTAACTTGTTTGTCTTATTATTATTAGTTTCCAATATGATAACAATAGAAGTGTGATGGTTGAGTGGCAAAGGCGTTAGTTCAAAATCCAACAGGACCTGAGTTCGAATACCAGGTCCCCATATGCCTTGTTATTATTTCCATTCATGTGATCCAGTGTAGATTCAGGTTAAGGGCATACCATACACCATCAAATATCGAAGCACCAGATGGCCCAAGGCCAGATCTGGTGATTCAGGTTGGATGTCCACCATGGGGTTGAGTCAATGGGTGCACACTGAATCATGAAAGTCAACACAGGCCAAGTCAATTGGGCCTTGGGAATTGCTATCAAAACCTCCCAAAAGCAGGCCCAAACCTCTAACTCTCTCTATTTTCTATTTTATTTATTTATTTTGTTTAATTATTTTTCATAATTTAACTAACCAATCAAACTTTTTCCTTAATAAAATTAAAAACCAAAAAAAATTTATTTATTAAAATTAAATTTCAGCATTTTCTTTTATTAATAATATTAATTTAATTAATTTAGTTTTAATTAGGAATAACTTTAATATTTTTGTAATAATTAAAATTAATTTAGGCGATTAGGTTTTTATTAACATTGATCAAATTTTTTATTTCTTTAAATATAAAAAATACAAAAAATATTATTTTTATTAATTAATTAATTAATTTATTGATTTAATAATTAACTTAATTTAATTTCTTCCATAAATTCAAAAATAAACCAAAAATCTTTTCTTGAATAACAAAGGGTCAAGACCCTAGAAATCGCCCGATTTAATTTCCCGCACGCGTTCCATTTATCATATTATTGTACTTGTTCCCGGAATGTAATAGCTTAATAGGACTTTAAACATTTTTATCGCTTTATTTATTTTTTGCACTTTAATTTCAAGGGTTACTTTTGGCGATGTAAATACCCGACGCCTTGTAATAGTTAGTTTAATTTCCGCAATTTAATTTCCGCAACTTATAAACTGTTAGATGTTCGATAATAGGGAATGCATGACAAGATCGAATGTTTAAACCTAAAATCAACATAGATAACCATTGACATGTATAAAGATAAAATTAACCGAAATAACACACTCGTACATGCACACTCTTAGGGTACACCTCACTTGGTTGCCTTCGAACGTGGTCATTGAGTATAGGAAGTTTTAGAGGTCGCCTTCCTGTCCAAAGATCATAGTTACCTCGAAATAGTTGCCTCGGAAAAATGATCTAAGACATTAGGGTTACCGCTAAGGCGTCTTAACATTGCTTTAGTGACCGCACGTCCCTTAATCGAATTGACCCTTAAAACTCTAACGACGATGCTACCTACTCATCAATAGTGGGATAACATTGTCTAAAGGACATTAGCACAGATTGGTTCCTTTTTCGAGTAGGTAGATGGTTCTTAAGTACTTGCTCTCTCAAAACAAAACAAAATGTTTCACACTTACACCCCTTTTCAAAACAAAAACTCTTTCAAACCCACAAACACAAAGAAAAGCAATTTTTGAAAACACTTTGAGCAAGTACCTAAGAGCCCATGGATAACCACAGATAGAAAGGGTGCTAACACCTTCCCTTTCTATAATCTACCCCCCGGACCCGAGAAATATCTCGAAAAAGGAATTTTTCTGTGCTTTTTTCCTTTCCTTGTTGGATAAAATAAAAGACGGTGGCGACTCTTGCTTACCGCGACATTTTGGGAAAACAAATGCAAAATGCGAACCAGCATTCCAAAAAACAGTCAGTTCTCTCCCACCGTATCACAGAAGGTGAATGTAGTTTGTGACATTTGGAAATGTTCTCTAGGTTCTCAACAATTACAAAAGATTCAAGGGTTACAAGGTGTCCCTTAAAGTGCTAATAATCGTCAAAGAGTTGAATCAATTATCCATAATAATACGCTCCAAGTCTTTGTGTGTGGCAATCCACTTTAACCCCACTAATTTCTTGTCTGAGTGATTGTCCTGAACTTAACGTTAATGGGGCAACTCTCAACTTTGCTTACGAACATTTTTTTACACAATCTCACCAAAGATGAACAACATTTAACTCCTCCTTACAAACAATCTATTACAAATAACAAACTTCACACAAAAACATTAGATACCCTAAATACCACTACTCTTCCTCAATCACTCAATCTTTAGAGATGAAGGTCCACAATCATGGATAATGACTAAGGTTGAAGATGATAAACAGTGCCAAAGGAATCCCATACACACATTATACAATTCACAAGATAAATACATGTACTTTTTCAAAATATATGGTAGTTAGTACTCCCTCCGTTCCAAAATACTTGTCACATTTAGAAAATTATTTGTCCTAAAATATTTGTTACTTTAAGTTACCAATGCAATTTTAATTTTCATCTTCCAATTATATCCTCTAATTAATACTCTTGATTTATTATTTTCCCACTTTGCATTAATGCTAACTCGAATACATCAATAATTAATAAGGATAATTTCGTAAAATCACTATTCTCTTTCTTTCATTTATTATATTTTCTTAATATGTGTGAAAGTGTCAAATAAGGGTGGAAATAGGCGAGGCCGGCCTACAGGGGCCTATGGTCTAGTCTATTTCAGGTCAGACCAGACTTATTTATTAAAAAGGTCAGACTTAAGCTTTTTTAAAAGCCAATTTAATTAAATAGGCCAGACTTAGACTATTAAAAAAGTCTATGAAACCTTATAGACCGACCTATATATATATATATATATATATATATATATATATATATATATATATATATATATATATATATATATATATATATATATATATATATATATATATATATATATATATATATATATATATATATATATATATATATATATATATATATATATATATATATATATATATATATATATATATATATATATATATATATATATATTAAAAATATCATAAATAGGTTGGTCTATATATCCATATAGGAGTATATTAGAAAAAGGCTAAATAGGCTAACATATATATATGCATATATATTAGAAAAATGCTAAATAGATTGGTCTATATATACATATATAGGCGGACTTATAAGATTTCTTAAGTAATACAGATTTATTGAAAATCTTAATGAGAAACAGATTTTTAAATAGGCTTTCAGGTCAGACCATACTTTTAAATAGGTCAGACCAGGTCAAAAAATGAGTCTACAGTAAGGCATTAGCCAGACTCAGGTCTTATAAGTTTATCGTAGGCCAGACTAAAGTCTTATAAATCCTAGCCTAGCCTAGCATATTTCCACCCCTAGTGTCAAATATGACAACTAATTTAGGACAGATAGAGTATATGCTATCGATTTTTTTGTTTTGAAAAAAACCAATATATATATATATATATATATATATATATATATATATATATATATATATATATATATATATATATATATCTGGCCTGAAAGCTTGAGTGGGCCCAGTCTAAGGCATCTCATGGGTGCCACCCACCGACCGTGACCAGGACTGCCCGCACCTGTCGGGTAATACCACCTTCTTGCCCTTCTGATCCAGCTCTGATCTGAGATGCCCGTCGAGCATGTTTCCCAGTCCGCCCAACTCCAGCGTCGTGCAGACCACCAGGGACCGACCAGAGAGTTTCCCACGATCAACCTCCTCCCCGGAACCAACGGCTAGTTGCGGGCACATCTTCCCCGTTTGACCAACTCCTGAAAGTTACCTGATTTTTGGACCCACATATCTAGGCGGGAAATCAGGAACCAATGGCCACGCGCCAGGGGCAGTATATAAACCCTCACACCCACGAGGCCCAGGTATCACATACTTACTACTCACTACCTAATATTTTGCTAGTACCATCTTGCTCCCGCTCTTACTTGATTGTTGGAGTACCTTGCAAGTATAACCCCTATCTCCTCTGCCTGACTGAAGATCATCCTCCAGTAACTCTCTAGGTTCTGATCAACCGCAAGATCAATATCGTCGTCTGTGGGAAACTTCTATCCCCATCTTTCTTCCCTCGAAACCTAAGATCAAAGCAATTCTTCTTTCAAGATCCACCTCTCATATCATGGCTGACCATAATGATATTTACCTGTCCGGAAAGACCATCCTTTCCCCTACTCGTAAGACTAATGGAAGCCAGGAACACCCTCACCTTGAGGATAACCTGGGCCTCTATGACGGACAAATTGCGTCCCCTGATTCCACTAACGCCCGGCGTAGCGACAAACTGCTCTTGGACGAAGGACGTTCCAAGAATCCGACTGAGGAACTGCCAGAAATATTGCAACCAGTTCCTATTCCTCTCAACACTGACCCGGCCATGGCAGCACTTCTCGCTGCCCTAAATCAGACCGACACCCTCATCCTTCAACAGAACCAGAGGATAGGAGCCTTGGAAAATAGGCGTTAAAAATCTCCTCCCCAGAGGACCCGAAGACGAAGTTCCTCTAGCGCATCACCACCCAGGCATGGTCCACCACCCAAGAAGGAAAGGTGCGATGTTTCTTTCTTCAAGAAACGCAATTGCACACCTCCTGCCTGAGATCAAGACTTCCCTTCGTTCAAGAAGAGGAAGGATAACAGGCAGATTGACCGCGCTCGATTGCTCTCTCCCGAGCCAAAACAAAAACGAATGAGCTCTTCCCCTCGACTGAACCTCGATGATTAACGGGGGAGAAATCATCATTCTCCTTCTCAATCTCCCGTCAACAGTGAAGATGACGATCCCCACGGCCCACTATCCAGGGAGATCACTGAAGCTCCACTCCCGTCGGCCTAGAGAATCTGCCCATTCTAGGGACCACGACGGCACGACAAACCCTGACGAGCACATCGAGAACATAGATGCGCTCCTCGACTACAGAAAGGTCAGGGGCGCCATCAAATGTAGGCTCTTCCCGACTACTCTCAGGAAAGGGGCGATGGCATGGTATAAAAGTTTGCCCGATGAATCCATCACCTCATGGAAACAACTTAGGAAGATGTTTTCAAGGCATTTCACTACCTCCCGACGACATCCTAAATCAGAAGCTTTGCTCGAGGCAATCATATAGGACAAAGATGAATCTCTGTGAGCTTACATTGAGCACTTCAACAAAGAAGCGGTCCAGGTCTCGACAACGGATAACATGAAGAAATACCTGCTCGAGTGCGGGCTTCGTCCTTGCAGCGACTTTGCCAAGGTTATGGGCATAGAAACACCAGCCATGCTCGACTCCCTTCTACTGAAGGCCCAGGTGTACATAAACTACGAGGAAAAGGAGGCGGCCAACAGCGCCCAGGGATCCAGGCACAGGGAGAGTGCCAGACCCTCAAAGAATGATGAGCCCTCGACATCCCATCGGAGGGAGAAGAAACGGGAGGATAGATCCCGTGACCCAAAAGATTACAAGGGGCTGGCTAGTCGCTTCCAGGACTAGACCCCCCTGACAACCTCGAGGGAGCGTATTCTTTCTGAATGCGCTAATTCTGAGTTCAAACAAGCCGGGGTACACTTCCCCCGATAAACATCGTCGAAGCCAGGAACCGATAAAAGCAAATACTGCAGGTTCTATAAGAGTCACAGCCACAACATAGAGGATTGCATTCACCTTAAGGATGCAATCTAAATTTTAATTAGAGGCAGGCACCTCAAGGAATACAAGAAAAAAGAGGTCGCCTGTGACGAAGCACCAGAGATGAAGAATGTCAAGGAAGGGAAGAAATCCCCCGACCTCGACACCATTTCGGTCCCCCTGAGAATCTCGCGGTCATAAGACTTCTACTTTCCGGACATGGAGAACGTCCCACTGTACTTCTCCACCCACAGCCCGTGGGAATCCTTTCCTGCAGCCATGGTCATTTCCGATGGAGGGTTCAACAGACATACAGTCGGATTGGTGAAGAGAAGGTTTGACCAACTCATCGAGGCCAACTCTGAGATAGATACCATGCTCGACAAGTTTCGAGGAGGATCTCACCCCCTCGCATTCTACAAGGAAGAGTTACCGAGAGGAGCCCCGAATTCGATCATCCCACTACTCGTGAGAGCTTGGATGGCTAACTTTGATGTGTGTCGCATTTTGGTCGGCCAATGCAGTTTGGTGGACATCGTGTACGCCCAATTGTTCAACACTTTGCAGCTGAACGAGAGCCACCTAACCCCCTATGTGGGGTTTTAATCTTCAAGGTTTCAACGGGGCAAGCACGAAGCCATGGGGGTACGTGGAGCTGATCGTCACTTTTGGCAGGGAAATAACGGCTAGAGCCATCAAGACCCAGTTCTTGGTGGTGGACTGCCCATATCTCTACCAATGCATCTTCGGGAGACCCACTCTCGTCGAACTCATCGCGGTCCCCTACATAATTCGTCTCAAGATGAAATACTACACGACCAAAGGTTTGGTTGCCACTCGTCATGGGGAGATCCAAGCAGCTAGGAGGTGCTTCGAAGCTTCTGCGAAGGGACTCAACTCCATCAACACCCATCCTCGAACAACCAATGGAGCCGTGCTGCCCTCCAGCTCCGAGGAATCCAAACCGCTGCCAAGGGTCGACACCATTGACCTCGACAATCGCTTCTCCATGGAAGACAGGGTCGAGCAAAGGAAGAAAGGGAAGGAGCCTATGGTCCAAGATGAAGGGTCAAACTCATTTGCTAGCCACAACGAGCCCTCAAGTCATGCACGTCCTATCCCGGACGACGACTTCGAGCTGGTTCCCCTTGGAGAAGACCCCACTAGGGGAGTAAAGATCGGAGCGGACCTCCCCGACCTGGCGAAGAAATAACTCAAAGCTTACTTGTGGGAGAATGTTGATCTCTTTGCCTGGAGTACGGACGAGATGCCCGGTTTAGACCCTGAGGTCGCATGCCATCACCTGACCATTGATCCCACCATCAAGGCGGTCGCACAATGCAAAAGAAAGTAGTCGACCGAGAAGTCACACGCTGCTGAATTAGCTATAAAAGACCTCCTAGAGGCACATTTTATTTCTGAAGCCCAGTACTCAACCTGGATCTCCAATGTAGTCCTCGTTAAAAATCTAATGGAAAATGGAGAATGTGCATTGACTATATTGATCTCAATCGGGCTTGTCCGAAAAATGCTTATCCCCTCCACTATATTGACAAACTGGTCGACAATTCGGCCAATTTTAAACTTCTATCTTTCATGGACGCATACTCTGGTTACATCCATATCCCCATGGAAAAAACAGATAAGAATTATACCGCTTTCATGACTTTGTCGAGTAATTATTACTACAACGCAATGCCCTTCAGCCTGAAAAACGCAGGCGCTACCTACCAGCGCATGATGAACAAAGTCTTTTCCAACGAAATAGGTGACATGATTGAAGTCTACATGGAAGACATGATCGTCAAGTCCACTGAAGAGCTCGACCATGCCGCTCACTTGAAAAAAGTGTTCAAACAAGCCCGAAAATGTCGGATGCGATTCAACCCGAAAAAGTGCACTTTCGGTGTACGGGCAGGAAAGTTCCCCGGGTTCTATCTGACAGAATGGAGCATCAAGGAGAACCCCGACAAATGTCGGGCCTTCTCCGAATTTCCGACGCCCACCTCAAAGAAATCCATCCAGATCTTGAACGACATGCTCACTTGTCTTTCCCAATTCGTGGTGAAATCCGCCCAGCACGCGACCCCTTGTTCAAACTCATGCGTAAGGAAGCCAACTTCGAGTGGACGCCCGAATGCGAGCAAGCCCTTGCCCATTTGAAAAGAGAGCTCTTGCAACCGCCCGTCTTATCCCGACACGGGAAAGACGAAGTCCTCTACCTTTATCTAGTTGTTGCCTTTGAGGCAATAAGCGCAACAGTAATAAGGGAAACCCCGGAGGGACAAAGGCCAATTTATTTCACGAGCAAAGCCCTGCAAGGCCCGGAAGCAAGATACCAACTAATCGAGAAAGTCGCTCTGGCCCTTATTAATGCTGCGAGGAGGCTAAGACACTACTTCCTGGCCCACACCATAGTGGTCCGGACGGATCAACCAATAAAACAACTGCTCGGAAGGCCAGACATGGCCGGTAGAATGATGAAGTGGTCTCTGGAACTCTCTGAATTCGATATCCAATAAAAAAGAAGGAAAGCCATGAAGGCTCAAGCCTTAGCCGACTTCGTAGCAGAAATGACCTCACCCGGGGATCCGGAAGGCTCGCGCCGCTGGACAATATTTGTCGATGGTGCCTCCAGCTCGACCGGAAGCGGCACGAGCATCATATTAGAGAACGAGGAAGGGACCCTGGTCGAAGTTTCCCTCGCTCTGTCTTTCCCGACCTCCAATAATCAAGCCGAGTACGAGGCATTCCTCACAGGCTTACGGCTAGCCGAAGATCTGGGAGCCGAGGAAGTAAAAATCTTCATTGATTCTCAGTTGGTCACCTCGCAAGTCCGAGGTGAATATCAGGTCAAAAACGACCAACTCGTCGAATATTGGGCCCTGGTCCAGGAGGAAAAAAAGAAATTCAGATATGTGGATGTTCAACACGTCCCTCGCGAACATAATATCCGCGTAAATGTCTTATCCAAACTGGCGAGCACAAAGAAGAAAGGAGGAAATAAATCTGTAATACAAGAGGTACTCCCTCAGCTGAACACCCAGAAACCAGCTGCCACCCTAGGAGTATTCGCCATCAGGGACAGAGATTGTTAGATGACCTCCGTACACGATTACCTCACTAAAGGAAAACTCCCTGACGACCCAAAATAATCAATCATCGTTAGACGAAGGGCCTGCTCATACATATTGGTCGAAGGCAAACTCTACAGAAGAGGGTTTTCCATCCCACTCCTTAAGTGTGTCGATCGAAGCGCGACGGAACGCATACTGCTCGAAATCCACGAGGGCATCGACAGTCAGCATCTGGGAGGAAGATCCCTCACGAGGAAAGCCTTGCGGGCGGGATACTACTAGCCCACCATGCAACACGATGCAAGAGAACACATGAAGAAATGCGATAAATTCCAAAGACACGGGGACATGCATTTAGCTCCTCCTAGCGAGCTCAAATCCCTCTTCTCTCCCTGGCCCTTTGAATGGTGGGGACTAGATCTCCTCGGCCCATTCGTGGTCAGAACCAATCAGAACAAATATCTGATAGTAGTGGTCAACTACTTCACCAAGTGGATAGAAGTTGAAACCATGGACAAAATCACTGCCCAAAATGTCCTTCGCTTCCACAAAAGAAATATTCTAGTTTATTTCGACATCCCACAAGCAATAGTCACCAACAACGGAACCCAGTTCACGGATCATACCTTCCATGAATTCTTCACAAAACTTGGCACGACCCAACACTTCGCCTCCTTCGAGCACCTCCAGACCAACAGTCAGGCCGAGTCTGCCAACAGGGTGATACTCAGAGGCCTTAAGAGAAGGTTAGACGAAACCAAGAAGCGTTGGGTCGAGGAGCTACACAGTGTGCTCTGGGCGTATCGAACAACCACTCACTCGTCTACCAAGGAATCTCCATTCCGGATAGCATACGGGACAGAGGCCGTTATCCTCGTAGAAATTGGGAAACCTACTAGACGAACCGAGGCACCTCTCAGCAAGGAGATGAACGACGTCGCCCTTAGAGAAGAGCTCGACCTGGTAGAAGAAATCAGAACGAGAGCGGCTCTGCGAGAGGCTTTGCTCAAACAAAAAATAGCCATGCTACGATGCTAAGGTGATACGTCGAGAGTTCGAGATTGACAACCTTGTCCTGAAGAGAAATTGCAAAGAATCTCACGAGGGCAAGCTCGCGGCGAACTGAGAAGGTCCTTATCGCGTCTACGCCAAAACCGGAACCAGAGTGTATTACTTAGAAAATTTACAAGGGGAACAGCTCGTTCGATCATGGAACACTAAAAAGCTAAAACAATACTACAGTTGAAAAGACTGAGCTGTCGGCAGGTTCAGTCGACAAGACAGACCCGCCTGAACCCGACCACGCGTGCGCGCCTAGGAACAAGCATAGCACCCAAAGTATGTAGAAAGGGTGAGGTTCCGCTCTGTGACGAGCATACACTTAGCCTGATGTGGATAACTTGACCGAGCTCCACAGTTTTTGTGCCATAACGGTAGAACGCCCGACTCGCGATGGGAAGTTCACGCTGCCGAACCCGAGTCCCTCGAAAATGAGACCTGGATTCTGGCTCTCGCCCGACATTCGCCCTGACAGTTTGATCGGTCTCCCCACACCGACGAACATATAAAACGAGCATATCCCCGATATAAACTCAGCAAAATACAAAAGTCATAATCGGCCTGACTTGTCAACAATCACACAAATAACACATTAAATATTCAAAGCAAAATGACCAATGGCCGAAAAATAAATAGAGCGACCACTTGGGCCAAAATTGTGCAAAAATTACATAAACGGGTAATAGCCTGGGAAACAACAAATATTACAAAAAACGGCACACATGCCGAAACAAATAAATGATCATCCCTCCGCTTCTCCTTCGACGATAGGCGACAATATAACGGGATCCCCAGCCGGTTGATCGATGACATCCCTCAGGTAGTCGGGAACCATAATCTATCTGTCAGTCACATAGTAATTGACCCCCATGCCCGAAGTATTGAGCTCAACACCGGGATTCAACACACGTATCTAATTCACCGTGTTGTCGAAGCTCCCCTCGGAAGCAGCCTGAGCATCATCCACTGCAAGATGGAAACAGGCAACTAGATCGGCCCGAGTCTTCAGGTCCTTGGTATCCTGCGGCTCGTCATCAGCGGGCGCTAGCTCGGCGGTCAAGGCTGCCACCCTCCCTTCGAGACTCTCTCTCTTGAGCGTGAAGGCGCTGTGCTCCTCGACCAACTTCCCCGACTCTGCCTCAGCCAACTTTAAGGCTTTGTCTTTATCGACCAAGGCCTTCTCGGTCGTCGCCAATTTTGCTCGGAGGTTCTTGATTTCCATCTCCCGGGATAAACTCCCCTCGATATACGCCACGGCTATCTCCAAGATCTGCATCAATCCACCCGCATATTGAGCCAACGTCGCCCTCTTTTCCGGATGACTCGTTCCCTCGAGAAGGAGAGATTCGGCCCTGGGAAGACGAAGTGTCGCACTCTCAAAAAAGGACCTCTCCAGCCACCAGGGAGGCGGATCATAAGCCCCTTTTCCCATCTACCCAGTAAGGTTAACGCTCCCCTCAGGTCAATGCCTTTTCTCCTTCAAGGAAATAACAAACAGAGATAAAGCAGTTGTGGACGGGGTCGAGGACGACCCACCTGGTCCAGGAGCAGGAGTTGGCCCCGCATTAGTTTGGGCATCCTTCTTGGCCTTTCTCGCCCGAGCAGCGAGTGTCTTGGCCAGACGTTCTTGAGCAGGATTCATATTTTATGTAAAACAAAGAAAAAACAAGACTCAATAAAACGACAGGTCAAACAAACGACGATCACATACTGGAAAAATAAAATCTATACCCGGATATCTAACGGGATCCTCGCTCTCAAGGAGCTCCTGGACGTTTATGAGACCCAACTCGAACACGGGCTCCCCGTTTCTGTCCAACACTGGCCTACCTCCTCGACCGACTCACTGGATCGGAGGAATTTGAGCAACAAACGAGGTCAAAGTAGTGAAGCTCGACATGTCCTCATCCCCAAGCTCCCCCTCTCTCCAAACATAAGAGCCCAACTCCTTATCGAAATGTATGCTAGTCCATTGGAACGGGAACTTGGTGACCAACGTCGCAGTAGGCTCCCCTAACTCGTTAATTCGAGGAGTCCAATCCTCATTGAGAGACAACCGACTCCTAAAAACATTCAGTAGTGCCTTCATCGACGTGGGCTATACCAAAATGTACTTGTCTTTGAAATGGCGCACAGACTCCAAGTAGGCCTTGAACAACTTCCCGCTGCCCTGTTTGAGGGAGACCCATCCCCACCGCCCGTCAGCCCGACTCCTCTGAATATGAAAGCAATAGAAGAACAACAGGATCATGGCCTCGATCTTCAGATAATCGCACACTATCTGGAATGCCCTCCCAAATGCAATCCTGTTCGGGTGCAACTGAGAAAGAGCCACATGCAGATGCCGGAAAACGGCCACTTCAAAGTCAGAAAAGGAAGACGGAGACCCATCTCCCGGAAAACTATGTCATATATAGGAATCCGCGTCATGTTATATCTTGAGCAAATCCTACTGTCTTTCCCGGGGATATACAACGACCACTCCTCCCGGGCTCCCTCCTCGTGTACATAAACGTCGGTGAAAACGTTTTTCCCGTGCTCGTAAAAGTATGATCGCCACTCCTAAGGGTCCTTAGCTACCCAATCTCGAGGATATTCGTCATATCGAGGAGGAAATAGGTCGTCTCGTGCCGAAGAGGTCTCCCCTATGTCGGGTCCCCCATCTGTTGATCCACTAGGTTTTGCTGCTCCCTAAAGATTTCTAATATGCTCGACGAGCTGCCACTGGTCTCGCTCGAAGATCACCTGGAATATTCTGTGGATTCGCTCGAAATGATAACATGCGCGTCGTCAGCCATAGCACCTGAAAAGCAGAGGAAAAGGGTGAGCTCGACATCAATGCCAGAACCACCCTTCCACTGGTAAACATGTGAAAGGGCGCTGGGAGACGAGGATCCTATCCCCGACCAGAACCCTCACTGAGGCGTGCTGCCAGACACAAAACACATAAAAAGTCCAGAAATCCACTAAGGTACTCTAACGGGCACAAGTTGCAGAAAAAACTCAAACCCAAAATGAATCACCTATAGCACGCCGCCAGGCCCCCGAGAGAGCTACACGGTGGCTCCGGCAGCCATGCGCCGCAAGAACGACGTCCGCCACCTAGGGTCTCTAACGATCTCATCCCTAACGGAAACCTAAATCATAATCACATGGATATCTAAGAAGCAAAAAACGAAAGCGATAAAACATGCAACAATGGAGAAACGGGAACTCACTGAGAGAAGAAGAGAAGAAGCTGGATGGCTGCAAACGAAGAAACTGAGCAAATGCTGGTGGTCGACCGTACTAATCGCCCCGTTCCTCTTGTATTTATAGCTGAAACAGTCCGCGCGTACAAAACGCACGCCTTGGGAACCCCAGGGTCGTCATCATGACACCCTAGCCCTAGGCCATCATTTGCGCCACTCGACCGACACGTTTCCCAAAACACGCTACCTCTCTAAATTCAACGGTCCCAACGGCAAACATTTTGCCTTCCTGACGAAGAAGTACAATGGACGAAATGCCCATTTCCCCGTCCTCCGAAAAGACATCAAAGTCTTCGCTCATGTGCCCAAAAGCAACGACTCGGGGCTACTGTTCTGGACTGGTCTGAAAGCTTGAGTGGGCCCAGTCTAAGGCATCTCATGGGTGCCACCCACCGACCGTGACCAGGACTGCCCGCACCTGTCGGGCAATACCACCCTCTTGCCCTTTTGATTCAACTCTGATCCGAGATGCTCGTCGAGCATCTTTCCCAGTCAGCCCGACTCTAACGTCGTACGGACCACCAGGGACCGACCAGAGAGTTATCCACGATCAGCCTCCTCCCCGGAGCCAACGACTAGTTGCGGGCACATCTGCCCGGTTTGACCAAGTCCTGACAGTTACCTGATTTTCTGGATCCGCATATCTAGGCAGGAAATCAGAAACCAATGGCCATGCGCCAGGGGCAATATATAAACCCTCACACCCGTGAGAGCCAGGTATCACATACTTACTACTCACTACCTAATATTTTGCTAGTACCTTCTTGCTCCCGCTCTTACTTGATCGTTGGAGTACCTTGCAGGTACAACCCCCTCTCTCCTCTGCCCGACTAAAGATCATCCTCCGACCACTCTCCAGATTTTGATCAACTGCAAGATCATATATATATATATATATATATATATATATATATATATATATATATATATATATATATAATATTTAAAAAATCCAATATTTAAGCATAAAATTTCCAGAAAATAATGCATTTTAACTGATATATTAGAAACAATAAACTAAAAATTTCCAATATTTTTTTTGTAATATCCGTATTTCTTCAAATGAACTCAAATTTTTTGATATTATATAAAAAAATCTCTCACTTTTTAAAAAACCATATATATTACACAAGGAAATAATATAATGGTAAGATAATTTCTTAATGCATCCTAAGTGTTTCTTAGGCACTGTTGTGAAATTCTAAAAATATTCCAAAAACCGGAAATACATTTTCAATGTGTATCCTATCCTATACACATATATAATTCATTCGATTTTGAAATTCGCTCTATTTTATGATAAAATTGATTATGGAAATACACCTCCAATATAAACTAGAAATGTATTTCCAATTTTTAATTAGCAAAAGAGGATACCTTTGTCCAAAAATCTATATACAAAAACAAGAAAATTAGAAGAAACATTTATAAAATATGAAGCAAAGAAAAATCATTCCAAAAGGAAACAATATATAAATATATATAAAAAAACATGGTTTAGCACATAACAATGTTTTTTAGAGAGTTAAAAACAGTAGAACTTAATTGTTAGCACTTAGCAATATTATTAGGATCATTTCCTAAAAATCAAGGTATTTTTCATAGTTAATGAGGGTGTTTTAAGTGTGGGGTGACACCTAAAAATCCCAAATTCTTGTGAACTAGGCCTAGGCCTAGGCCCATCGGACATATCAAGTATGCTTCTTCTCCGTTTTCACTTTCCTCTTTCCATTAAAAACCTGAGAGAGAAGCAAACACTTGAAGCTATTCTCTGTTATTCTTTGTAGAATCATTTCCTTCCTAGTATGTCGCATTTCCTACGAAAATCCCTTTCCTCGTTTCTATACAGACCAACGTTGTTTTGCTGTCGCCACTTCTCACATTCCCATCCCCACAACACCACTTCTCTGTTCTCTCCCACGTGGCTCTCAAGAAACAGTTACACAAACGGGCTATCTCCCACGCGGGCCCGCTTCTGGGCCTCTCAGCCCGCCGTCACCGAACCCTCAACCTCCGACGGTCTCACCGTCGAAGGAATTATATCCAATAACTGGACCATTCTCGATGAAAACGACGGCGATTGGAAGAGTCACGCAGCAGCTATAGCTCAATCTATTACCTTGATTAAACGCCGATTACAGGTAAATTAAACCTTTAACTAATCATGAATCATGATCATTTTTTGAATGATTAATGGTTTGGTAGAAATTGATTAGACAGTGTTTCTGTGTTTGTGGTGGCAGTGGAAGAAATTGAAGGTTAGGTTGAATATGTTATCAGTTCAGCTGAATAAGGAAGATCTTTGGGATGATCCTGTTCGTGCTGGTAAAATTAACAGGGAACATGGTTCGTTGCTTGGGAAAATGAAAGAGGTGAATGGATTGGAGAGAGAGTTACTTGAGCATATTGAAATGATAAAGCTCGCTCGTGAAGAGAATCATGAGGAGTTGGAATTGGTGGGGACTTCATTCATCATCTAGGCATGTATTTATCTGTTTTTTTTTTTTTTTTTTTACCTTAGGGTTTGAATTTCATAGAAAAGGGATTGGGTTTAAGAGATTGTAGCATAAGTGTTTATCATATAAGTGATTATATATAAGGTGTTTCTATAACAAAAGATATAACAAAGGGAAACTGATTTTATTTAAGGTATAAGACGTTTTTCATAGTATAAGGTATAAGTTGTTTTTCATAGATAAGTATCCCGGGGAGCTTATAGAAATAAGTTGAAAACAACTTATGGTAGTGTAAATATAATTAGCTGTTTTTATGATGCTATTTTTCATAGACAAGTTATCCCGAAGAACTTATAGAAATAAGCTGAAAGCAACTTATGGTCGTGTAATTGGCTGTTTTTATAAGCTTTCCTAGGCAGTCTTAGAATTGTTTATTATTGGAAAAACCCAGCCTTTGTCTCTGCCTCCCAAAAATTGAAGGAAAAGAACCAAAAAAACTTCAGTTTCTCCGCTGTTCTGATCACTGGAGGGTTTATCTTTAGTCTATTCACACTCTCAAAGAAACAAAATCCAAAAAAACTGAAACAATTTGTTTCCCTGTGAGAACTGAGAAGTGCTTAGGGTTTAACTTTTAATTACTACTATTATCATAGATTCGGGAAGTTTTGATGGCGCAGATTCAGGTTCTGCATCAAACTCCTGTGGCCGTTTCGACACATTAGAACGGTGTCATTGCCGCTCCAAACGGGAACTAGTTCGTTACAACGTCGTTGTACATTGGTAACCTAGAGCTGAATGTTAACAATTCACAACCCTACAATCTATTAATCGGGTTGGACAAGTTGTTTATGCTAGGGTTTGTAGGGATGAGTTAGGCCTAACCACAAATTATAAAATGGTATCTCGAGCCTATCGATTTGGGCCAGTCACCATTTATATGCGCACCAAGCCCGATAATGTTGGGCATAAGGGGGTGTGTTGGACAAACCGAGTCCCATATATGGACAATTTAGGCCATCCACCGTTTATATTCATGCACCAAGCTCAAATGTGCTGGGCGTGAGGGTGGTATTAGAAAAAAACCCAAGTCGCACATTAGTTAAAGATAGAGCCTAATAAAGGTTTTATACAAGCCGGTTTTGTAGGGACGAGTTTGGCATAACTCTAATTCTATTATTTATGCTAGTAGGTGAGATCAAATTCAAGTAGCCTATCCAAACAGCCCTATAGTAATCTAACTCATCTTAAAATTTAGCATAAATTACAAAGTAGAGTGAAGAAGTAGAGAATAATATGACTGAACAATAGAGCTAGTGAGGACATGATAGTCAATTTTATTATCATTGTAAATGTGGATTATTGAATTTTGTATTGAAATGTTCGATAATAGTTAGAGCTCAACATACTGCGAGATAAATATAACTTAGAGGGTATATGCATCATTGTGTCGTACAGATTGCAGAACTAAATATTGAAAGCATGTTTTATTGTAGTTTCTTCTTTTTCAATGTTTGTAGTGTTAGATAGGCCGTACTTTTTTACTGATATATGCCGACTCATATTCACGCAGAAACTGTCTTCCTTTTCAGGAATCAATGAAAGCATTGCTTAATATGAGAAGAAATGCAAAAGAGAAAGAGATAGAGGCATTGTTGTCTGAGGAGCACGATTCTTGTTCTTGCTACATTGAGGTTATTTGTAGTCATAGATATTTAAAAGTAGCTAATATTGCATTGCATGAGTGTTTTTCTTGAAAAGTATCCTCATATCTGTAACCCCGATTAGAGCTGTTCATGGTACAGTTTTGTCGGAAAGCCGAACGGAACGAACCATAGTAAAAGGTCACCTGAACCGAACCGAATTGTTTGAACTTACTTCAATCCGAACCGAACCGTTAAGTTTTACTCAGATCAGAACCGAGCCAAAATTATTGGTTTGGTATACTGGTTCGGAATTCCGAACCGTAACAAACCATCAGAGGACAACTTTTCCCAAACCGAACAATTTGTTAAAGAACCAAACCGTTATATTTTTTTCCTAAATTTTTTTAATAAAAAAAATTGAAACTTGTTTTTTATCATTTGGTTCGGTTCTAGGACTGTTTGTGCAACATGGTTCGGTTATTTTAACTTCAGTCCAATTCGGTTTGGTTCGACAGTTTTTTGAACAGTCCTAACCCCAATATAGATCTAAGAACTTGGTTTTTGCATGCTCTGGACAAGAATATTTTTTAAGTTTTATCTCCCCTCCCTTGTCCAGCTTTAGCAGGATAGTGAGCACTCAATGGCGCTGTTTGCTTTATTTTGTTATATAGGTTCAGGCTGGGGCTGGGGGTACTGAGAGCATGGATTGGGCTTCAATGATCATGCAGATGTATAAATCATGGGCCCAACAACGTGGATATAAAGTTACTGTAATGGAAGAAATGCCTGGTGAGGTTGCTGGAATCAAGGTTTGTCACTCTTTCCTATAGATTAAATTTATTCTCTATTATAGGGAACTGCTTGTTTCTGAATAAAAATCAGTATATTTTTTCAGCGAGCTACAATTAAAGTAGACGGTGAGTTTGCATTTGGATATGCCAAATCAGAAATAGGAGTCCACAGGCTGGTGCGCATATCACCTTTTGACAGTAATAAGCGCCGACATACTTCATTTGCTGCTGTAGCAGTCATTCCAAACCTTGGTGATCAATCTTCCAGTGTGCAGATTAACGAATCTGATCTTCGAATTGAACGATTTCGCGCTAGTGGTGCCGGTGGACAGCATGTTAATACTACTGAAAGTGCTGTAAAAATAACTCATATTCCTACAGGAGTTACTGCAACTTGTCAGAATGAAAGGTATGAAATATGTGAACAAATTCATGCGTCCACTCTCGTGTTCTTAAATATTTTGTTTGGTTGTTATTTTGAAACAGATCGCAACATCAGAATAAGGCTTCGGCAATGGCGGTGCTTCAGTCAAGACTAAACCAGCTGGAGATGGCACGCCAAGCGCAGTTGAATTCACAGCATACACAATCTCTCACTGACATAACCTGGGGTAGTCAGATACGTAGTTATGTGCTTCATGTAGGTTTGAGATTTTACATTTCCCTTATTTTTCTTGATAGATTTTAACTATACAATCATTACGTTAACTATTTTATGTATGATACAGCCTTACCGTATGGTGAAAGATCTCAGAACTAACTATGAGGTTTCAGATGCTGACTCTGTCCTTGAGGGAGATCTAGACGGTTTCATCATGAGTTATCTATCAGCTTCTTTGGATAAAAATGAAGATGATGCTTAAATGGATTAAATTACTAGATTATGTTGGCACTGGCACAGTGCATGTTTTTGATCAGTTTTGCGCAGGTGAAGGCGATCACTGTCTCACAGTTGCTGACATTGCTCATCAAGGTATACCGGTGTGTACAAGGATACATATTGTACAGCTTGCGATTGGTACTCTTGCGGTCATAAATTAATGAAATATCTACAATTGAGTTTGGAAGCACAAAGCTTGATTATTAAGAGCTTGCACTGTCCAAATAACATCTCAAATGGTTTATGCCGCTGCCGGTGCTCATGATTCTTGTGCTTTATGTCTCATTTCAAATTTTTATACATATATTAATAACTGTAATGATATTTGACATTCTATTTTTCTTCTCCTGATAAACGATACAAACAGAACTTGTGTTGTCAACTCTGCTCAAGGAATAACTGCAGTGGATAAATTTGTAATACATTTTTATGAATGAACTCGACTCATATTCTTAAGAGAAAAGTGTAATATCTCTGACTGATTAAGCGTGAAATACTAGAGAAAATTTGTTTTAAAATAAACTATACAATTGTAAAATAGACAACTAGTTTATTTAAAAATTGTAGGAGTACTACGGTTAGGTGTAGGGCTGTTTTCCTACAAATCTCTTCTATTTTGAATTGAATTTCAAGATTTGTTAAAAAACAATTTCTTTTCTCATAAATTTATGGTGTGATGCACACCTTGAAAATTCAAAATTGCCTTCCGAAATTTTTAGAGATGCATTTCTAAACGCATTTTCAATCTATTTTTCAAAAATTGGTCTGGAGATGTATTTACGAATATTTTTGGAATGAATTTGGAGATGCATATTCGAAAACTTTTATTTTAGATATGCATTTCCAAAAACTTCCCTGCACGTATTTTGGACAGAAATATTGTTTAAATTTGTATTTTTTTTTAATCTGAAGTTATTTTAATCAGACTAATAGAGTCACAATCTATAATTTGATTCAAACATTAATAAACACGAACATCATAGAATAAGATAATGCATTAATTAAAAATATATCAAAAAAATATTACAAATATAATTCTCAAAATATAGAAAATAATACTAAAACATTTGAAAATACAAAATAAAAAATAAAAATATAACCTACTACGTATGCTTAATTCTAACCCCATGACTCCTCCTCTGCCGCCAGTAATCCAAGACATTTCATGCCTAAAAAAGAATAGAACGTACCAAGGAGACCGCATTATCGTCACCTCTCTCAAAAAGCCCAGATTTTATGTCCTCATACGTAATTTGCATAATATTATGACTGATCGACAACACATCAACGACATGGTCATCTCTGACCCGCTCATTCTTCAGGATCTCCTCATGAACGTGTATAAGTGGACGTTCAGTAGTGTCTGGTGTCATGATAGAGTGTGACACAATAAAAAATCAAGTCAAGTAACCGTCAACATAACACCACTGACTTATGGCTGACATACTTCGATACTCCTCTGGTATCAAATGACTCGTAATTTGGCAGTATGTCATCAAGATGTCTGCGAACGATGTTGTTAGGAGTAGCCTCGAAGGGAGATTTCAGAATGATCTACACAAATTCAATCTGACACATGCATCGTTCCGACAGATACCTACACGTCAGATTCCTCGCACATGCTAGTCATTCACAATAATATGAAATGGGGTCGAAGCTCTAACTTGCTCATTTTGAAGAGCCCTATCGTGACAAACGGGCACGTGCTGCGTTTCACGATCAAGTCTCATTTTGTTATCGTTGTTTGCAACCATTCTTCTGGAAAAAACGAGAAAAAGACATCACTCTGCATATCAGGTCATTTTCGGATATGCATCTTCAAAAATCAGCGAGGACCCAATTCAAAGATGCATCTCTGAAAAATCCTGTGTTTGCATCAACGGAAGAAACATATACCACTCTTGCCCTAACAATCCAAAATGCAATCAAATTATAGTGCATGTCTGTAACAATTATCTATTTCGGATTCTAATACTACGAAATGCATTAAAAGTAAATTATTTAACCTAAGACTACTTGCAATGAGGGTGTTGAATAAATTTTTCAATAGTTGAATTGCTCTAATGGATTGGTGAATAAGGTGTTGAATGTGACATGGATTAATTTGTGTTGAAAACATTCAACATGTTGAACGAGAAATGAGTGGAGATCACTTATAATACTTTGCAAAATATAATTGGTTGTTGTGATTGTTTATATTTTTATCTCACCTAAATTATTTGGAGTCAATTATTTTATAGAAAATCAATTTTTTATTTTCACCAAAATTCATCATTTTTTTGTCTATAAATAGAGTCTTGGTTCATTTGATTTGGACAAAGAAAAAAAAACTATTTTTCTTTCTAATTTTTCTATTTAGCCTCCAATAAATTATTGTTTGTAGCTCTAAACAATTTTTTAGTGAAATGAATCCCAACAATAACCCTCTTATAAACAAAAAAACAAAAATATAAAAAGAAAATAAAAATATGAAATAAAAGTGGTGGAGTAAGGTGTTGAATTTTATTAAACAAAACCATTGTAGTGAGTAAAAGTTGAATGAATGTTGAATTATTAGGTGGAAGAGAGAGAAGATGATGTGGAGTGTAAAAAATGAGAAAAATGGGCGTTGAATAATTTTGCCATTGCAGATAGTCTAATACATTAGTCAAAAGAAGAAAAAAATTAAATGAGAAACTTACTCAAAAAAGTGTTGATGAGGATACAAATGTTGAATGTAGTATATGGAGTGAGTTGGGATTGGAAAGATTAAAGTAGAGATATTTTTGTTGCTTGAAAATTTGACTGGAACAATGTTGCTCACAAATTCCAATATAGATAAAAAAGTTTTAAAAATGAAGGAGGAGATGAAGCGTCTGACGCACATTATATATACATTGAACGCGTTGGGAGATGCATCTGCGGACAAATCCTAAACCACATATAGAGATGTATCTTCGAATTAAATTTTGATAAAGTGAGAGGAGCTCAATAATTTACGCTTATTTTGCGTAAAAGTTATGCATTCGACAGGCATTAGAGAGAACCTATAATGATGGAAAAAATTGCTCTTTTAAAATTGAGGATTTCTTATTGCACCTTAGATAGGTGAAAACATCCTATAAAAAATCAAAAATACCCCCCGAACAGAAATATATTTCCGGTGCGCACCTTATACACGTTAAATTCACTAGTTTTTCAGACTCACCCTATATCACACTCTTTTTTTTCTTTCCGAAAGTACACTTTTGATATAAAACCGAAAATATATTTCTGATTCCTTTGAGGATGCAAATAGTTTTGGATGCTTCATAGTTATATATAAGACTAATTGGATGCTTCATAGCTCTCTAACAATAAGACTAATATCTTCTAACTAAAAGAGTATCAAATCAAATATCTGTGTATATTGTGTGAACACTATAATCATGTAAGTACACTGTGTATATCAATAACTGCATTGTGAAGAGTATATTGTTGCCAATAGGGATTAGAAATACATTTCCAGTTTTATATCAGAAGTGTATTTTCGGTAAAAAAATAATGTGTATAGGATACACACCGAAAATATATTTACGATTTTTAGGAGTATTTTCGAAATTTCACGGGTGTCTATTATCAGCCCATTCAACCTAAAAATTACGGCCCATACACGTTAGGCCCATTATTCTCTCCCTTTCCGATTGCATGAACCTCAAAGCAAGAATCTGTTAATACGATTCTCCCTCTTATTCGAAGCATACGATGATTCCTTAACTGATTTGTCATTAAGAATTGTGTTATGTTCCCTGTAATATTGTTTCTGACATGCCATGGATTTCCAGAAGAACAGGGTTCGGTTTCTTGTAATTGTCTCTGCCATCATTGTTCTTAGCATCATAGGTACCCCTTTTTTCACCATTCTATTTATGCACTCACAGTTCAACATTTAACAATTATTGTTTCCTCATATTTGTATTGTTTTTTATAAGGCTTTGGTGTTGATTAATGACACTATTTCGGGGGATTTTCCTAATCCGGTCTATCTTAATTAAAATCTATTTTAAAGAATACTAATCTCAGAAATTAGTATTTTCAAATTTTTGTTGGAGGAAGTGTAAGAGTAAATTCTATGTCCAAATTGCATGTGATGATAGTTCTTAGAGATCTTAAGTTAAAATCTGATGCATAACCCCGAAAGTTAGCATTCTTATTTAGGAGATGGAAAATGAATGTTTCTTTCTTTTTTTATTTTGTTCGGTAATAACCACTAGAAACTCACATACAACTGTGAGAGTTAGGGTTCAAATATTGGTATTGACGTTAAACCTAACAATATCAACATTTTTGCCAGTTGAGTTAGGATTTGTGGACGACATTGCTAATTGAGTTAGGATTTGCGGACATGAATATTTCTTTTCTAACATGGATTCTATCTATTGCTTTGAGTTTGTTGTGTGTAAGTGTTTTATTATGATGTGATAATTAGGGATAAAAGGCTTATCTAAGTTTTTCTACTGATATAAACACGTGTGAGACTGTTTGAGAGAACTTATGAAAACGTTTGAGATATGTTTATAGTAAGAATTTTCGGCTTATTTTTATAAGTTTTCTCGATAGCTTTTGAAAAAATGTAAAGCTGATATGAAATCAATTCGACTTTATATTACTTTTTGTTATAGAAATAACTTACAAATAAAGCTCTTGTATGATAAGTGTTTATGCTATAAATGCTTAATTAAGTTGTTTACCTAAATAGGGTCTTAATTAAGCAACTTTGGTTTCTTCCATCAAATGTTACGTAAAGTGGTTTCCTTTGCCTTGGATTTTCATCTTTGACTATGGAAGCCCTACAAACTTGGAATTTCTGCTTATGCTCACATTCTCTGGAGCATCGGTACCTTTAAAAAAGGTGTGTCCGTGTTTGTTAGATGAGAAAATTGAATCTCCATTGATGAACATGAATACATGATTATGCATGAGGAAGATGATGAACATGCATAGAGTAATTAAGATGATGAACATGCATAGAGTAATTCAAGCTTAGCTTGATACTTTTGTGATCAATTCATGTTCTTGAATAAGCCTTAGCTTATGAGTATTTATACAATGCAATTAGGTAATGAAGTTAGTTACATTCTTAACTAACTTCATACTCACTCTAACTACCTTAGCATGCACTCTAACTAACCTTAGCATTCACTCTAACTAACATATCTACAATTATCTCTAATACACCCCCTCAAGCTCATGGTGGTTTGAAAGAGGAAACCTTGAGCTTGTCACAAAACAAAGTGAAGAGATTAGCTGGTCAAGACTTTGTGAGGATATCAACAATTTGAATGCAGAGCTGTTGAGCTACCATCATACCATAACTTCTTCTGCCAGAGTTGGTTTGTTGTTAGTTTCTTTTGATAGTTCATCATCATTGTCTAAGACAACCTTGCGTATCCAAGATTTTAACCGAGGAAGAAGGGAATTCTTAATTATCAAAACTGTTCCAGCACCTGAAGCAGTCAGGACTCCAACTAAAATAAGGGCATGAGACCAGTGATATTTGGTTTGTGATAAGGTTCCTGATGAAGTATTAACACCAGCAGAAGCAGGTAAAACAGACTGTAAAGTCTGCTGTTGGGCCTGTTGCTGAATATTTGATGATGATTTCAATTGCCCATCTTGATTTCCACCATCTGTCTGCACAGTCGGAGCCGCATCAGGTACACGCCGAAAGGCTTCATCAATCTCCTCCTTTGTAAGGCCCTTCTTCTCCAAAAATGACCGCCGGTACATGACGGGCAAACCTTTAACTTTTGGGTGTGACAGTAATTTCACAGCATTCTGAACTTGTTCTTACCGCAATGGTTCCAAGTTCACAAAGACTGATGTAGTTGAACTGGGTTTAACAGACTCATCTACAGCATTTTGTTGATCCATGTTTGTTGGTTGGATAGTTTCAGTACCTTGGTTTACATCGGCGGCGGTGGCGGTGGCGACGGGAGGAGGAGGTGGTGATTGTGTTGCCATGTTTTTGCGATGAGATTACTGTGAAGTTTCTTTCTCCGTGCATATATCGATTACGGTTTGAATCCATGGATGCATTGAAAACTGAAGCTTCTTTGAAGCTTGCTTTGGTATGCAACTTTATAAAGGAAAATCGATGCTTCTTTGAAGCTTTCTTTGCTCTGCAAAATTTCTGATCGATGCTTCTTTGAAGCAACTTGCACCAAGCTTCTTTGAAGCTTTCTTTGCTCTGCAAATTTTTGATTGATGCTTCTTTGAAGCAACTTGCTCCAAGCTTCTTTGAAGCTTTCTCGGCTCTGCAAATTTCTGAACGAAAATCCGATGCTTCTTTGAAGCAACTTGCATCCACCGTCGAGATGAAGATGATAGCGATGATGATGGTGCAGCGGAAAGAAACGGTCCCGTTAGGCTCTGATACCATGTTAGATGAGAAAATTGAATCTCCATTGATGAACATGAATACATGATTATGCATGAGGAAGATGATGAACATGCATAGAGTAATTAAGATGATGAACATGCATAGAGTAATTCAAGCTTAGCTTGATACTTTTGTCATCAATTCATGTTCTTGAATAAGCCTTAGCTTATGAGTATTTATACAATGCAATTAGGTAATGAAGTTAGTTACATTCTTAACTAACTTCATACTCACTCTAACTAACATATCTACAATTATCTCTAATAGTGTCGGACACCGACACCAATACTTGTGATTCATTTTTAAATTATTTCCAGTTGTGTTAGTATTGTTGTCGTGTTTGGTATCTGTGTTTGTGTCCTTACTTCATAGCTCACACTCTATTCAGCTGAAAAATGCAGGGAGCTTGTTGGGGAGAAGGCATCATCCAAAAGTGGGCAGTTTACATTCCTAAATTGCTTTGATTTTGGCTCTGGAACTTTAGCATGCGGAGTCAAGGAAAGTGTGAAGCTCTATGTCAACAATATTAGATCCGCTCATGTCGAAGGAGCAAGGCACAACGCAATCCGATCTGCTCTTGTTGATGCTGCTTCGCAGGGTATGTCACCGGCTCATTCAGAAAAATATGCTCAGAAACAAGGTAAAAAAGCGGCGAAATTGGCTACGCGTAAGGCCAACCGGATCATAGGTCCCATCATCTCTTCCGGATGGGACTTTTTCGAAGCTGTTTATTATGATGGTACCTTTACCGAGGGATTCCTCAGGGGAACCGGTACTTTGTTTGGAACTTATAGCGGAGGATTCACGGGGGAGCAAAGACTTGGAAGATTCGGTTATCTTGTTGGAAGTCAATTGGGAAGTTGGATTGGTGGTAGAATAGGGCTCATGCTCTATGATGTGGCTAATGGAGTGCATTTCATGTTTCAGTTTGTTCAAACAGATTAGTGAAATTCTGAAACAACTTAGTTCTTTTCTTTTCCACAAAATTTCTGTTTATGATATATTGACAGCTCTAGAGGTTCCATTGTTTATAGATTATGAATCTATCTATTATAGGTAAGAAAACATATGAAGATTCTGAACTGGATGTACATGTGTTCTTATTCAACCTGTCTGCTCCAGTTTTGTATATGTGTGGGTCATGTATATTTTTTATCTTCTAACAAATATAGTGCACATTTGATTTTATACACTGTCCATATACTCAAAACCTTCTTTGATTGGAGGTTATTTCTGTGGATCTATGTGTTGTATAGGTACAATTGTCTGCATTTGTTAGATGATCTAGTTAATTTTGATGATGACAATACCTTATGTCAAAAGACATTTTAGTGAAGTCTTTATCTATCAAGACATTTCAACGGTAAGGATGTTTTTTGTGAGGTCAAAAGTCAAGCCATCTCAATGGTGACAATATTTTATGTGAAACAATGCTCACTAAAGTCTTTGGTGATATCTGTCCAGCAATCTCAGACGATGGCATCCGATCATGAAGTTATCTCAAGCCTCATCATTCAGAAGATTCAAGTTGTAGTTAAACTGCTAAGTCAATGTTGAATCAAGCAAGGGAATATGAAACTCTGGAGCTGTGAAAGAGATGCTGCAATATATATATATATAAAAGATCACCCTATGGGGGCGATTTTGATAGATTTTTTTTCTTCTATGCTCCCTTCAAATAAGTCGACAATAATCCAAATTCATATCATAAAGTGAGACGACTCATTAAAAATCCATGTGCCACATTGGCAACACAAGAGAAATAGTGCTCCCACAAAACAAAAGACTGCAACCAAATTATTCTTACAAGCGACAAAGGTTGTAACACACCTAAATAGACAAACCAGGAAATGAAACTAACTAACCGAGTCTCAAAGCGTTAACAATTACCATCATTTGACAAGAGATCATTTCCTATGGCCTTCGTGTCTACCTAACCTAAAGTGGATAAGCTCTCATCCATGAGAGCTTCCTTTAGTGGCTTGGTCTCCAACTTCATGCCAACGACAATTCACGTCCACGTGGCTTGGTCTCTACGTAGTATTTTTGGCGATCTTCTGATCTCCTTGAATTACCCCGACTCGCCCATTTGAGAGCGGGTACTTCATGCTTAAGTATAATGTGGATAAAATGACTCCCAATTGATTAAAAGCGGATTGCCATATAACCATGTTATATGAGGAGGGTGCATCAATGACTAGATATAGTATCCACGACGTTCTCTTTCGCTTTGGATGTGGTCTTCAACGTTATATAACCTTTCACCTACACTTGTTTGCCCCAAAATCACACCAACAATCTTTAGAAGGGCTTGAGGTTATCTAAGTACAGGTGGAGCCTCTCAAATACATCTCAATAGAGGATGTTGGTAGAGCTGCCTTGATCAATCAAAACCCTCTTTATCTCTCAATTATCGCATCTTATGGTGATGACTATGGATTCATCGTTATATGGCCGGATGCCTACAACGTCCTGCGATGGTATTAAGAGTGTGACACACATCTCTGTCGCCGCCTCCCTTGTTTGGTTTCTTTTACTTGGATCCGAGACTCTCGGAGGCATATCGTCCCTAAGAGTTTTAGATCCAACTGACTTTTGAGCGAGTCGCCCTTGACACACTTCTTTAAGTTGTCATGCTGGATCATACACTCTATCTTCCTCTTGAGTTGATAATAGTCTTCAGTGTGGTGTCCATTGACTTTGTGGAACTTGCACCAACTATTAAATTCGAGCTCCAATAATTATAATTTAAGCAATTATTTACAATACAAAAAATACAAAAATATAATACATCTTCTTTCATTACACGCAAGTCTCTATTTACCATTTTCTTTTACGAATGAACTAAGTCTATAACAACATTGTTTACTCAAAAGAAAGTCTTTGACATTGATTAATGTTAATTATTGGCTTAATTCTAAGTGTCTTTGTTGGGCTAAATTGAGGTTGCGTATCTAACATCAATGGAGAACGAAGAATCATATAAACCAAATTCCGAGTCCCTTGTTTCAAACCTGTTGCTATTGTTCTATGACGATAGATGCATCGTTGAAAGGATAAGTTGATTCCTTTGGCCACACGCAATAGTGTGGTTGCCACACACCCCATGCATAAAACAAATTAATAAGTATATACATTCATTTCATATACCTTTCAAAATAAAGTATATTTGACTTAATTCATATCCAACCAATGTGCTCGCCATTATTTTATGCAATCCTTGTCTTACGTAAAGCATTAAAAAAATGGAATGTGGCAACCGAAAGCTAGGAAAATACACTATCAAACTGCAAAATTACAATTAAAAAATAAAAAAGTAGCATAATATTTTTGTAGAAAACTTTTATGGATTTTTTTTCCTTTTTGATAAATTTTTTTATTCCCCTATCAGCTTCGAGTTATCGCATTTGATGCTGATATAGTGGCCAATTTGGTAGCCACATAAGAATACATAGTGGCCAGGGCTGAAAGGTAGTAGCTTTTGGTTTAAAATCATATCCATTATTGATGCACATTCCAATACTCTACTTTTACCCTAAATTTGGATCTTCTCTCCAATTTGACTTATAGAGAGGTCCCAATTCTAAAGTTCTCCATGATGTAGTATTACTTCACATTTCTATTTATCTGGGTTAAATATACTTTTTATCTTTATAAATAATTTAAATTGATTTTAGTTCTTATAATTTTATTTAATAATGATTCTCAAAAAAAAATTATCTACACTTTTAATTCCTCTTGTTAAAATTGTTGCTAAGTAAAAATCGTCGTTAAAACTGTCACTAAATTATAAAAAATCGTCGTTAAG